>OY744536.1:12456517-12524017 GCA_963556195.1 Sepiola atlantica | reverse complement strand
ACACCGACAGAAGGCATTTCCAAACGATACTCACAACGAATTGATTGCCTGCTGCGCTAATCAAAAACCGGGTTCTAATCAAGCCAACAACGACAGTGCGTAACCATAGTGATTACTTGAGGCTTCCACAATTCAACGATAAAATAAACCGCTGTATTCAACAGGGTATCCAGGTCAGATTGTAGATAGGACTCGTACACATGAGACATTTTGTTAAAATACTGTTGTTCACGCATATATATATATATATATATATATATATATATATATATATATATATATATATATATATATATATATATATATATATATAAACACTTTAAAATGCAGCAACATTTTTGTAAGTAACGGATACATTTTATTAGACAGACGAACAGCACAGGTAAAGAATTTTTTTTTTGTGTCTTAAATAACTAATATAAGTTAGCAAAACATTTATATGGAACAAAAAGTAGATTTAGTATAAGGAACGTTTATGTTTTTGTCTTTTAAGAGAAGTGGGGTCTGATCAACTCTGCTGGGAAGCCATGAAATTAAATACTGTCTTGTTTTTAAATTCCCGAAACAGTTTTTCATGGTAAACAACTGATGATCCCTTAAAATAGTGTTAGAAACTAACTAATATAATAACTGTAAAAAATTGACTTACATGAGTGATTTTCCACTGGAAGACTTGAGACTATAAGTTTTTATTTATTTTTAATTTTTTTAATTTTTTTTTTATATAATTTTTTTTTTTTTATATAGTTTTAATGGTTGAGAAACTTCCGAGACTATATATATATATATATATATATATATATAATGTATTTTAATTATTTTTATTGGTGATTGTAGCGTTCGTTGTTATTTTGCTTACTATTATTTCGATTGTCTCACTTCCTAAGTGATTAAGATGCAGAAAATTGCATTATTAGTCGCCCTTAACTTCATAGGACGTATTTTCCGTTGGTATATATATATATTTTAATGTTGTTTATTAAATATTTAGGTGATAAAAATCGTACATATTTCCAGACAAAACGTCTTGGTCCAGTGGTAGAACGCTGGACTATAGACATCAGTATCGAAGGTTCGATCTCTGTCTAAGTTAGCCATGCTGATGTGAGCCAGAAACACGTGTCCATGGATTACGTTTATGTACGTATAAAATAAATTAATATATATATATATATATATATATATATATATATATATATGTAGTACTTTCCGACTCAAGTTCAATCGGCCAGCATTTGAAAGAAACATTACTCCACTAATTCGCAATCAAGAAAAGTTCTACACTACGACTCAAATGTAAAAAGACTGAAAACCTTAGACACCTTGTACATGATGACCAAACGCTCCACAATAAACAACATTAATTACGGATCAAGTCAAAATATTTTTTTTTTAAATTGCCTAGGTTAGAAATTGACTATTAAAAAACTCTACGTTTGACCATTTTAAAGACTATGAATTTTAAATATTGTAAATTTCAATTAGCCACGCGCGTAACACCTGAACGATCATGTTCCAAATACGGAATCATCACACATACGTTCTTTTAGAATGTTATACATTTAGCGCACAGCTCGAACTAAACAGTCATGAATATGCAAGTCAAACCTCCCGCCCAGAGACGATTGAGAGGATCAGTCGAAAGTACTCGCAAACCAAAATGAAACAAATTGCTACGAAGTTTACATCTGACAATTAAACATTGGTACAAGATTGAAAAAAAATTAATTAAACAAAAGCATTCTGTGATATACAACAACGCATGTCTAAATGAAATCATGCTGCCTAATATATATATATATATATATATATATATATATATATATATATATATATTCACCAATTCAAATGAGCGTCCCCAACGATTTTTATTTTGAAATTTCAATTTTTAAAACAGCACGAGTAATACACGTGTATGGCGATTTTCAATAATCACACGTCTACTCGTGAAACATCGACACATCTTAATATTCATCACTATTAATTAATGTTTTCAACGATTTTTTTATTTTGAAATTTCCATCGGTAACATCTGAAACACTGCCCATATTTCACGTTCTTAGCCCTGTCCTTTACTTCCTGACTACATATAGATTATTCGGGATCGTTAAATGGATCATATTATTTAGTACTCTCCTACAAAATGGCATGAAGTAATTTTTTATTATTATTTACATACATTCCTTTTCTTTATATATATATATATATATATATATATATATATATATATATATATATATATATATGAGGGGAATACTTCACTGTCAAATAAAAAGTGATAGATAGAAGACCATCATACTCTCGAGCTATAAATAGGTTTCCCGATGTGACGCAGAAAAATATTACATATTAAGGGCTATTATTGACTCAAACACCAACTGTTTAAACATCAGGGACGGAATTTTTAAAAGATGTGTATATAGGTTACAGACACTTCTTATAAACTGGAGTGACCGGTACACATAAAGGATTTCTGACAATCACTCCCCTCTGCCAAAACATAACCTCAAAATACCCTTATAAAATACCAGATTTGCTCTTATATTCGCGCCTTTTTCCCCCAGGATGTCCTTTTCCAATTATCACCTTCCAATTAAATACGAAAATATATTCAAAATATACAAAAAAATATTTTCCGGTGATTAAGAGAAAATACCCCATCTCATGGTACTAAAACTGTAGGCTTAACAACTGTAAAATTCCGAAACAGACAGATTTTTCTTCCTAGATCTCATTCTTAACTCCAAAACAGACTTTATCACCCACATTATTAATTATTAATATCATAAGAAATTGATACTCTACTAAAAGATTATATACTTTTAAGTACGGTTTGCAGAGTTGTTTCCCTTAGACCGGTTCACCATGAGCGTTAACTGATTTAAACTATTATTTTATAAATTATTATGTTCTAGATAATAAAATATTTTTGTAGTTTTAAATTTAAATGTCGAATTTAAATTTTAAAATTATTTTTTGACTTTTTAATTTTTATAATTTCATCATTAACTTCAGATATCTTTCTTTAACACATAATTTAGACGAAACTAATTGACCCTTCAAAACAAATAACGGCCTCGATTAACACAGCTGTTAAGAAATACTCGCTCACAGGATTCGTCAAAAAATATTTAAAACTTAATTTTAAATTTTGATATCAGTTTTTCTGGACTTTCTCAAGCTTTTTATTCCTACATATATTTCCCTAACACAAAATTTAAACGATACTAATTCAACACTTCAGAAAAAAAACGTATCCAATCGTGACTTATACGAGGTCATCTATTTTCTCTACAAAGTGAAAACATAAGCTGAAAATAGCCGGGAAGTCAACACCCCCTGAGCTTGAAACCAAGGGTACTGATCTTGTATTGATTTTCTGTACCGAATAATAAATAAATATTACGCTCTTAATTTTAATTTTCTAAATTAATTGAGCACTCTGCTTGGATTTTTTTTTACCTTCTTACAAACGTTATATATATGTATATATATATATATATATATATATATATATATATATATATATATATATATATATAGATATATATGAATTAATTTTCTTCTTTTTTTGAAGCACCCATTAAAGTTTACTGTTAAAATATGTTGTACATTTTTTGAGAGTTTAATCTGTATTTTAAAATGTTATTCGCTATTCCAAAGTTCATTATATTCATAGTTCAACTCGCACCTAAAAATGATTTTTTTTAATCAGTGGGCGCGTAGAAATACCTGGTATAGTACCAAGGCGCACTGGTACCCCACTCGGTGAGATGGACCCGTAGATTTCGTAAGGTCATCACTCCAGGAGACTGAAACTGTGATATAAAACTTGTGCTCAACATCGTCTTTCAATGATCTTGCCTTATCTTGTCACTAAAACCAGACTTTGTAGAAGGAGAGCGTGCTCTACGTGTCGTACAAGCGCACCTTGGTCATCTACATGTACATATATCCCTATATAAGTTCCAATGGTAAGAGCCAACCAAACAAGTATCTCACAGCGTATATAGTCATGTAAAAACGGAAACCAGTAGTCTTGTATGTCATATATGTTCCAATACTTGTAAAAACACGCCGGGTCTGATTAGTCGTTCGCGTGCCCAAAAGTAGACAATTTAATCTTGTTGAGATGGCCTTCTTCTGTAAGGAAGTGGCAATCACCATATATATATATATATATATATATATATATATATATATATATATATATATATATATATACCTGCAAAATCCGCAACTGTGAAACTCAAGTGTATAATAGCAATTTTTCAGACTGTTATGTTTAATGTTTCTGAATTTTGTAGATGAGGATTAGTAATTTCTATAATTCTGATTATTCAGACTACTGTTCTCATCTTGAATGTTATCATCACAACGTTTCGGCCGCTGTAACCTCCGGCCTTCTTCAGGTGTATTTTTTCGAACTTGGGAATATTTCTGTCGAACTCAGGAATCTGACAGAAATATTCCCGCGTTCAAAAAAAATACACCTGAAGAAGGCCAGATGGTAACAGCCGCCAAAACGTAGTCATAGTAACACTCAAAATGAGAACAGTAGTCTGAATAATCGAAATTATACAAATTGTGATGTTTAAGTTTTAAATAAAATTTTCGTAACACTATCAATTTAAAAAAAATAGAATTTTCGCCAAACGTTAAGTTAGAGATTGTATTTACTTTTGTATGTCACGCTCAATTTTTGAAATAATATTGAAATAATATTTAAATGCAAGCTGGGCATGCCAACGAAACGTTGGCATGCCCAGCTTCCATTTAAATATTATTTTTCTTCGTATGTTACGCTTAAGTTTTAAATATTTTTTTTTTGACAAGTTTAACATTAGAATGATATTTTTGTTCGTATGTTGCGCTTAAAGTGGAAACGGAATTTCCGTTGGTATGTGCCGTTAAAGTTTAAATATTAGTTTCGCTGATTTGTGAAACTTACCTTTGAAATTTCCGTTACTCAGTTACGTCTTGATTTGAAATAGCATTTACTTTTTCTGCCACGCTTCAATTTAAAATATAAATATCGTTGGCTTGAAAATCTTACATTTCAAATAACAATTGTGTCCGTCTGTTACAGGTAAGTTTTGAATAGCATTTATCTTGCTCCGTCAGGTTTAAGTTCGAAATAGCAGTTTCTAGCTTATTTTCGGAAATATTTTCTTTTCATATGTCACGCTTACGTTTGAAATTGCATTTTTGTGAGTCTGTCACGCTTTAGTTTGAAATTGCATTTTTCTGAGTATGCCACGCTTAAGTTTGAAATGCCTATTTTGTCGATTGGCAAGCTTAAAATGTGAATAATATTATCGTTCATCTGTTGCACTTATGATATTTGTAAGAATTTCAAAACGCATATTTCATGTCAAAAGCTCTGCTATCAAAATAAATGAATTTATTTATTAAAAAAAGACATTGTTATGGGTTTTTAAATGTCAAAAATATCATACGGAAAGAATGTTTCTAAAAATGTTGCTATATGTTTATATGGTTTATTTAACTTTATATTACTTTTGTTCGCCCCAAACAATACATATTGTCACTCAGGCGCAAAGGGATACTGTGATTAGAGGCCAGATTTATAGGGGACATCTTACGTTGGGAGGTGTGCACCAATATGTTTGTTTATATTACATTTAAATTTCTGCAATAGAAAGTACATTCCAAACGCAAGCAGTTTAAAGAAATAAGTTATTAGAGTCGAAAGATTTTCGACACTTGGGGATCTCTCCAGTGAATAGGGGTTAATTTTGCTGCTGTTCATGTTGATCGGGGGAATTAACGTTGAAGGAGTTCAGGGAGTAAGTTGATCGGACCACATTTCGTGGAAGTACATACATTTGAGAGGAAGTATTTTCTTTCGACTCTCACATTTAGCAATAGCGTATAGTATACTTTTTTCCGTGACGCTTAGATTTGAGATAACACATTCGTTCCTCTCTTTAGCTTACCTTTTAACTAAAATTGTCAGCGCTAAATACGCGGATTGAAGATTCAATGGAACCATCGTAAGAATGTCATTTCTTGTTTAAGTAATAGACAGCAGTTCATTTCCAATATCCGATGCTTTTAAAGTCGAACAATGCGTTCTTTTCTATACTTGATCATTCTTCTCTAGAATTATCGGGAGGTGGGGGGCTGACGCTTAAGTAGAAACGGATAAAAAAACAAGAAGACGAACCTCGTCGTCATCTGATTTCCTCTCCTACCCTACGGGCATTGTAACAGATGAGACAGATTATATTGCGAAGATTTTTTTCCTCCTCGTCATTCAAAACTCATCTTTTTCTACCGAGACATAAAAGACACAATCACATCAAAGAAAAAAGGGCAAATATAACTATTCAGAGAGAAGACGTATATTAGAAATTGCACTATATAAAATGTGAATGAAAATACCGCGAAGTTACTCCGTTTTTTTATGTATCGATCCAACCTTTTTATATTGAAACGTGTTCTAAAAAGGAAAATAATAATTTTAACTTAATAATTCGTTCCTGAGTAAGAGAGAAAAAAAACGTTACTCGTGACTTATACCTTCAATGGCAATGAATGGCTCACAGAATATATAGAAAACTGAAAAAAGCGAAATGTTACGTAGATATAGAAAACAGCTCGAATAGAAAATGGCGTATACAAAAGTATGAAACACGAATCTTGCACTCTGAGAATAATTTAAAAACTTGCTCCTGCCGAGAACAACATTGGGTCGTAGACAATATTACTTAAGTTTTAGAATGATGACAAATGAAGTCAGATGAGTGAACAAAATATAAGATATTATTACTGCATTATCTATGTCTAGATCTTTATTTACATAAAGTAAGGTATTTGTATATATTTATATATTTAAGATTCAATTCGAAACAAATTGACTGACAATTATGAATTTTGAAAGAAAACTGCTAGGCTGCTGCTTCTGCTGCTGCTGATTCTGATGCTGCTGCTGATGATGTATTAGAACTCCCAAATGCCCTATTTGTACCCGGGAAAAGAGATCAACCATTATATCATTTAACAATGCAACTCACAAAGAAGCTTGGGTAGTTTGCACAATTACAAACTTAAATTAATGATGTTCAATTCTTTTGGGGCATCGTTTCATCCATTTATCTCTAGTCATACAATTCACTCACTACGACTAAAACGTATGAGGAAAACAAGCAACATTATAACGCAAATCTTGTTCGCAGGTAGGAATGTAGAATAAAACCCATAAAATCAATCACAAGAATAATATCCATTTTCTTGGCACAGCTTGATGGGGTGATGCTGGTATAAGTCGAAAACATGTCCTCGACAATCAGTCCGAGAGTTGCTTTGTTGCTTTCGAGCTGAGGTATAGTCCTGTTCAGTTCTAGGACGTATACCCTTCCAGGCTTACCATCTCTCTGAGAAGAGTTTGGTCGATTGCTAATCGCCTGAGACGCCGCTCCCTGGGAATACTGACGAGGCCACTCACTTATTTTTTGTAGACATAGTACATTTCACAAAGAGCGCTGGATTTTTCTAAAACTTCACTCAACATTGTATCTAACTTCTTGCGGACGAGGTAAATAAATATATAGATACGGTGTGTATATTCGATATGTAAGATCCACTTCTTTAAAACTGGTTACAGTCGTGTTTTATCTTTTCTTGACTAAAAGATTCCCTGAAATTAAGACAAACATGAATACGCTGAATATTCACAACAATGTATGTAATCCTTCAAAAGAATATCTCTGATCGGATAAAAAATAGTTGCCTTATCGATACCGAGAAATATTCCATTACGATTACTTTTTCCAGATTCATCATGAAACAATTCTAACATGCGTAGAGTGTCTTTCAACTGAATACTTTCCTGCTGACTATTTGAAATAAGCTATCTCTCACAACACGTGATCGTTCTCAACCAATCACAGTTGCTGTAACTGCAAAGCCACAACTATCCCCCACACACATCGTCTTTATGTATATCATTCTGTCAATTATTCCCAACTTTATGGAAGGGCACTCCATAATTCTACCAGGACAGAAAAGATCCATATCTTTTCGCATACACTCTCTTATACGAAAAATACATCGTGTACTATCTTGTAATTTTTACCCAAAATCTCTCAATACATTTTTTGCGTGAATGTTGTCATTTCTTCCCCAATGTGATCTTTTACATTTCCGAAGAAGATAAATTTGAATAAGATCCAGGGAACGTGAATAAAAATATATTAATAAATCAACTAGCAATGTCCGTCACAATTGCACGGTTATATCAATCATCTGCTGCATATTGTTGTCATGCTTTAAAATATTTCCAATCTTTAGACTTACGATTCGAACGCACACCCTACAATATTATTGTCCCACCTTTGGTTAAGCTGAAACACACTTATCTAAGCCCTCTGGTTAATGTAGTTCCCCTTTTCATCTCTTATAGTGTGCCCGTTTCCATTCCAAATTCCATTTGAATGTCCTGTTTAAAAATTCTGATTGTTTTAATCAGCGTTCTCAGTTCTGTTTTTGTGTTTTTACACATAGCTTCACGTCGTCCGTATACATGAGGTGGCCCCTTCTTTTTTCTGTGTCCGTTAACTTGTATCCAGCGTATCAATAACTGAGTATGTTGTTGTGTTGCATCACGGCTATCATAAAGAGTAGTGGCGATATAGAGTCTCCCGGTGGATGCCCCTTTGTACTCTCATCTTAGTCAGGTATTGTTCTCCGGCTGCCAGTTCAGGTTTCCCATGCTTTCTCTATGAATTTAATGATTTTGTCAGATATTTCGACATCCTTAAGCATCTAATTAGCTATGCTTGGGGAATTCTGTCGTAGGCTTTCTTGTAGTCGATTCATGCCATTACAGTAAAACTGGCCTTTATTGTTTTCAAAAGTCTTGTTTAGATTTGTATATGAATCCTCTCATTCTTCTGCCAATTTGCGTATTGTTTTATATTTCTCACTATTTCGAGTTTAGTCTTTTTTCCACTTTTTTATCTTCCATTGTTCTTTTAGTATTTTTTTGCCTTGTTTACCGTTTCAGCTTCTTCTTGGAATTTGTTTTTATCTGTCTTTCTAATCTGTTTTCCCATCCAAACACTTTTTGTCCATTCCTTTGACGGGATTATTGTTGTTATTATTATTGGTTATGATGTTAATGTGTTAATTGTAGCCACTCATAACACACGCATGATCTTCTTGCTACATTTAATGTACTTTTACCTTATATAGCTTGGTGTTTTCGTATCATTAGTAGTGTTTTAGGGAGTAGTAGTAATAACATTATTATTATTATTATCATTATTATTATTATTATTATTATTATTATTGTTGTGGTTGCAAGGTTGAACCATAATTAGTGACGAATACAATGAAGACGCAAACAACAAGGAGAATGCAATAATAAGTGTATTAAAGAAAAGGTATAGTTACAGTATGTACAAATGAAGGTGTCGAGTCAGAGAGTCTTGGTGGGAGGACATGTACGCTCTTCGGCGTCACTTCCGGTGGCATTAGGTAACACACACTAAGGCCAATCTAGGCTTGCCATTTATAGTGTAACGTTATTCGTATATGCAAATGAGTGGTTGCCACCACAACAATTATCATTATTATTATTATTATTATTATTATTAGTAGTAGTAGTAGTAGTAGTATTAGTTTTTACTCCCCTATTCTACATTAAACAAACGATATGTTTATCCCTGCACAATTTGGTGCAATTCAAACTATTAGTATCGGGTCATACACTTATTTATTTTGTTGGTATGAACATCAATTTTAATAGCAGTAGCAATTTGAACATTTTACCGACCTATGACACATCCGCTATTTAAAAGTTGATTGCTTATAGCTTTGGTGCGATTTGAGCGAGTTGTTTTCGAGCCTATAAATCACTAATAGTTTGATATACAACCAAGTTTATAATAATATACATGTATTATTTGTACTCACTAGGACTAATCACACAGGTAATCATCAGTGATTGTTCACCATCAACAACTGGTAGTGTTCCCTAGAGCCTGAGTGACAACAAGTCTCCCCAGATTGTCAGTATTCTCCACCTATTTTCTGATGGCCAACGCAAATGTCCTTGCAGTATCGCAACAGCCGCTTACCATTGATTTCTCGCTAGTAAGAACCATTAGTCTTACCTCGAATTTGGGTGGTAATAAACCTCCCCAAGGTTCCAGTTCTCTGCACACTCTTCCAGTGGAGGTCTTTTTTATACTGTTGCTCCTCGGTCTTCCTTGACCCTCTACAAATATTTCGTGTGGCGTCAGCCTAGGACGGCGATTATTGTTATTATTATTATTATTATTATTATTATTATTATTATTATTATTATTATTACTTTTTACAAAACTTTGACTTAATAGGGACACTTTACGATGGAAAATATACAAATAAATTTGCTTGTTATAAACAATTGATCGTTGCAATGCTAAGTTATTGTTTACTCTTTTCCTTTTGTATATCCATGCTTTCCACCATCAAACGAATACGCATTGAGGATTAAAAGCATTAACATATATTTCGTTAAACATGGAATTTAATTTAATTTAGTGAAACTGATTGTGTTTGACTTCACAAGTAAATCGAGTCGCGATTAATGGTGGCAGCCATATTAACATCATTACGTAAATTTCCTACCATGAAAGAAATGCCATCGCTAAATCGTACAGCAATCTATCATTATACTAAAAGTTAGTTCGCCATCAAAGTGTAGTATCTGTTCCGATGGATACTGCACCCTATAGACTGGTATTGTCTTGGCCTTCGGGGCTTGATTTACGCCGGTCTATGGGATTGTCCTGTGCAGTTCTAGGAGGTCCACCCTCCCAGGCTTTGCCTCCCCTCTTTGGGGAGGAGTAAGTTAATTGCTTACTGCTTGAGGCGCCCCTACCGGAGAATGCCGACGGGGCTGCCCAGGCAATTTTTGATGGTCAGAGTGCTCACCTCTCGGGCGCTGACTTTTCAACCACCCCCACTTTCCGACCCGAGCTTGGGTCACATCTTACTTGTGGGAGTAGGATAAAAACTGGCCTTGTGCCTAACTCCTGGAGAGGAGTAAATTACGCTAATATATACATTAGTTCTGCGATTGAGATACGTTTGGAAAATATCCGTTTTAATTATTCTAACAAACCTTTGTTTATAATTAACTGAACAAGTCGTCTCTCTCTCTCTCTCTAATTATCTATCTATCTCTATCTATCCATCTCTATCTATCTATCTATCGCTCTGTCTCTGTCTGTATGTCTATTTGTCTCTTTATCTCTCCTAACTTTTATTAATCTCCCTCTCACGGTGGGAAGATTTGACACAACGGGAGGAAGTGTGATTTGAAACCAGCGCACTGCAGGAAGACCACTCTAACCGAACGAAAATTGCCTGGGAAGCCGCGTTGAAATTCCCCTGTAGAGGTGCCCAAGGCGACTAGCAATAAATTAATACGTTTTCAAAAGGCGAGAAGGTTAATTCTGGGAAGTTCTAAAACCGCATTAGACTATACCTAACACCGAAAAATAACAGCCATTCTAAAAAAAATAGCCTATTTCGCCTTCTCTCATTTTATGACAACCCATCTCTAATATTTCTTACGGTGTCATTGAGCATTAAGACATTTGTGTCTATACGAGCATGGTGAATAGCGATGAACACAGCTGAAATTTTAAGGAATTCCTTAGAAGCGGAAACCAACCCACATAAACTACAAACACTAATCAGTCACATGTAAATTGCCAAAGAAGTAACACCAAAACATTGAAGGAATACCAAATGAACCCAAGGGAACTGAAACGCCAAGAAAAATGATGCATTTACCGCCCTCTTAAAACAGGCATCAGCCTCGGCCGATACCACACAACATAGTCGTGAAGGGTCAAGGAGGATGGAAGGACGGAGGAGAAAGAGCACTAACCAGACCTCTACTGGATGAGTACGAAGAGTACTGGAACCTTGGGCAGGCTTATTGCAATGTTTATCGAAATAGGTGGAGAGTACTGGAAATCTTTGAATGTATGCTGTCACTCAGACTCAAGGGAACACCAGCGGTTATTATCAGTGAGTAGTCTCTGATGATGACCTGTGTGATAATTCCTAGTGATTACTACTAATACTACTAATACTACTACTAATACTACTAATACTACTACTACTACTACTACTACTAATAATAATACTAATAATATAGTATCAAAAGGAACATGCTTTTTAGTTAAGCAAGAATAATGTCTTAGTGTATATGTCGTTGTTTATGAATTTTCGAATGAAATTAAAATAGAATAAATAGTTACAGTGATTGTAACCCAACCGACCAAAGACACGTCTAGTCTTAATATAGAGGTTTATTCAATGTGTATTTGTTTAATTTAGCTATTTTTGTTTCATGATAAGTAATCATAATAGTGAACGTTTTAGAATATTAATATCAAATGTGAATAATAAAGTCACGTTTAATTGTATTTACATGAATTCTAGAGAGTATTGTTATCTACATAATAACCATTCTACTCATTTGCTTGATTAGCACAGCCGTAATGCTATCAAAACGGATGTGGTAAATCAAAGGGAGAACATTCATTCAAGGTCTACGCAGACGTCGTATTAATACGGCGTCCTTCGTATATGAAAACAAGAAGCAAACAACAACTAATTATTTCAAGTGAAGAAGAATGCGTAAAAAAAATATGATAAAATTAAAATATTAATTGTACTTTTACTATAAAATACAACTATTTTCGTATTTCATAGTATTTGGACTTTTTAACAATGGAATCTCATTGGAGAAAACAACCGTGGAATTTCTTTCAGATCATGATAATTGTTATTATTTAAAATAATGTAATGGTTAGAATAAGATAAAAATCACTTAATTCAGAAAGCGTTCATTTTCTTTGTGCCATCCTCCGAAAAAAAAACAAAGATAAAATAAAATAAATATATAATTAATTATTTAAGTATAAATCCAAGCAAGTAAAGGATTATTATTTTTTTCTTACATGCTCTTTCTCACAGAGAAGAAAGTTGCTAGTGTTGCTCTACTCTATCGTTATTTTATTTAAAGTGCTCGACTGAGCTCTGATATTTAGTTCCTCATGGAAACAGTTTTTCAGTCTAAGCTTAATAGTCGACTACGGTACATATTTTAAAAAGAAAATATATGATTCAACGTCGAGAAGATTAGCTGTTTTTCGAAATAAATATAAAAAATGGAATTGTTATGTAAATAATTTTAAATATGATAGAAGTACGAAGTTGCATGTCAGTGATGGGCAGAGTGTTAACTCAAGGTTATATATATAACATTTTATGAGGCTGAAAAAATCATCATTATTAAATCAGAATTACAGATATTCGTGCTCTTAATTAATATTCGATGTTTGTTTTAAGTTAAATAGTAAACATCCCTGTAAGACATTGCGAGTTTACAAGCGGTGGAGTGTAAATTTTGTACTCAACAACGTATTTGAACCAAGTAATTTGAGCCACGGTAAGAGGACTTCTGACTTATAAAGGGATAACTCCTCCGACTATTGAATTAGTTATAAAAAATAATCTAGTTTACAGACTAAATATAAAAATGTAAAAAAAAGCGACTGGGAATGAACATATTTCTTTTGATAAACACGAACGAATTAGCACATAGTGAATTGAGGTAAAAGGAAGAGGAATATTCAGTGTGAGAATATTATGTCGCCTGCCTCCCTCTCTGATAATAATAAGCAAGGCACACACTGGGTAATATAAAAATGTAAAAAACGTAATTAACGATTAGAATATGTTCTTACTTTTTTACAACACACACCAATAGATGGCGATAACGAGTGATGAATGTCTATTCCATGAATGAAGATAGGGGAATATTTTACTTTACTTCATGTATAAAGCTATATATTACACCTATTAAAAACGTAATTCATTATATGTTTGTTAGTTAGACTTCAAGGATTGAAATCAGATGTAAAAGTTATTTAATAAAATAGTTATTTTCCTTTTTTAAGCTGTAGCCAAATAGAGTTTTATCATTGTATAAAACGTTGCAGCCTACGATGATAAGATTTGAACTCGGTATGAGCCAATTCCATGATTCGAGAAGGTATGTAGGATACTAATACCGCATCCCATGAAGTAATGGAGTTTAACTATTAAAGGGCAATTTTTGAAAATAGCAATGTTGAGCATAATTATCAAATAGACGACTGAGTTGGATTTATTCATGGAAGTTGATCTAGACAAGGCATACATCCACTTAATGTAAAGAGCACAAAGGAACGAAATAAGATAATCACAAAGACAAGAGATGCGATATGCAGCAAGATAACGGTCAGCAGGAAGAGAGTTCCACAAACCTGCAGATCTTAGTAAAAAAGCTACTGGGATATGAAGCTCTATTATAACAAGGTATTAGAACAAAGATTTGCTTAACACCACTAGCCCAACGTGTCAAACAAGCTGGAACACAGGAATCAGGGAATAAGTCAGAGAATTCTGAATGGCACATCCCATAATGATCTCTATGAAAGAGATGTGGACTAGCAAAATCACGTCTCTGAAGAGAGAAATCAATGGTGGTGCCAACCAAAGTGAATATGCATTATTATTAGACGCATGTTGGACCAACATCTGATAATTAGAAATCGATGCAGAAATTCGATCTGGAGTGAACTTTTGATATGTGTTGTCTTTTTTATATATATACGTGCATGCTTGGCTTAATATATGCGATTGCCATTTTTAGAAAGTCCTTTAGAAGATTCAAATCCCATCGGGCATATTGTTGTCAGATATACACTAACACAGTTGCAGAATGTATTTAAACACAATTTATCCTCATTTACAATGTGTTCAATAACATAACATGTGATAGTCAATGTTTGTCGGCATCAAATCGCTCACAATGATATATTTTGAAAAAGAGACACTCTTAGCTGGGGAATTGTTAGGTTCATACCTTTCCCTAACCCAGTAAATATGATATACATCGTGCCAATTAATTATAATTACAATAGTAGCTACGTGATTTCTTCTAAATATTTATAAACCATACATAATGGCACTGGCTTTTTAATTGAAAATAAAACGCGGCAAAGAAACTATACTATTTATTAATGTACTATTGTATCATTTCACAATGCTTAATTCGGTAAGTAGAGTAGTATCATTTCTATTCTTATGAGAATTTCATCCCAGACATTACCTCCTCTTTTAAAGTAGTGCAGGAAAAGAAAACCAAAAACGTATAATATAGATAACAAATTAGAGTTATTAGCAGAGGTCAGTGTGGATTAACGGCTTTTCGTCTTTCTAGCGTCCTGCTTTTTTTTTTAAATACCCAGATACACCACCGTCTTTTTTAATCGCAATATGAAGATCGGTAATGATACGCTAATAAAATAAAGTCCAATTTTGCCAGGATGTGGTTCAGTTAAAGGCTTTCGAATGACATCATCAAGAGTCACTCTTTCAGTAAATTTGCTCAATGCAATTACCAACTACGCTATTCAAAAGAATATATCTAATGCAAGGGCTTGTTTTGGATTAATTAACCAAGTAGCATGCATGTATTGCTTAAGCCTCATAATGTCTTTTTTTCGAAACCTGGCCAAACAAAGTTCACACTTCATTTGAAAGCAAGTTCTATCTTCTAATCCCAAAATATAATTTTAGTAAAGAAAGGTGTTGCAAACTTTGATATAAACAGAATCACATTCTTTGCTCCAGACTTGAAGTTTCTACTACTACAAAAGTACTCTGCCTCTCCCACTGAGAAAGCACCGGTATGTTACCCTGATGGATCGTACATCGTATTTGAAGGCAGAAGTTTCTACTCTGATGCAGAGCCAGGGGTATTTTTACCCCACCTAATAAACCAGTATCGTGAGTCTGGATTTACGCCGGTCTATTGGGGGTTGTCTGGTCCTGTGCAGTTCTAGGAGGTGCACCCTCCCAGGCTTCGCCTCCCCTCTTTGGGGAGGAGTAAGTTTATTGCTTACTGTCTGAGGCGCCCTACCGGGAATGCCGACGGGGCTGCCCAGGCAATTTTTAAATAGCCAGAATGCTCACCTCGAGCCCTGGCTTATCTAATCCCACTTTCCCGACCTTGTGTCACATCTTACCTTGTGGGAGGTAAATAAATAACCAGAGCTATTTGGCCTTTTTGCTAAGATCAAAGTGTAGTATCTGTTCCGATGGATACTACACCCCATAGACTGGTATTGTCTTGGCCTTCGGGGCTTGACTTATGCCGGTCAATGGGTCTGTCCTGTGCAGTTCTAGGAGGTCCACCCTTCCAGGCTTTGCCTCCCTTCTTTGGGGAGGAGTAAGTTTATTGCTTACTTCCTGAGGCGCCCCTACCGGGGAATGCCGACGGGGCTGCCCAGGCAATTTTTAAACCCCACTTTCCCGACCCGACCTTGGGTCACATCTTACTTGTGGGAGTAAGATAAAAACTGGCCTTGTGTCTAACTCCTGGAGAGGAGTAAATCAATACTCTGATGCAGAGCGCCGATACTCAGTCATTGAAGTTGAAGAAGCAGTAATTACATAGGCATTAGATGAATGTCGTATATTCATTATAGATCGTTTTAACGTAACACTAGTAACAAAAAACAGTCCTTAATAGAAGTACTTAGTGACCCGTACCTTAAGAAAATACATAACACACACCACTTTAAGTTTAAAGAGACATCACTCAGGTATTTTATACGATCCAAAACTGTGCAGGAAAGATGCACAGGGGTTCTACTGCCATCTCCCGCAATTCAGTCTCGACAATAAATGCCCTTATCTCCTTATTCTTCACAGACCTTTCCTCCGAAGAGATCCATTCCCATTGAAAAAAAATTCCATGGTGGAATTTAAAATCTATCAAACTATGACTGATTACTTGTATCAAGTATCAAGTATCAAGTATCAAGTATCAAGTATCAAGTATCAAGTAGACATGGTCTGCCTTACACAACTCTAATCAGCAACAACACGGATTTCAATCCAAACGTTTTTTTTACTGAACCGAAAATCCGCGACGTATCGGAAGTACGCCATCGACTCAGTCCCGACAGGGACTTAGCACTGATAAATGAGAGAATCGTGGTGCCCAAATCTCTTAGATGAAAAGTACTACAATAATTGCAATCAGCTCACCTGAGCGTGGTTGGCATGACCGCTCGTGTCATTGACTCGGTATATTAGGCCAGTATAGATGCTTCCATACGCAACTTCAGCACTAATTGTCTCGCATGCACACCTACATAAACCACTCGCATTAACCACGATTGGCCTTTTAGGAGATAGTGGTGAACCTTTTGTACATCGGACACATTGCGTACCTTGTATATGTATATACACTCACTGACTATGTTGTACTAATTAAATTCAGTTAATGGCATAATGGTAACGCTAACATCTATTTGTCGGAAACTATTCTGAATTCATACAATTATTTCTGCCCATTTTAAAACATACATCACTACGTAAATTTGAATATTTGAAAAATAAGTTCGGAATATTATCATATTAACTTTTGAGTTTTTATAAAACTTTTGTGTGAATTTAAAAGAAATTTATTTACATATATAAATATTTTAAAAGTTTTTTTTAGAGTTTTTGTAATAAAAACTACCTTCTACTAATATCTCACTATAGAGCCTTTTATGGTGAAAATATGGCGAATATGAGGTTTTTTATTTACTGCGTGTTTCGTGGAAAAAGAAACAAATAAGAAACGTTCGTTTATTTTTTGTTAATATAATCTGAAATTAGTAATGTTACGTTTGTTTTGAGAATCAGCTGTAATTGTTTGAAATAAATATCGATTTTACTTTTAATAATGTATTGTATTTCGTCGTAAAAATATGTCAATATATATATATATATATATATATATATATATATATATATATATATATATATATAGTACATGTATGATATTTTTTCCGTAGATGTTAATCCGTTGAAACTCCAGTGTTTATAAAAAGTGCTCAATAACAAGTAGAGCTGCCTTTTAGTATACATTTTGATTTATACTGTCTGAAGAGGGTTACCATTTGTGTAGAGTACAACCGAAACATGTATGCACATATGTAACCAATAATGTTTGTATAAATAAAAATATACCATATCCTTCTCTCTCTCTCTCTCTCTCTCTCTCTATCTATCTATCTATCTATATATATATATATATATATATATATATATATGTATATATATATATATATATATATATATATATATATAAAGTGGTGTACTAAAAGCGAACTTTTAGGAAAAGTGAAACCTATTGTGAAGAGTATATAGCTCAATATCCAGGATAGAGCAGGTAGAATGAAGAAGAATGGAAAGGAATGCTTCTCTAATTCCTTTCCATTCTTCTTCATTATATATATATATATATTTATATATATATATATATATATATTTATATATATATATATATATATATTTATATATATATATGTATATATATATATATATTTTTATATATATATATGTATGTATATATATATATATTTATATATATATATATATATATATATATATATATATATCGAAAAGAGCGAGAATTGTGTAATTCGATTCAAGTAATAATTCTATAGATGAAGACAGTTATTATTCAAAACGACGTGATTGCTTTCATGTATTTCTTGCTGTGAAGATCCGACGTCCCTGGATAATGATATTGCTCATGCAGGCGGGCGATTATGTACATGAATATAACATCGACTGCTTTCATATGAGCCTTTATTCGACATTGTTATGCATGATATTATGATGAAATGGTCTCCCACCGGACACTTGAATAATTTGTAAATAGTCATTACAAAGAAAACGCTTTAAAAACAAGTAAACAATATAGCAAACAACAATAATCTGCGATTTAGATTAATCTTTAAATCCCAGCGCTCTAACTGGGATTTTCTCGACATCAATCTACACCTAACAAAAACTTCTTTCAAACCAATCGACTAACAGCAAAATCTCACCCCTTAACTGTAGACTTTCCTAGACTCCATAGAATTGTTTTACTATTAAACCGACTTATCTCAGGCTGCTTGTCTCTGAAATGTCATTGCTACTTTCTGTTTCCCCAACCGTATCGACATGCAAAAATTTAATGTAATGTGAAGAGAAATCTTGCTGTTAAACTAAAAACCCATGTTTCCCAAATAAATGTATCTCATATCAAAGTAGCCCCATACGCTTTAGTAGCGATATTTCTTGTTTGGGGGCGAACAAATGTTTTCTAAACACTCAAAGTAACATGAGTATATTCAACTACTTTCACTCGGGTATGTTATTTTCATTCGTAAACCAATTGCCCAAACATGTGTTTAAGGTGTGTATTAAAATTAAACAAGAATTGTATTTGATTGCAAATACAATTCTTCTTTAAGTTTAAAATATTAAACAGAACGGTTTGATACCGGTCAAATGTGTAATATATATATATATATATATATATATATATATATATATATATATATTTATTTATATATATATATATATATATATATATATATATATATATATATATATATATATATATATATATATATGCAAAATACTAGTAATGCCATATACGTGTTTAAATGCCCTATCAGAGAATGTGTCTCTGCAAACAACACGTATATCGGCATGACTAGAACTAGCATATCACGCCGACTAACTTGACATCTCACCTCCCCTCAAAGTTCCATCTACCAACACTTGATAACACATAGCATCCCCAAAAATGAATTCAGGAATATTTTGACCAAGAACACAGCCATTCTTGGGATCTCATATTGCAGTATTCGTCTCCCCATAATAGCAGCGTTGTTTATTCAAGTAAATACACGTAGTATCAACCATGCTCGTTATGAGGGGAGCGAAGGTATGTTGAAGTGTTGTTGAAGTGGTATTGAAATGTTTTTAAAAGCGTCTTCTTAATAAATTCACTAATCTTTTATTTTGCATACTTATTCATATTCCTGAAGATGACCGACGTCGGTCGAAAACGTTCGCGAAAATATGGCGATTTTTTATACAACATGGACGACAATACCAAATTGGTCGTGCGACGAATCGAAAAAACGAATAAAAAATAAATAAACAGAAGCTGGCGCTATTGTTTAACCAAACATGCATAAGAGAAGCTATGCTGCCTAATTACACAAATATATATATATATATATATATATATATATATATATATATATATATATATTTAAAGTTTTTCAACCTTTAAAATTGTATGGGAGTAATTAAAACAAAACACACTTTTTAGTCTCAAGTGCTTCGTTGGAAAATTTATTTGTTGTAAATCAATTAATTTCTTGTAATTACTGTATTAGTTAGCTTCCAATAATTTACGCTAGACAATATTATTGTAAGACTCATCAGTTGTTTATCATGAAAAACGGTTTCGGGGATTTAAAAAACGAAACAGTATTTCATATCATGGCTTCTCAGCAGTGTTGATCAAACTCCACCTCACTTAAAAAACAACAAGAAAAAAACGTTATATGTACAAATTGTATATAGTTAGCCTCAAAGAATGTTTCAGCTCTAAGATATTGAAAATCGCATCATCACTTAGTCACAATTCTTACATATTCCTCTTCACTTGCTCATCTTTTAAGTGAGCTTAACTAATTGATTATTGGTGTTAATATATACTATTTCAATTTTACCAGAAATATGTTTCGTGTTCAGTAACAGTCGCCACTCTTGCTATATACTACTGTTTTTTTTATTCGAAACAAATTTGATATTTGTTGATATTAATTGCAGAACTTCTCATGTATTTAACAGGCGTTAAAAGCTACGGTTAGCTGCTTGCGTGTACTATTGGGAGATTCAAATACTGGATACCTTTGATGAGTATAAAGCATCGGTATTTTGGAAGAAGGTGACAAGCATCATAATTATTCGCGTCGGATTCAAATATGATGACATCTTAGTTGCAGCTCAATGCCTCTTTAGATACATTGAAAGTCGGGGGAGTTAATCAAGAGAATTGAGACGGAGCGACAGTGGCAAGTAGGAAATGTCATAGAAGGTGTTATGACAGTGTCCGAACAAATAAATTCGTCAAGAAGCTTCTAAAAATGGTGCGACAAGATGCAGACAACTCAATGTAGACCTTGGTGAGAGAGATAAGCGTCAACGTAGCGACTATAAGCAAGGATCTTCGCTACTCCTCATATCGAAGTCGCAAATGCCCTCAACTAACCGCCAAAGCTCAAGAGAACTGCTTTATGAAAGTTAATGAACTCCTCAACATGGCTAAGTCGAGCGTGGAATGGTATGGACCGTCTAGGAATCAGTTGCACATTGTGCAGAACACCAGTTGGCTAGCGTACAGTACGCACATAGTTCCGCGCGTTATGAAAACCACGTTCTGCATGCGTTTCCAGCGAACGCCGCATAATGCAGCCCCATCATCTTCGAAAAAGTGCAGACTGAGTTTTAACTCGCTATATTTAGTTGCTGTCCTCTGTTGCAAAGAACTGGGTAGAGATAGTGACTGGGGGAAGCAATACGTGTGATTACAGAATACAGCTCTGTTTCACACCTCCGGGAAAACTCAGACGTAACTGTCTAAAAACTTCCTAAATTCACTAGAGCCCCCCACAAAAAAAACCCTACCTGATTGCAATTCCATCAGTTTTTATGCATAGAACGCAGTTCAGAAAGACAAACCACCTTATCGCGTACGGCATGAAGAATTCACTGATTACCAGTTTAAAACTGGTGTTCAAGCGTCTTTTTAAGACTTTGTAAAAACCGTTTTTTTAATATGAAGCCCATACATGCGTGAACATAATTTCTTGCATCAATGTCGTATAACATTCTTATATTATTCGCACTAAAGTACGTTTAAACAATTACGCATATGTTGTCACACTTCCGCATGATAAACCATTCCACCTAAATATAATATCAATTAAAAATCTTGACGTAAGGTTTACACGAATCTCTACTCTACATCACTGAAATACATCTTCAGCAGAACACTTACGATTTCATGATTACATGTTACTCAAACATGGTATGAAAAACCGACCTTCAAACACGCAAGGGACATGCAATTTGTGCCTACATTAGTTACGGTATTCAATGTGTGAATGAGACATCTCCTAGGAATATCCCAAATTGCTGTATGTGTGTCTGTGTAGCACTTGCTTATAGCACATAATTCATGTTTGTCTTCTATCGCCCCCCCCCCATCAATGACAGAGTTACTATCTGTCTGAGTATCTCTGAGAAGATTGACAATCTCTTGTCTGTTCACCATTTAGCCCGAATCCATGTCAGTGGTGACTTCAATGTTCACAATGTTGAGTGACTAGCCCACTCGAACAGGACCGATGACGTAAAAGATTGTGTGATGATTTTTCCATTTGTTATGATCTTACAC
Source organism: Sepiola atlantica (assembly GCA_963556195.1). Taxonomy (NCBI): domain Eukaryota; kingdom Metazoa; phylum Mollusca; class Cephalopoda; order Sepiida; family Sepiolidae; genus Sepiola; species Sepiola atlantica. The sequence goes on along the minus strand of OY744536.1, from coordinate 12,501,624 downwards.
AGATTGTTGACAAACCTACTCGTTTGCCTGATTCTGACGGACATTTCGCTAGCCTCCTTCATCTTTTCTTCAACAGTGCTCATCCGTTGTTCCGTCTCCGCTGGGATCTTCCAAAGACTCAGTTTTCTCAATTACGATGAACACCAAGTTCAGTAAGACTGATGATGTCCTTGTCTACAGATGCTTGAAGGCGAACTGGAACAGCCTCTGATCCTTTATATCGGAAGTTCCTCTACATCCCATTTTCAAAGCGAATAGATATAACTGATGTATAAAATTCTAGGATTGAGAGCTTCATAAGTTATAACAAATTCATAAAGAAACAAACGGCCCGCCGTGGTACATTTGTAAATGTGCCACCATCATTGTTCTCAGAGATTACTATTTAAATTAATTTCAACAGAATAGATGCCCTGAAACCAAAGCCGCCGTGAGGACTGAAATGGACAATTGCAAACGAGTTATAGAAAATGCGAACGAGTCATCTGCCCAATCCGAAAAATCTAAAGTGAACGAGCAGAACCTAGGTTGCCATAGGTTTGGGCGAATAACAAATAGGGTTGTGAACAGATGTAAAACCTCTAATCCAACCATCATCACTGTGCCAGAAGTGATCTCCTAGAATATGATAAAGCAAAAAGCTTTGCATCAAATTCAACCCTTTAAGATCAGGGCAGTTTGCCCTCTGTATTTCCACCTATGACAGTACACACTTTGAGCGACATCCATATATCTACCCGGGATGTTACCAAACTTATCAATAACCTCGAGGTAAACAGGGCAGCTGGGCCTATTAAATATTCCAATCATAGTGCTTGAAAAACTGCTACCGGAACTAGCCCATATTTCTTCAAAGTTGTTCAATCGTTACTTAAAGACGAAAAGTAACCGGTAACCTTAGAAAACTTTATTAGTTTGCCGAGTATTCAACTATACTAGAGATCGGGCTTCTGCATCCCAGTATTGAACAATCAGTCTCTCATGCGGCATGAGTAACTTGTTTGGTATATGTGATAAATAAAGAAGTTGTCAGTCACCTCAGCAAAATAAATTACTCAGTGACAAGTAATATGGATTTCGTCTTAAAAGATCAACAGCTGACGTGCTAACTGTAATATGACACATAAGCATATCTAATAACGGGGGCTTCGTTTCCACAGCAATAGCTTTTGCTATATCCGAGGACCTTTGATAGGGTTTTGCATAAAGGTTTTCTTTAGAAGCTTCCTAGTTATGAAATATCTGGAACGTACTTCTCAACAATAACTTCTCCTCTCTCTGATAAGTTTATAAATGTATTTGTTGACGGTCAGAAGTCTGAAACACATTCTATCAACGTTGACGTGCTTCAAGAATCAATTATGTGGCCAATCCTCTTCCGGATATCCATCAAGTATCTCGCAAATAACATTCTAAAATCATTCTTCGATATCTATGCAGACGACACAACTGTCTATGCACTTAGACGATCATTAATGATGAAGATCTGTCTGATTTACTCTCGGCCGACTTGGAGCACGTTGTACAATGAGGAAAAGTGTCCGGTTACTGTTAATACATCTACAACCAAGCTTCTCTCTTTTCACCAGCAACGCCCAAATCGATAATATTTTTATAATATCCTTTTCAGATATATTGTAGTATAATTAGTCAGTCAATAAATTACCATTATGTTCATTGTCACATTATTAGGGGTTCGGGAAAATAGTTTTATAACTAGCGGGTACTAAAAGGAAAGCGGTTGAGAACCCCTGGCTTAGAGAGCAGCTATTATATTGCTCTCAAAACGGACAACATTCACTCAGAGCACAACGCTTTAATCAAGGCAGCCACGGTGGCAACTATATGATATGGCAGAGAAATACACTCGTTTTATGCTATTTATGTTTTATGAACATTGTAAGCCTCAAAGAATGTTGCAGGTCTAAGAGAGAAAACTTCGATTATCTTCTTGGTTATTATTTTATTATGTTTCGATAAATGCATACTCCAAAGGTGCATTATGTAAAACGTTCGAATCCTCATCCCGAACTCCGGAAGTACCCGGAGTTCCAAACTGAATCTTATATTTAATTCATGAAATAAATTGTTTGTGTTCTCGTTCCGTCAGCCTAATTATGATCGCCAGGACTAAGGCTTGAACTTTTAACTTCCAGATGAATGTCACTAAGAAATGATTGTTAATCAACCCTACTTTTATTAATTCTTGACATGGCCCGAATGCAAAGTTCTTTCTTGATAGCTGACTTTTGTAGTACGTTGATTGGCAAAGAAGGTTTCTGAATGCAATATTAGGCAAAGAATGGAAGGGTAGTATTTTTGACGAAGATTCCCCAGGCATAACAACCTATAATCGTGATAGATCGCTGTCTGGCTGTCAGTTATGTTAACCCCAGAGAGGCACATTGTCATTCGTCTCACTCATTACGACAGTTGTCTTCTCTCCGTCTTCATTGTCACAAAATGCCAACTAAACTGCAATTTATCTCACGGTTCTACCGTTTTCCCGGCTGCAGAACAGACGTTCTTTGGCTTTTTGTCTGAGCCCTTGCATCACCCTTTCATACCCTTTTTCCAATAAATAATTATGTATTATTTTGTTTTTTTTTCCAGAGAATTTGTTCAAATAACACCACTAATTGTGCATAAAACCGTGTTAAACTAATGGACATATACGACATTCAATATTTCACATAAATAATATTATTACATTACGCCTTACCGTAATCTTATAAATGATGAATACACCCGCTTTTTCTGTGAACCCTGGTTGTTGATATAACGCACGCGGGTCGATATGCCGTCGCTGTGAAATGTTGATTTTCGGCTCTTGATAAAACCAACGTTGACGCCAATATTTATTTTTTAAACAATTTATTTAAAATAGTTACATGACACAGATTGACGCATTATACGTGATAGGTAGAAGGAGAGAGAGAGAGAGAGAGACAGACAGACAGACACAGCCAAACAGACAGACAGAAAGGTCGCTTGTCAGGTTATACATAGCTATATTGTACGCGATCGCCCCTACCGTCACTAGGGCTTCTCGGTAACGGCCACATCGCTTCCACTTGCGTAATTTGTCCGCCAAAATCAGACTGAGAAACCTCCGACTTGAAGTTACGTGGTTTGATCGACTTCCGCTTTGAGTTCACTTCTGACTTTTATGATGTCATTCAAACTCTTTCATCTAACCACCTTGCAAATATATAAAAAATAACTAAAAAACTAATGTTATTATTTAATTATCACTTATACAAAAGGTGGAAAAGAGGGAAGTAGAAGCCCTTCGTTAAAATTCAGATACCTCAGATATTTGTAAAATTTTAACAGTCAGTATTATATATAACTTAATAAATATTCCCCTAATTATCGTTTGCTTAGAGTATATTAAGTATTACTAGCAGGATTAATATGGGCACAACGACACATTTCAAAATCCAAATATTTCGGATTTGTGTTAGATTTTACCTATAGTCATTTGACACAAATCAAACAAGATTCTCTGACTTAAAATTTCTTTTTAAGACATTTAAAGCTAAACTCTTTAATTTAAGACATTATTTAAAATTATACGCATGTAATGGATTTTTGCCATAAGGTTTAGTAACACTGTATCTTGATGTCAATGTTCGTAAGGCGACACAAAATAGTGCACAGTTGTTCTGTTCCGGGAAATAATTTTATTCGTCCTGGGACGGGTATCTTTCTAAAATGCTATAAAGATTTAGCATGTTTGTTTTTTCGATATTGACCCATTTGGTATATAACAAAACGTCAACATCTTATTGCCTATGGTACACTCTTAATGGAGTAAGTTATATTATAGGCTCTGATTGGTTGAGAAAGCTATCGTATTAAAAGGAATGGCTTGTTTGAAATAGAAATGTTGTTACTTACGGCTGGCTCTATCGGGATTTATGTTCGCGTGATAAACGTTAACTTAGTACACAGGAGTCTATTCTACGAATACGATGAAATTGGCGTGAAGATAAATAAATATATACTTCCATTTGACATCGACGCTCTTGCTCGATTCATGAATTCCAAGATGGCTGTGCGATTACGCGTCGATCTAGATCAAATCTCCAGACGTTCACGAAGGAATTTATTGCACACAAAAATATACACAGATCGAGAAGTCCGTTCCTATTGATTCTGAAATGGTATTCATATAATCTCTAAACAAACATACAGAAGAAAACAAAAACAGTTATTAGTTGTAAAGTTTAAATCATTTATGATGCCTCTTTTTTAAGGATGTCTGTAAATCCATGAATAAATAATTAGCTATCAAAATGTTTCCACACACACACACACATATATAAAAGAAACTGGAATCTTAGGAAAATCTCCATCATACCAGTTATTATAGGAGCAACAGGACTAATGAAGAAGAATTTCAACAGCTATCTGGCGAGTATACCCGGTGAACCGAGTGCAAGAGAAATACAAACAACTGCACTTAAAGGGACGGTTAGAATCTTAAAACGATCTCTAGGCTGGAGTGTCTAAAATAGCCGGTAAATGTCTGGCATCCGGTAGGATGCCCCATCTCCAGCAAAAACAAAAAGATAAGAATATATATATATATATACTACAAACCGGATATCCAGATCATAACGTCAAGTAAGAAACAGTATCGTTTTACATAATCAAATCATGATTTATATACAAAAACAATGTTATTATTTAATTGAATGAGTTCGAACCTACATTATATAATGTAAGAGTATACTTTCTATTTCATGTTAGTAAATACGACTCGTGCTACCATACCACGCTGTCCGAAGATATCGGCTTTCTGACAGAAAATGCACCAAACATTGATGTTTTATTGTTCTTTCTCTCTTTGCAAAACTCAACCATGTTCTGCACCCCCTCCCCCAAAAAACAATTCCACCCCTTCTTTCCCCTTCCCCCTTTCAATCGACCAAACACTATGAATAAATATTTGAACATATAAGGAACTTGAAGTAAAGACTTTTACCAAAAGGACCTGATTCGCCATTTAATAACTCAAAAAGAGTTTATATGCCGTAAAACAAAACAACCAAGTCAGTATATACGAGTAAGAATAACTGTAGTAGTAGTTCTAATAGGAGTAGAATAAGTGCTTTCATCTTATATACTAATGTGTCACCACTTATCAAGGCCAACGAGATTATCAGTTGGATGATAAACAATACTATGAGAGGATTGAATAGGATGGACAGAATGGCAAAAACATTGATTACTTATGGGACGGTTTATTACAAGTATTCTTGATATTGTACCTTTAGACGACCATGTTGTGTCCAACAGGGAAGTATACCTGTGGTATTTTGTTTCACAGATGGGAATTTCTTGGTAAGAAATTCTGTTCATAGAAATTCCGTTTGGTTTTAGGTACATATAGGAAGAAAGGACAGTTCTTTGCAGTTGTGAGGGTGAGACGAGTTTTTGCTGTGAATGTTTTATTTGCGCAACCAGAAGTTGGGGCCAGTAAAGCAGCTAACATTGAAAAAAATGATAGAGCAGAGAAAGACTAACAACGTATCTTTTGTGAGAAAATGGACTGTAAGGGAGATATAAATGACCACCCCACTAGATTGCGATGTCAACTTTGTACTTTGTTAAGCTAATAAAACAGTGCCCTGAGATACACCGTCCTAGCTGTGGCAACAGTGCTCAATATTAAGACGTATCTCACTCGTATACTCGTAAAAGATAGCATCAGGAGTTAGGGAATTTTTTTTTGGGGGGGGGGCGTTAGCGACCTCGTCAGTTTAACGGGATATGAAAGATTTTTAATTTATGTAATATCAAACCACAATAAATATTGAAATGTATTTATTGCATACTATTTATTAAATACAAGTTGCTATTTCACAATAGCAGTGTGTGAAGAAATATGGATCTATACACTTTCGTTGGTATTAATGTTGCATTAATTGAGAAATAATGATGAAAAAGAAATTAATATACCATTTCAAGTAACTATTGGTTAGAATATTTAACAGAACTAGCACTCTATTTTATGTTTTATATAGTTTGTTACCGCTTCTTACTGGTGCATGGTTACGCATGAAAGCGATTTAACGGTGTTGAGTTTCACTTCGCCCAAATAGAAGACATATTCGATAGGTGGTAAATCTTCTGTAGTCGAATTTCTCTGTTTTCTCAGTAGGTACGCATCGGGCGTTAAACAAATCGCCTCATTCCTATCCAAGAGTGGAAAACCTCAGCATGTAAAGAACTTTCTGCCAAAATGCATGAAAATATACTACACTTTGATCATCATGACCTAAAGGACTGTCCTATTATTAGTAGTAAAACGTATGTGCCAATTAGAGAAAAGAGTTGAATTAATAGAAGTTAAAAGAACAAGATTCTTAATATGATTAAATAACAAATAAATACTTAAATTACGGACAACGTTTGTATATGCTGTGAAGTAGACAATACTAATTCTTTGTTTGCGTAGCTCGAGTAAAATGTAAAGAGAAGCTCTAATGTTCAAAAGAGTAAAATGTAAAGAGAAGCTCTAATGTTCAAAAGAGTAAAATGTAAAGAGAAGCTCTAATGTTCAAAAGAGTAAAATGTAAAGAGAAGCTCTAATGTTCAAAAGAGTAAAATGTAAAGAGAAGCTCTAATGTTCAAAAGAGTAAAATGTAAAGAGAAGCTCTAATGTTCAAAAGAGTAAAATGTAAAGAGAAGCTCTAATGTTCAAAAGAGTAAAATGTAAAGAGAAGCTCTAATGTTCAAAAGAGTAAAATGTAAAGAGAAGCTCTAATGTTCAAAAGAGTAAAATGTAAAGAGAAGCTCTAATGTTCAAAAGAGTAAAATGTAAAGAGAAGCTCTAATGTTCAAAAGAGTAAAATGTAAAGAGAAGCTCTAATGTTCAAAAGAGTAAAATGTAAAGAGAAGCTCTAATGTTCAAAAGAGTAAAATGTAAAGAGAAGCTCTAATGTTCAAAAGAGTAAAATGTAAAGAGAAGCTCTAATGTTCAAAAGAGTAAAATGTAAAGAGAAGCTCTAATGTTCAAAAAAGGTAAAGATTCGTATGCGGAAATGTGGATGAGCGAAAACATACGAACACACAGGGATGGTGCACATTTAAGAATCTCACACGTGCCATTTTCACAGTTTCCTTGGTCTACAATCCATTCATCGAGTGTTGTGCGAAACAATAGCTATTGCAAAGTATTAGCCACTGTACTCTTCCTCTCTCATGTCATTTATTATTCAGCTTTATTTATTTTTACCTATACTACAATGAATAAACACAATAACAATTCTTGAGATCTATCAATTCAATTTGGGTTTCTCCATTAAAATCCTATTTGAAACGTGTGCATGACAGAACGATAGACTGGTCTGTCGATGCAGTCTCTGAAAAAAACGTGTAAATGCATGTAAAAACAAAGTACTGATATCGATCCTGAACCAGTTTTCGTGATGTTCGACTCGGAAGCGTTCGGCTGTCCTACGCAAACGCCCGAGAGTTGACGAGTCGATTTGTACCAGGCGACAATTTTGATACGGTGCTGCGTCCTATGATAATAATGTTTTGCTTGTTTTGTTATTTGGGTTGTTAGGGTTAGGGTTAGGGTTAGGGTTAGGGTTTAGGGTTGGGGTTTAGGGTTAGAGTTTAAGGTTACGGTTTAGGTGTAGGTTTAGGGTAAGGGTTTAGGGTTTGGGTTTGGGTTACGGTTTAGGGTTAGGGTTAAAAATATTTATTTGATAACAGTAATTTCGCTCTGTTTTGCTTGTTTTATTTGTTTTGTTGTTTAAAAAATTTCTTGCAACTATAACTAAAAATTATAGGACGCAGCAACGTATCAAAATAATACAAAAAAAGTATTTGATAACAGTAACTTCGCTATGTTTTGCTTGTTTTTTTTTGTTAGAAAATTTCTTGAAAATATAACTTACAATCACAGGACGCAGCACCATATCAAAATTGTCGTCTGGTACCATTCGGCTCGTCAACACTCGGGGGTTTGCGTAGGACAGCCGAACGCTTTCGAGTCGAACCTCACGAAAACTGGGTCAGGATCGATATCAGTACCAAAAACAAGAACGTAAGTAAATTATTAGAGTGCATACTTCCACTTGACAACATAATGATAGGCAAAAGGTTTTATATTGCCTTTACTTCTCCATATTGTATGAAGTATTCATGATGTTATGCCATGAAAATGTTAATAACTCAAAAGCTATTCATCTTATCAGGCTAAAATCTTGCGTAGTGGTCACTGTAATCTAAAAGCATTAGCTCCATACATACAATTTGGAAAGATTCAGTTTGTACGATGAACAGAACACTCACCGTCAAAAATGTTACCTTCACTTTTTCTTTAACCCTTCTTATACCAGAATCATTCATGACCGATATTTTGACCAAGTTTAGCGATTATTCGTCACGGTGAACGCAACCAAACGTGGCCAAAAACATAACCGCTTTGACAGGGTTAATAAAACAAGTTCAGCTATGGAAATAGTATTTCTAACTGAAGCGTGACACTGAAATTTTCACGAATGTGTTCTAACTTAAAATAACAGTAGAATTAGACATAAATACTTTTTGCTTAAAATTATTAATTTATTCGTGAGAACTAAAGATATATCTACAGATTATGTTAGCTGCACGGATTTTTGATAAGTAAAATCATTTTTAATTCATATTCCAAATAAAAAGGTATACACAAATGTATTAAAGTTGTTTACAGCTGTTTCAAGGCAATGTTAATTTTACGTCATGCAAAAAAATTAGTATTTTATGGATTTAAAAAATAACCCAGAAATCTGCTAAAAAGCAAGAATTTACATCCTTATATTATGTTCCAATTTACTTTTTTTGGAAAACTTTGATAGAGGAACGGATCAGCGGACAGAGGATATTTGTTGATGCGTGTACGCATCAAATAAACAAGACACATTTGTATATATTCGTATATTTACATATATATATTTATTGCATATCCTCACGCAATAGTAAACGAGTAAAAACCTATCATTTTATCACCCAGATGAAACTAGTTCAGACGGTGAGGGGAAGCGTGAGAGCAAATAGCAAGTCACACATCCACAAAAGACTTAATCCGCAAGCTGAAATGAATTCGGAAATAATTATGTAACTCTATAATTAAGCCCCAACGGTGAGTGTGTTCAGAAATTACAGTTATAATTTATGAATGAAAAATTAAATTTCTGACGTAATTCTATGCTTTTATAAGAACATTTCAGTAATATATATATAAATAAGCAGAGAGTACGAACACTGGAGACGCATAATCTTATTGTTATTTAAGACAGAAAGTTTACAATAGTGACGAAAGAAACATAACTTAAGAGTGACACTCCGATGAACATTATATCTTAAACATAGACGTGACAGCGTTTCTTATATGCACAAACAATGCGTGTTTTACGTACGATTAGCAGACACTAATTTAAATACCATTAATTATGCATACTACGATTAGCAGAATTACGATTAGAATTAGAATTATGAGTATAATTACGATCAGAATTATGAGTATAATTACGATTAGAATTTAACAGAATTATGATTAGCAGAATTACGATTAGCAGACACTAATTTAAATACAATTAATTATGCATTGTTTTTTATATTGAAAGGTAAAGTAGAGACAAAGCAAATAAAGTTCTGATCCATAATAAAAGGCATTGCCATTTTTATTCATTAGGAGAGATTAACAATTTTGTTTCACAGTATATAAACCGTTTTTGTCTCATCGATTCCGAATATTTTTGTAAAAGTTTTTTTTTATATGGAAATCGCTCCAGACAAGGCATAAAGCCACTTGATGTAACGAGCTAAAAAATACTACTTTAAGGTAACAAAAAGTAACCAACGATAAGTGTTAGATGGATAGATTCCAACCCAAGAAACAGCAATTATTTCCCCGTTGTCAGAAACATCGCTTATGGAATGTGACGACTAAAGGACAAAATAAGGGAGGCGAAAGTTATGAGGCTGCCGAAAGTAAACTCAACCTCCACTTTATGCTTCAAGCCCGTAATATTTTTCAATATTTGATCAATTCTATTTTGTTTGCGAATATTTCGTAGGTGTATCTTCTGTAAATGAATAATATATACTTTATAAATTATATAGTATCAATAGATGACATCTTAATAATAAATATGTAGTTATCAACAATCTCCAAAGCTCTCTAATTAAGGCCTCGTCGCCGGATGCACTTTTGTGTCATTCCCAACACATTAGGGGAAGAGAGGTATTGAGTAATTAGTAGGGTTTAGAAATATAGTAGGCAGAAGCAAAAGGGGGAAATGCATTAAATGATGGAGTTCAGGATTGTAGTGTGGGTAGAAGCAAAACTGAGACATTGATTTTGAGTGTGAGTACTTGTCAGACTCAACCTGGTAGTAATAGAAACAAAGAGTCACTCTACATTCCTTAAAGCTTTCAAATAAAGGCATCGACTTCCATTGATCTTTGAGCGAAATTATGGCATATTAAGCATCACCAGGTTTCTGCGGATGATTTAACCTTGTTTTAAATTATGATGAATTATGTTATAGTATACTAATCTTATATGTAACGTAAAGTGGATACCCGCCCCTGCGTAAACATTTAGTGCGCTGTCTGTTTTGTCTGGTGTATGGTTGCAGTGTATGCGGACGACAGGTCGGCGATGGGAAAATTTTCACCATTCGAAATTTGATTTATCAACTTGGAAAAGTTATTGCCTCTTTAAACAAGGGTTTATGTTGAGAAATCAAACCACTTGAATTCCTTGAAAAATGAACGTAAGCTCCAGATACGATATTTTCTGGTCAGTAGGATCGACTCCAATGTTATAAGCAATACTTTGTAATATTGAGTACTACAGTCATTTTATATAACAGAAGCAGAGGTAACTAATTTAATCCTTGATATTTTAAGACGCCCATAAAAACTATGGAGAATTATTTATTGATATTTCAAAGATAAACAAGCAACTTGACCATTCATCAAAATACACATCGGATAATCTCAAACGAGAAGATAATGGATTGCTAGAAAAAACTTGTCCCAGCGCGTAAACACGCTAACTTGTCTAAATATTTTTTAGGAATAATATAGTAAGATGTCGTAAATATGCTAGAAATAATAGATTGCAGATACAGCACTGGGAGCGTTCAGATTAGATATGTAAAATAATTTGCGATGTGTTCAAGAAACTGATAAAAGAGGTTAACAACAAAATATTATAAAACCATTTCTATATAATAATGAAATTGGATGGTAAATGTTTTTTTGTTACCGAGATTACAATAATTGAGTCTACAACATATACGAGGCTAGTAGAGAATAAGCTACTTCAGATATATAATGTACCTCAGGAGTATGCTTCACCGCACGATGTCATTGAAGGACAGCAGTAACATCACTAAAAACAGTCAACTCTCTTAATAACATTTTTCATAGACTGACAACTCTAAAATGTGGACGAAAAGCGACCATTACAAAGCCCTTACCATATATTACGTCGCTTCAGATTATATCTGTCCCAACAAATTGTATAGATATATCCATGCGAAGACACTTTACCAGCTTGGAGCATCACCTTCGCTTAATCACTCGATGCTGGACAAACCAATATAAATAACATATAACCTTTAGCCTGGATTGTCACTGCTGATGTTAGACGTGAAATTGCTAGCAGAGGAGAACAGTTCTCATAAACCAGTGACGTAGATTATATAATTTTATGTCTTATATAATTTTCAGTTCAAAGACTCAAGTCTAGGAAAAGTTAGCTATGCAAATTACTTCCGCTCACTGCATTCAAGGATGTGGAACTGCTCCATATTTGGGATTGTACGTTAATGATTATATATACATTCTTATACATATGGGTTTATTACCGGCTTATATGTTTCCGGTGGGTACATTATCAAAAGGGGTGGAATGGAAAATCCTAAACGGTCAAAGATGCAAAACTAGTCTATTCAAGTATACTATTACTAAATTCATATATATATATATATATATATATATATATATATATATATATATATATATATATATATAAACATAAAGAAAGCGGAAAAATGCCGTCAATGCCTTGATTTTTAAACACATTTTGTCTCTTTCTTTATGTTTAAAATTCTAAAGATGATTAAAAAATGAACTTTCCCAAATTTATATATATATATATATATATATATATATATATATATGAGAGAGAGAGAGAGAGAGAGAGAGAGAGAGAGAGAGAGAGAGAGAGAATGAAAAGTCACGCTTGGAAGCGTTGATGAAATGGCAATAATAAGGAGAATATTTTGAAAAAATATTTAGAAAAACTGGACAAAGCATTTGTTTATGTTTTTTTAAAATAAATTATTTATTTACTTAAAAAACTTGAGTACTTTCGGTGTGTCCACCCTTGTCAAAAGTATAAGCATATTTTTTCCTCTTCTTTTTTCGTTTAATCCATCTTGATTGAGACATATTTACTGAAGTCAAGTTGAACTTCGTCTTGATGTTATCGATGATTAATTTTGATATGCTGGTGTGTGTAGCACGGGACTGGACCCTTCTATAGCCAATATAGAAATGGTGTTCTTACCATGTACCATGTATTTATCTGTACCGGTCTACCGAATTCATGCAGTACTATAATATTGCGTATGTATAGTGAGTACGGTTTAAAGTTAACATGAATTAGCTTGGTTGTTCGGTCTTACGGCATGCAATGTGTTGTTGGACTATTTTCAGTTGACACCGTGGCTATGTTTATTATAAGATGGATTTAGATATTGATTTGTTCTGTAAGGGTATATTTCTTAACAAATAGTCTTTAATGTATATTTAACCAATCGAATGGGGACCTTGAATGTGCAACAACTTCTGGTAAGAATGTACACGTAAGTAGTTGTGTTTCTCAATCCTCCTTAAAGCTGGATACTGTTTTGTCTCAGACCCAGGATGGTTGAGGTATAGTTTAGCTAGTTGATAGTGTTGGACAATAGTTTGGACAGAAAAATTGTAGTATGGAAAATATTGGATGGTGTAAAAATGACTAAATGCCAACGGGTGTCGAGCGAGTTTAGTTTCCAGCTAATGACAACTCCAATTTAATCGGTAGATAAGACTAGGACAGATACAACCACGAGTCAACCCATATACGCGACTCTGACAGTGACTACAATTTCGATTCCGCGTGGACATAAGAGTAATGGCCACTATGGGATTACTCTATTCATGACTGTTTTTAATTAAGAACAACAAAGACAAAAAAGATGAAATATTACATTACATAGAGTTTGGGAACATACATGCACTGGGGAATCCTTGCCTACATGAAAGCCGTTTTCAAGTGGTCGATTAAAGAACAAATACGCATATATATATATATATATATATATATATATATATATATATATATATATATATATATATATATATATATATATATATAGGGTAAGGTACACAATAAGTCATGAAAATGAAATGCCGTGGTAAACAAAATATGTGAAAAAATAACAAACGGAAAACAGATTAAAATGCAGGAGAAAAACAAAAACGAGAGATTTGACCGGTTTCGTTCGTATTAGCTAACGTCTTCAGAAAAAGGTTTTCTGAAGACGTTCGCTAACACGAAGGAAACCGGTCAAATCTCTCGATTTTGTTTTTCTCCTGCATTTTAACCTGTTTTCCGTTTGTCATTTTTCACACACAGACACACACACACACACATATATATATATATATATATATACATATATGTGTGTGTATGTGTGTGTGTGAAAAATGTATCAAGAACATCATCAAATTCCTACATTGTAAGCTACATAAAATCACCCACAACATCAGAGAGATGAAATCGTCCGACCCCGAATCAACTGACCTATCGGCACAGACCCTATCCACATCTGTCGACCACGCCTATCTCCAATGTTTCAACCTCGAGAAGAATAGACTCCAGCAGAAATTCACCTGGCTTCCATTGAAATACCCTCAACACCAAACCCCTAGAGGAACAAATCTCAACCACACACATGACCTTAACATTCCTCAAGCTACCCACCCCCTAGTTACTGACCTCACCTACTCCCTTTCTACAGATGAAACAAATCTACTCAGCCTTGGCCCCAAATTCATCACTACCCAAAAGCTGAACGACTATACAAAATTCAATATAGAAACCCAATTCTGTAGGACAGCCTACCACCTGAAATGGCTCTCGGCATTTAATTATAATACCCCTGGCTACCCCAATAACACGACTAACCCTAACGAATCCTTCCCTGTTTACAAACTAGACCATCCTCTACACCCTCCACCCAACAACCACCTACTCGACCACAAACTCACCAGATTAAAACAAACAATATTTACCATACTGCAACAGGAACAACACCACATCACCCCTAACATCACCAGATCCCAACGCTTTACACTTAAAACACTAAAAGACAAAGACTTACTCTATCTACCCTTCGATAAAGGCAAAACATTCTGCGTCATCTCACAAGACTCCTATAACACCCTTGCACTAAACACCTCGACAATAACACATTATACACCCCTGCCCCTAACATATCAGCCACTATGATACAAAATACTATAAACAATACCTGGTCTAAAATCTGTATCAAACGCAACCTCCCTAAGAAACACAAAATTAATTTCACTACCAAAAATAGCAAGCTCCCTATCTTCTACCACCTTATTAAAATCCATAAGACCAGCAATCACACTCAAGTTACACCCATCATCTCCAGCGTCGAAGGATCATTATATAAAATCTCCTGGCTACTTTCTAGACTCCTGAAACCACTACTCCCTACCTTCCCCGCACATGTCAGCAGCTCTGACCAAGTCATTAGCAGACTACACCTACTCCAACAACAACAGTTAAGCTCTAACAAATACACATTTAGCCTCGACGTTGTTTCGCTATACACATCAATACCCGCACACCCAGCCATTGACCTCATCTCCGACCACATCTCTTCCTCCGATAACTTAGAACTCTTCGGATTAACACCCGAAGACATACACCAACTCCTATACATTATCATTAATAGTACGTATTTCACCTTCCAACACCATATATTTAAAGAGATTGCTGGTCTTCCCATGGGTTCTAGCTTGTCTGGCCTCTTAGCCATATCCTACATGGACAGACTCGAACAACAAGCTCTCAACACCTTCCACTCCCATATCTTCTTCACTAGATACATAGATGAGATTCTTGTCCTCACCTCATCTCGTGAAGAAGCTATCAACATTTTCGACATTTTCAACAACACCGACCGCCCATATAAAATTTACTATAGAACACCCTAGCGACTCCGGCTCACTATCTCTCTTCGATTTTAACCTCAAAATCACAGAAGACGGTTCTATACAGACCAATTTCTACAGAAAACCTGCCTGTAAAAACTCATTTGTTCATTTTATGTCTGCCCTGTCCCTTAAAGCCAAACTAGACTATGCCCGTAATGAAATTACCCGCATACAGAAAAAATGCTCATCTACTGCCAATAAAATTAAACCCACCAAAGATTTCCATCAAACCTTAATTACCAACGGTTATCCCGCTTCCACAATAACCCTCCTCAGCAAGACCAGACCAGGCAAACACGACACACTCTCCAACACATGCTTCCTAAAACTACCTTTCTTTAATGACAGAATCACTAATGCCATCCGCAGTGCAATACATAAAGAAAAACTAGACATTCAACTCACCCACACCGGCACCAGCTTACGTCAACACCTTTTCAAATAATGCACTACACACACCCACGAACCATGCTCCCTAGCCAAATGTCCCATTATTACCACGGGACTATGCCACCGCACTAACTGTGTATACAATATATTATGCACTATTTGTAACCACTCCTATATTGGATATACTACAAGAGAACTACACCAGCGCGTCAAAGAACAAATGAACACCAATATATCTTCCTTCTTTAAACATACTTCCTCATGCAATACTACACAACAAGACATAAGCCTTTCCATTCTAGCCTCCTCTAGGAACCTAGGCGACCTAAGACTGATGGAAGCTATTCTCATTTCTAAACATAATCCAGTTTTAAACCACAGATACGAATTAAATTCTACCTTCATCATATAACCTACTCCCCCAGATCTCATCCCCAGATAATACCCCCCCCCGCATAATACACACTATTTGCCCAAATCATACCTATTATATCACAGCTTACCACTACCACGAAAGAATTGACTACATCTTGGCCTGCAACCCACCATTACATTAGTACCTGACATCCCCACTATTTGATTTCAAACCCCGCACCAAGCCCCACCTCATCTGAATAAATAAATAAACAAACATTATACAAATAAATAAGTAAATAAATAAACAAATAAAACATATAAACAAATGAATAAAGAAATCTGAGATTAGTTAAATAAATTCAACAAACCAAGCCAATTACCAGAATTTCCTTTATAAATTGATATCAAATATACCAGATTTCTATCCCTTTGACCATTAAATCGATCAATCTTCCTACCCAAAACAAAAGACACTTAAGAGGTAAATTAAAACCAATAAATAAGGATTAAGCTTAACCAGACATAACTAAATTATAATATACTGCACCGGTAACAAAGTAACTAACTATCTACAACATATAT
The DNA here is from genome assembly GCA_963556195.1 of Sepiola atlantica. Classification (NCBI taxonomy): domain Eukaryota; kingdom Metazoa; phylum Mollusca; class Cephalopoda; order Sepiida; family Sepiolidae; genus Sepiola; species Sepiola atlantica. The sequence continues at coordinate 12,484,980 of OY744536.1, read as the reverse complement.
AACATCTAATGCCGGAACCAGCCTGTTAACAAACATATATAGTATAAATAAAATCAACGTTTTATATACGATTAAAAAAATAAATAAATAAATAAATAATAATAATAGTAAATATATAAAAAATAATTAAATAAATAAAAACAGCATACAAGTACATATATATATATAAAGAATAATAATATAGGATATAATATTTAATTAACAGTTACACAACACTCATCCATAATTTATTACGATCTATTTCATTTTCCTCTGAATACTTTATCCTGAACACATCCGGTTTAACCCCCCCCCCCCCAGCGCTCGTGGCATTTTCTCGGAATCCGGGATTTTTCTTTTATTTATATTTGACAAGGAGAGGATAAGTCTCTCGAAATATATCAAATTGATCCCTGATCATCCGGACAATTACAGACTAACATTCTTACTGTCTTGTAAGTTCGTATAGAAAAATAAACACACCTTTTAGATCTATATCCGACTTATTTCGGTTTTGTTTTGTTTTTGTTCTTCACAGCTTCCAGTCCGGAACTTCGGATTGCCTTCAACCTTTTTAAAACTTTTATTATATATATATATATATAGCATTTGGACATATTGTTTTCCTTTCTACCTTGTTCTGTCCCTAATAAACGTAGCCACGTAAGACCCATTTGCGGTCTAGGTGGTCTACTAACTGGAATTAATGGCCTAATTATTATTTTTTTGCTTCCGGTTCATTTTGTCGCTCTAGATGTCAACATGTTGTCTGCAGATCTCAAATGTGACCAGCCAGTATTATTTTTCCCATTGTATTGTGTTAATGATGTCGTTCACTCCATTGTGCTGTCGTATCTCTGTGTTTTCTTCTTTCACATAGAACGATGCCGAGTATAGTGTTTTCCATTTTCGTTATGCAACCCTTAGTTTTTCTATTGTTTTCTATTTGTTTGCAAAACACTAATAGTAACTACCCAACTAGAAATGAAAAAGTTGGCAATCTAGAGAAAAGATGTAACTGCATAAATCGTACATTTTGTCCACTACAAAATAAATACCTAACCAAAAGTATTGTATACCAAGCAACAATATTTACCAAGGAAAGACCGAATAACAAGACATGCTACGTTGGTATGACCTCCCTATTTTTTAAAACCAGATATTATGACCACAAAAGCACATTTAAAAACAGAGAACGTCGAATTAAAACAGCACTAGCAAACCACTATTGGGAGCTCAAATAAAATGGACGCTCACCAATAATTGAATAGAAAATAATACGACAGGCTAGTCCATGTAGACATTTAGACGACCCGGGTAGATTATGCCTGAATGAAAAATTTGAAATCCTAAACTTTAAAAATCCTCGAAGTCTCTTAAACTGTAGAAGCGAGATAGCAAACAGCTGCTTACACAGAAATAAATTTACCCTAGGCAAACGATAAATAAATAAATAAATAAACAAATAAGTAAAAACGAAGCTAAACAAAAACTTAACAATTTAAAAATTAAAACCTAAAATAGAAATACAACGAACCACGTGTTAAAATAAATCCACCCATTATATTGACACAACAAAGGAAACAGGATATAGGCAAATCTATAGAAAACAGAGCAATAGAACAGGATATAGGAAGTAACACCAACAAGACCTTTGCTCGTGGGAAGCCCAACGATTGGCTGAGAAAACAACAAATAATCTGATTGGTTAAATAGCTAGTCGTGTATATAAAAACACCCGGCAAAAATAACTCCATGCCCTTTAGTCTGAAGATTCCCTCCGGGGATGACACGCAGGAGCCTCTGTGTAGCTTTATTGCCATAAACATATTTTCATAGCTTACTACCTAGCTCTACTTACGTATCGAGCACTGTTGAAGTAAATACTGAAAATTGATGCATAAAAACTATATCTCCTTATAAAATTTCATGTGGATAAAAAAATATTTCAAATACGTGACGGGGTTGGGACTCTAATCTCCTTCAAAGTAAGCTCCTAGTGATTGAACACACTAAACCCACCAATCCATCCACTGCCGGAAACACCTCTTGAAGTCTTCCTTTATAATGGTATTCATCTCCGCCGCCGTGTTAGATTCAGCAGCTGTTTGGAAAAGATGCAATGTGTAACACAAATTAAGGGGTGGTTCAACCGATTCAAAAATGACCGCACATAAGCGGAGAGTAACCAGCGTTCTGGCAGGCCCCAAACTGCTCGGATTGCAGCTGCTGTGGAGAGGGTGCGAAATAAGAGATAATGCGTAACGGGCCGGCGGAGATAAACACCATTTCCAAATAAGATTTCCAGGGGTGTTTCCGGCAGTCGATGGATCGGTGAGCTCAGTGTGTGCAAGTACAAGTGACCTACTTTGAAAGGGATTTAAGTCCCAACCCCATTACTTATTTGAAATAAGTTTGTGTCCTAAGGTCGGATAAGTTTTATACAGGCATCGTATATATATATATATATATATATATATATATATATATATATATATATATATATATTACAAACTATAATAGTTGATTGATTTAGAGAGCAATGTTTGGTAAGAGTAATCTGTTTGTATAAGTCAATTACATTCTATTATTCAATTAATTAGAATCTGTCTGGTACAAATAGGATATTTTAGAATTTTTTTTATTTCTCAAGAATGTGAAGTATTTAACATATTTAATAACGGTAAAGGGTTATGTGAATCTGTTTCTGTGCACTATTTATGCGTTTGAAAGCTGTAGACTATGCCCCACTGGAAAGCATAGATGTATTAAAAGAGTGTGACCTGCAACATGATGATTCGCGTCACATTCATCTCTAGTAGTGTTTTAAGTTGCTTGGAGGGTAGTGTAACGGATTGATTTTGTTGTCAAATCACGCTACGTCTAGTTACATTGATAATTCATAAATGACGTAAAAGCTGTCTGTTGACGACTCTTTGTTTCAATGTCTTTCCTTTTCTCTCTCTCTCTTCCCCCCCTCTCTCTCTGTCTCTCTCTGTCTCTCTCTGTCTCTCTCTGTCGCTCTCTCTCTCTCTCTCTCTCTATATATATATATATATATATGTAATCATTCTTATTCATAAATACATACGCATAATCCGCGACACTGGAATGCCGATGTTATCGATCAACAGCTGTTAGAAAATGAGATCTCATCAGCCGTAGAGAAAATCTAATCGTTCCCTCAGATCATATTTTGAGTCATTCTGTCCAAATTTGATATTAAGGAAAGATCAGATTTTCTCTACCCTTGATGAGATCTCAGATTGTAACAGCTGTTGATCGATAAGATCAACATGCCATTGTCGCGGATCATGCACATGTCTGTATGAATAAAAATAATTATATATGAAAGCTCTATTGCAACTTAAGCACTCTTTATAAGACTGGTAAGCATTTTTCGGATGTGATCCTGTGGATGTTAACTTTACTTGAATTACTATATATATATATATATATACATATATATATATATATATATATATATATATATATATATATATATATATAAATAAAATAAAAATACATGAAACTATAAATCACCTGAAAAGTAGTGTAATGGATTCGTCCGAACACTTTGAAATACAGCAAAATGTTTGTAAATAACGGATACATTTTCTTAGACACAGACTAACAACACAGGTAGGGAGGACATTTTTAATTATAAAATAAGTTAGCAAAACATTTATTTGGAACAAAACTTAGATCTAATATACGTAACGTTTTAGTTTCTTGTCTTTTATGGAAAGTGGGTTCTGATCAACTCTGCTGGGAAGCCATGAAATAAAATACTGTTTTGTTTTTAAATTCCCGAAGCAGTTTTTCATGGTAAATAACTGATGATCTCTTTAATAACGTTAAGACCAGCGTAAATTCATGGATGAAAACTAATATAGTGACTGCAAAAATTAAATTGACTTACAAGAAATGTGATTTTCCACCGAACGACTTGGGACTAAAATGTGTTGTTTTTTGGTTTTTTTTTAAATATATATTTTTAATGGTTGAGAAACTTCCGAGACTATATATATATATATATATATATATATATATATATATATATATATATATATATATACGTGTGTGATTTGTGATTGTACTCTGTAATGAAAGCGATATATATATATATATATATATATATATATATATATATATATATACATGTGTGTGTGTGTGTATATACGTGTGTGATTTGTGATAGTACTCTGTAATGAAAGCGTGGGTTTTAATTAAACGCAGTAAATACAACATTATCTTTATTCTTGGCTCAGATTGCAACCAGAGTTTCAGTGCATTTCTTTGCAGCATTAGTTTATTATTTATTTTACGATGTCTGACCTAAACATCAGAGACTTTCTGATTAATCCCGTTAGGCAGTAAAAAAAAGTTTCGAGAAAAGCATATTACAAAATAGAAATACTTTAAATTGAAAACAAATCTTTTTTTTTAAACTTTCCGTTCTTTAACTAATGTAACTCTAAATAGAGACTAATATTCTAAAAGTGTAGTTAGTTTTATTACCGCTCTTGATGGTGGCTGGAAGAGCCTTCGGGCAATGATTTAGTCGATCCCAATCACCGTTCTTTGATTGCGAGACATTTTTTTGATCTATTTATTTTTGTTACAAGCATGTGCGACCAAAAAAATAAAAACAGAATAAAAAAACATTGGGGTTGAGTATAACTTTTTCAAAAGAGACATTCGTTACGTTTTAAACACGTCGATTTTAAAAACCAATCTCAATAGATAATGTGCAGCCTGCTCCTCATCGCTTATTGACTATCCGGAATGCGTATGATAGTATATATATATATATATATATATATATATATATATATATATATATATATATATATATACTTTATTTAATTTAAATCAATGCCTATACATTAGAGTATATATATATATATATATATATATATATATATATATATATAGAGAGAGAGAGAGAGAGAGAGAGGGGAGGATAGAAGAAATAAGAGTGATAAACATGTAACGAATGTCCAAATTTATTTCAAATTTCGATTGTTCAAAGCAAGGTGTATTCTGTAATAAACTAGTGTTTATTATTCTTTCCTTAAGCCAAGTTAAAAAAATAATAAACACTAGTTCATTACAGAATACACCTTGCTTTGAACAATCGAAATTTGAAATAAATTTGGACATTCGTTACATGTTTATCACTCTTATTTCTTCTATCTCTACAATTGCTCTATCTCGTATATTGAGCTTAATCTTTTCACTATAGGTTCCGTCTACTAAAAGTTTACTTTTGGTTTATATTTAATCCTATATATATATATATATATATATATATATACTCTAATGTATAGGCATTGGTTTAAATAAAATACATTATATATATATATATATATATATATATATATATATATATATATATATATTTATATATATATATATATGTACCATAAATCACTATTTGAAGATATAAAGAACTTGAAGCATAAAATCTTTTACCAAAATGACCGGATTCGGCATTAAATAAGCCGAAAAGGGTTGATATACCATAACACAATGCAACCTATCCAAATTAAATGAATAAATACTTGAACATATAAATACCCTTAAGCATAAACACGGTTACCAAAATATACAGAATTCGGCATTAAATCACACTAAAATGGGTTGATATACTGTAAAACAAAACAACCAAATTTGATTAAACTGTTAATAGACATAGAGATAGATAGAGAGGGAGGGAGAGAGAGAGAGAGAGAGAGAGAGAGAGAGAGAGAGAGAGGTGATGGAAAGAGAGATGGCAGAGTTTTATAATAGACACACTCTAGAATACGAGGCAAACAAAATACAGTGAAAAAAGCTGAGAGTAAGAGACAGAAACCTTCTAAGAGATGACTCGTTATTTAGTAAATTAAAAACTGCGACTAATTGGAACAATTGAAATAAATTCAAATACATCAAGAAAGTAAGACGAATAAGATTAACAGCCTAACGAAGTTTACATTTACTGATACGAGACTCGATGCTTGGTACAGCAGTTCGTTCCAACACTTCGGTGTCAGGGGTAAAGATATCCCAACTTAAGCAAAGGCCTAAGGCAATTCTGCTCTAAACCCTCTAGCAGGTGAATATGAGCTCTGTAAATGGTCTATGTCTTACAAGCATATAACAAATTTTATACCACACATGCATCATAGACAGATAAAATAGTTTCCAGTCTGGTATAACGTGGCACCCACACCTCTTCTCTAAATGACGATAAAATCCACCACCCTGTTCAATACGTTTATTTATCCCTACATCCAATGACCAATTTCTCGAAATAACACTACACCGACACATAAAACGATCTACTACAGACAGTCTGTGTCCTTCAACAAATATATCCGACGCCTGCCATGGGTTGCCAGAGGCTGGGGCAAACGAAACCTTGTCATGTCTAGGCATATTGCGAGACCACTGCTTCTACACGCCCATGCAAAGCAATCAATGGCATCCTGCATATCACGCTGTCAGTGAGCTACGAGATCTACATCATCTGCATAAAGCAAGTCTGGAACAATAGTGCAGAATGTGCTTGACAAAGTCTTCAGTCGTTGCCAGTTATACAGCCGACCCGATGTTCGAAAGCGAAGATAGACACCTTCGTCGCAGTTAGTGAAAGCCATTGACAGAGTTACAGAAAAATAGATGGAACACAAAGTAATCACAGTACATTTATAGAGATAATCCAAAACTATATAAGATATTCAGTATAAAATGTATTGTGTATGTATATTGTACATACATGTACATAGATAATAAACAACAACAAATATTTTATATTTGTCGCTCCTCGTAAAATAAGTAGAGCACTCTAAATGGTAGTACAAACACAGCATGACGTCACTTGCTTTATATGCATCATTCTTTCTTTAATAGAAGTAGAATGCCTCGACATCAAGCCGCTTTTATATGTGTTAAATTATCATTGTTTATCGGCTATTCAAATATTGGGCGCGCGGTTAACGACGTTGGATGCAAGTTAAAAAATACTTGTAATCCAGGGTTTCGAATCGCACGACCGGTAGTGAATAGTCATATCTCTATGCTGATGAGTCCTGATTGAAAAGGGACGAAACGTATACGTACATAGATAATAAACAACAACAAATATTTTATATATATATATATAATATTTAAACTTTTAAATTGCATAATAAAGGTCTGAGTGTTTAATTTACTCTAGTATCTAATCCAGTGCAGAAGATTCATACCTTTCTCAAGACTATCAGTGCATATGATGCATTATCCCGACAGAACGTCCGTGGTACAGCTGTGAATATATCACTGTTTTGTCGATGTTTACTTCGACCACGATGGAATGAGAGAATTATACAAAGCAATTCATACGCTGTTATATGTGCTTCTTGTGAATCGTTCTCATGCAGGTATCAACACACGATTATCGTTCCTTATTCGATAACCACCTATTGTCAAATTGGATTCCACCTTCTATGAATTAGCCAACCTACATCAAATCGTATCCATTCATTTCCTTATCGATGTCTCAGCTGAGATCGATTTCCTCGCTCCACTCAGTTTTCGACATTGCTTCGGCAATGCAATTATTAACATGTACTGCTTAGAGGATCCATTTTCCCATCCCATCTTGTTCAACGACAAAATTCATCATTCTAATCCGTGTCTACGAAAGATGCGGACACATGATCGAGAAAATAAACATACTTCGTTGTATTCCTTGTAAAGCTTATCTGCGACGAAAATACAAAAACAATACGCGAAGTGCAAATGTGGAGTTGTTTGAATCGTGGTCTGATGAACAAAGACTACCTCTAATATTTTCTTTTCTTTTAAGACACGCATGTATTTAGGCTTTCTCTCGTGCAGATTTTTACTTTACCCTACGGCCACATTTAATCAGGAACATTGATCTTATGTAACCCACTTTCTCACAGAAGACGTGTTGCTAGTCTTTCTTTGCTCTATAGGTATATTCATGGTAGGTGCTCGACTGAACTCTAATCTATAGACCCCTCGTAAAAAACGACTAAACTCGTCTAGATAAAACCACTGTCAATAATTCCACTTTCTCCTACTGTGTACCTAAACATAAACGGCACTTCCATGAATAGTTATTTTCCTAGAACTACCCATACGTGGAACATAATTACGCGGGACTCGTTCCCAGCTGACTACAACATAGTCGTTTTCAAGTTCTATGTATACACATTCTTGTTGAGCCGTCCTCTTAAATAATCAAATTCTGGCGAATTTCAACCATCGTTACCAATCATCACGATGTTGTCCCACCACCCACCTGATTAATTTGTTAATCCTCATCCTCGAGTGGTTTCTGGGTCTTGATATGTGGTGACATCCTTAGTAAAAAAAAAAAAAAAACAGTGATCGGCTGAAGTCCAAGATCTATCGCCTAGTCATTCGACCAGCTGCAATTTATTGTGCTGAATGTTGACCATGCATAAAAGAGATGGAGAACTGTTTTAGTGTTATGGAGACGAGGATGCTACGTTTGATATTGAGCATTAACCTACCTGACCACATCACCAATGACGGCATTCGTTGGTGATATAAAGTGACATCAATGGTCGACATACTCTGTTACTCTCGACTGAAATGCTATTGTAATGTTATGCGACCCAACGCCAGCCTTGCCAACGTTCGCGGCCAAGTTTACAGTCAAAACAGCATTGTCTCGACACACTTCACCAGGACTTGAAAACCGCCGGTGTGGACCCCTTACAAGCACACAAATGAAAAGAAATTGACGGGCATAATAAGATCTGCGGACCTTACGATATAATGGTGGACCCTAGCAATAGATAGAGGAAGAAAACAAAGAAGAAAAATAGTTGATCTTATGTTTTTTTTCTAGTTGAATAAGTTCTCTCTGTCTTGTTTTTTAATTATCATCCGGTTTTGCTATCTAAAGTCCGTGATTGACGACACCAAACACCGACTGATGCCTGGTTTTCATGCACTCCGGTTTTAAATATTGACATCACACATATTGCATGCAGTCATAAAGCTACATACCAACTCAAGCAAGGTTTTCACCGCTGTACTACGCTTCTTAGTACCCGGAATATGGAATACCGCTATACATGCCATCCGTATTTTCACAAATACACAAATTCAAATAAAATAGTTTCTTCCATTTCCAGCCGTAAAAGACCATCTGATGATGTGCACAATGAGTTCATTGATATCGTTGCAGATCCCATATGGGCCCATGGAATATAAATCATTTTTAGTAAAGGTTGTATATACAGAGTGCGTAATGGTATTTCAGGGCATACATTATTTTTACTATATATAGCAAGCATATTATTTTACTTCATTTTTTCGGTACTGGTATAGCTTTTGAACCGTACAAAAGCCAGACTGATTTATTTTTAACTCTAACCCTAACATAATCCTAAACTAACCCTAACATGACCATAAATTAACCCTTATTTCGTCGGTTTTTTTCTAGTTCAAAAGCTGTACTCGTACCATTTTACTATACTTCCAAATTATCAATGGCAGTCTAGTTACACACACTGGATATATAAATGAAAAAAATATTTTTATCGTTTGCAATAGAATTTTCAAGTTCCCTAATTTTATATTCAAAGTGAAGCATTCAAAACACATTGTTAATTGATACTTTATAGCATTGTGGCTAAATAGAGAGTTGTATACATGTAAACTGATGCAAATCATACGATCCGGCATAATTATATTGACACACCGGTTCTCGTTAGACAAATGAAGCTATGCAACATTGAACCTGGTAAGTACCAGATGGGTGATCATTTAGGAATATCAGGTGCTGTAAGCGAGAGGATGGCGACACCTTTCTGCACCGACCAACTAATCTCCTCTAACAGGGGATGTTTGTGAATTTAATTCCCTAGTAAGGCCTCCTTTTTAGAGAACCGGTTCAACCCGACCAGGCCTAATGCCGCATTAGGTACCACCAGGACACCTATCCTAATAGTACTGCTGCCTATCTGACCAAGAGAAAATCTAAATGCATTTGAACCGCTTTTGCCCAATCTTAGTAGAGGATAGCTATTACATGAAATAAATTTTGAACATGCAGGGAACATAGGATAATAGTTGACCACTAGATACACTGTTGGATATATTTGATTTGCCTCAACAACCCACTCAAGTCAGGTAAAGAAAACAACGTAGGACTAAACAACGCACTCTAGTCAAGCAATAAAAAAACCTCGGACTCAACTGAAGATGTTATCAAAGAGGTACGTTCTCATCGAAAATTGTATAAACCGTGCAAATCCAATGCAAGTCAGGACACGACAAAAACACAAATAACAGAATGCTCATTAGAGAGATGTTCGATGAAACAGATTTTCACCCAGAAAATAAATAGGAAGAACATGTTTGTATTTAAAAAAGTAAGTAATTCTTTGCCAGAAAGTTCTGATTCTTGCCCTAAATAGATTGTGAGAGTCTCCCGTGCATAATTTCAGTGATAAGACATTTTAGATTAAAGCTTGTCGCACAGCTCTCTTCAACTAAGACGTCTAAACTAAGAAGTAATTCTGTCTTCATTATGAAATGGAAAATAAATGTTAATTGTTTATCTATACGGAAGAGTTTTTATTCAATACATTTTTAATATTCGTCCGGTATCTCACGATTACTAATAGTTCACGCCAGTAACGAAAGGAGGAAGATATATGGTGGGGTATCACGAGAAAAATCGTACAGTCTTCAGTGCTATTTTTTATGATCTATTTATTCGGTCAGAATTTAAATACGTCTGGCGACGAAGTAGTTATTATTATATGTAAATACATTGTATTTGTGGAGAAATAATAAAGAAATACTTTTGTTTTAGGAAGAGAGTATTTGTGAAAAATGGTTACTGCACTGGTGTTGTTGATCTTTCTGCGAGTTTTTTTTTCTATGCGCTGCCATGCATGGCTGCCATAAAGCAATAAACTCATATTATTTGTCTATCGATGTGTGCGATTTTATTTTAATCTGCAGAATTCGCTATTTTCCGCTGATTTCACTGATTTGTGCTTCTGTATTGGCGTTAAGTAGGTATTTGTATTCTTCCATCAATCAGAGAACGTAAAATCTCTGTCTACTTGGTAGATGTCAGCTTTGAGATAGTAAACATTACTTTGCTATATGAGTTGTAGGTATGGTTCAGGTTGTTGGACGAGTGATTATGTTATGCATGTGATCAGCTGTCACATTTTATTATTTTGCGACCTATGCACAGTTTGTATCCTGATATGTTATCTATTGACCTTACTCCCTTACATAGACAGTAACTGTGATATTATTAAAACTGTAATTATGAAACTAAAGATATACTTGCATTTATATAGACGTGTTTTCTGTTGTTTTATACCACCAGGAAACCAGTTAAACTTTAGTAAGATATATTATTAATAGACAAATGGTAAAACCTGACAGGATAATTTTAGTAGATCCTATAACTACCAACTAGAAACAGTATATATATATATATATATATATATATATATATATATATATATATATATATATATATATATATATATATATATATATACGTAGTCTTTCTGAAATAAACGTATAACTATTGAAAACTTTGGCGATGATCCGATAATCTATACTACGTAAATATTATTTTCCTGCGTGCTACTTTAATATCAATTGAATTGTATTTGCTATTATAGTTTTAGATTCACGCATAGACATATTTCCGTTTCATAAACTATAAACATCAACTAATACTACTGAAAAATGGTTTCTTTTGGATAACTTAACATGTTAACCAGTGAATACATTACCGGAAAATTCGCGATGTAATAAAGAACAACCGTAGTATATTGAACCCAACATATGCCAGAAGATTTCACAAGTGCACGATCAAAAACCTAATATACTTGAAACCTTTCGTAACACCACCTACTATTATAGTAAATAAGTCCTTCATAATTGAAGTTTCATGACTGACCACCTAGGTTTAGAATAACAAAAATAAACATGTTTTAAATGTCCTTCATAAGTCGTTTAAATAAATGCAATTAACTGCAAGTTTTTGAAATGTGTATAAAATGCGTCGTGGTTAAATTTAATTCAATTAGAAAAAACCTTGTTTCCATAGAAACTTCAGTAAACATATTTACGAGAAATATATCTAGACAGACGATTATAATTCGTGTTTACGTCATTTCTATGAATTCATGAAATAAACAAATATTAAATACCAATACAACATTAGAACATGTTCATCATTATCTTAATCATATGGCAACATCACATGTTTAATCTCTCTATGTTTAGTTAGGTATCTGTAAATGTTTATATATTTCTATTTATAGGTTTGGTAGTTTGGTAGTTTTGTTTTACGGCATATCAACCCTTTTTGGGTTATTTAATGCCGAATCTGGTCTTGTTTTCTTCTCTTTCTTGTTTCTTTCCCCTTTTAATATCTGTTTCTATTTAACCCATAGTTGGGACCCTAACAGGTACTACCACTCCGGGTCAGGGTGGACCTGGGAGCAATGGTAATTAAGAGGAGGCTCCACATTCCCCAAAGTCCGTAAGCCGGATCTCACCATCGGATGTAGTTTAAGGTCATATCCAGGACCGGGAGTAGGGTAGGAAAAATAAAAATAAAAAAAGGGAGGGAGAAAGGGAGAGAGGCTGTTGTTTTTGTTTTTGGTTTTGTAGAACATAATTAAGTTTTACAAACAAAAAAAAAAAACAAAAAAAAAAACGTCAATGTAGGTGAATTTCGTCTCAGGGAGCCACAGGGCAGCCTGATCTGGTATCACCAGTCTATTTATAGGATTCAAACTGATGATTAACATATTATTATGTAGTATTGAACACGGCTGCTCGTTGTAAGGATGGTGAATGTGGGCTATATTTAGTTTCATGCGAAGTGGGCAAAAAGTGGGGTGTAACCCTTCTGTGAAAATTCGTACCTCTGATATTTGTGAAAATTTGTTAAAAATATTAAGCATCAATTAATTAATATTCCCTAAATTTCAGTTTCTTTGGGGTATTCTGATGGGGTTTTAGGGTGCATAATATCGGCAGAAACTCCCACGTGAAAATAAAAATATTCGAGATTTATGGGACTAAAAAAAGCAAAAGTCCATGAATTTTTAATTTTTTTATAAAGGCATCTTAAGTTTAATCCTAAATATTTTGACATAATGTATAACTTGTCTAGAATCAAATGCACGCAAAAATTGGAATAAATATTCTAGACATAAGCTTTAGTAGGATCGTATATTCGTTTTAATTTTCGCAATGTTAACTAACAGTGATGGAAGACTGTTCTGTTTTGGCAATTAATTTAAACCGTCCTGTGCCGGATATTCGTTTAGTTGATGCGTAATTAATGCTGATGTGTATATATGTGCTCTATGTCACATTTAAACTGTTTAATGTAACTGATATCAGATTGGTGGGTCGATTTTTATGTTCATCGCGGAAACCAGTTGCGATTGTAAATTAGTTGGGTCAAGTCATAAGGTTGTTTAGCTCAGTGTTATCATACATAGAATGTTCGTGTTAGAGAATAGGCCATGTGATGCGCTCGCTTTTAAACCGTTGTACACCCTCTCCAATTTCGTTCAGTTTACAATAATGATTGATCAAGAAGCAACTCAAAATAATGAAAGCCATTTCCCATTGTCCTATTGTATTGCATTGATTTCTTCTAAAAGAAACAAAGGCAATCTTCCTCAGTCTTGATCGATTTTTATTAAAATTCTAAACAAATCGTTATGCGACACACTTTAGAAATTGAAATATTTTTTTAAGTGGGTATGGTTACATTCTTGTGGCTGACAATAACCTTTTACAATGAATATTGATTAGCGCAACGAAAACATTCCGCAATGAAAGGAATTGTGCAAATCACAAAGAAAAAGCCGAAATAAATATCGAACTTACAAAACTCGCAAGAGATAGAAACCGCGTAAAAATATATCGAGAATATAACATTACTGTCATACAAAGCTTTCGATTCGTCGATTTCTTTTGTTTTAGATTGATAAACTTTTGTCAAATTTATGAATACACTGTGACTACAAACTTGCTAAAACTTTGAAGAGGGGTCCCGGATTGGCTTAATTGATAACAGTGCGGGTTATGCGATAAGGCCTAATAAGGATGATATACAGGTGCGCTGTATCACCTGTTAAGCAACGGTGAGCCTGGTCAGTAACAGATAAGTGTACATTTGGAATACCAATTAAAACCTTCCTGCAAAAACGAACGTCGCCACTCCCCTGATCAGGATATACATGATACTCAGGATAGATTGTAGAATTAATTCCCTAGAACTTCGTACTTTGAACAAAAGCCGGCTCAACCCGACCAGGCTGAATGCCGCACCAGGTACCACCAAGATACCTTTTCTAATAGTACAACTGCGTATTTATAATCCACAATGGAACTTCATTTGAACGCCCATTTGTCCGAATATAAGTAGATGTAACTAAAGGGAAGGTATAAATAAATAATTGATTAGAAAAAAAGACAAGAGAGAAAAACAAGAAAAATGTACAATAACAATAAGAACAAAAATAACATATAGAAGAAAAAGAGGAAGAAAAAGACGGATATCTTTTACGGCATATCGATTCGTAAAGTTATTTTTCAAATGGAAATCGCTCCAGACAAGGCATGCAGCCACATGATGTAAGGAGCTAATAAGAACAAATATGATTATCGCAAAGACAGGATATGCCTATTGAGCTTAGTCTTGAAAATACCAAGATTATAGGTAGCAGGAAAATTATCAGCAGGAAGAGAGTTCCACAAGCCTGCGGTTCTTGGAAAGAAGCTACTGGAATAGGAAGCTGCATTAAAATGAGGTATCAAAACAGCGAATTGATGGAGAACACTAGACCAACGAGTTAAACGAGCTGGAACAAAAGAAGCGGGGAATAGATCACATCATTCTGAAGAACACATATCATAATAGTATTTATAGAAAAGACTGAGACTAGCAGCATCACGTCTGTGAGAGAGGGTGTGTAGAGAAGAAAGGGTAGGGCCAATCAAATTACATATATTTATTGTCGAATAACAATATTTATTGTTTACATTTCATACATTTTTCTATCCTACCCATAGCTGAGGAGTTGAGGAATCCGCACTTTTTTCCCAATATACGACATACTCATGTTGAAACACCGGAGTTAAGCAACGTTATTCCTGGTCAGTATCATATGGGTGACAATTTAAGAACACCCGAGGCTGTTTGTGGGAGAACTGCGACACTCCTTGTCCAAATCAACCTCGGCAAACAAATTTATCTCTGAGCTTGATAGACATACAACCAAGGACCGCGTGTGAATGTAATATTCCCTAGAAACCTGTTCCTTGAAGTAGGAAGCCGGCTCAACCTGCCCAGGATGAATTTTGAACCAGACGTTTGGCATACAGATGATGAAATTGGTTATGCCGAGTTCATATTATATGGGATATACTGTGTTCACACACAATTGGCAAATATCTGACCCCGTAATTCTACTTGTAGTCAACTAATAGTATACAATAAATAATTTTAATAGGTATTCTGATTTGCATATTAAATAATCATAAGGTATAATATGTTGTAAAACAGACGTACCAAATACACGTTTATGGATGTCTTGGTTGGTGCAATGGATTGCGATGTAATTTATAAAATCGTACACCCAGTGTTCAAATCTTATCGAAGTAGACAATAATATATATGGGAAATAGATTAAATCTCTCTCTGTCTCTCTGTATATATGTAAAGGACAACATTTGTAAAAAGTTTTTGTCAACATTTATTTATTATTTTATTAATTTATCATTTTATAATTTTATATAACGCGTTTCAAAATGATAAAATAACAAAATAATAAATAAATGCTGAAAATATTTTTTTACAAATGTTGGTAGTCTTACTCCTTTACATATATACGTTTCTCTTGTTGGAACTGTACTGATACTGCAGTTCTTTCATTATACATATATATATACAGGGTGGGCCAAAATAAGGGTCCTATCTTTAAATTTGAATAACTTGAATTTGAATAACTTCCACAAAATAAAAGTTAAACTCACCAAACTTTATGTGTGTGTAGACTGACCCTTCCGAGATTTTTTAAAATAAACAAAACAAATTTTAGCCGAAAAACACTTCTTAAAACTTACAAAAACTAAAGTATTGTTTTTTACACTGTTTTGAGTTTTTTAAGCAAAAATAATGTTTTCTAAATGAGGGTACGTTCCTTAGGGCTAATACGGCTCATGCCTGCTTCGGAAGGGGTCCTTTACTTATTCTAAAAAAAAAAAAAAAAATCAATAAATGAAAAAGTTATGAATGTTTAAAAATAAGACCCTTATTTTTGCCCACCCTGTATATATATATATGAACTCCAAGATATGGATAACATAGCAATGTGCGTTGAAAGACAAATTTAGAACCTACCGATTACTATTCTGTTTCAGAAGTATATAGGCCCCATAGTGTTGATATGCCATAAAACACTTGAAGCAAACAACATCAAAGTGAAATCGAACGTTTTTTTAATCTATAACACCATGCGCTTACTTTTTATAATGAATTAATTTAATCTATTCCCCTTTCGACTCTTCTCCCATCTTTCACTGTCTTCCTCCATCCCTTTCGCATGTCTCTATCTATCTATCTATCTATCTATCTATCTATCTATCTATCTATCTATTTGTCTATTTATACTAGCAAAACCTACCTGCATTTCGAGAAAAAAATTAATTGGGACGATGGTATTGTAAGCTAAAACGACAGCTAATTGCCTAAAAGAGTGGACCTCCCCTAAAAAATAAGAATAAGGCACAATTTACGTTAGCTATATATGAAACTGATATATCCCTATAAATTCTAAAATATGTTTTGCTCTTTCTGTTTTCAACGGTGTTCGCACGTAATCGCCTAAAAAAGCAGAATATAATGTGTTTGCGGTGGTGGTTAGGGGTAGCGGAGTGTGTTAATCTACAAATTTACAGATATTTATTTTTTAAATCTTATATTTTTTAACTGTATGTTCCTTTCTTATTTTAATTTTTAGCAATTGAGTTTAGCTGTGTTTACTTTTCCCGGTGACATTAAATAAATAGCTGCTTTAAAATTATCTAAAAAACTAAATCTCTTATTTTTCATCAACAAATAAAAAATGTTAAAAGTTTTAGTATTATTGTAGATTAACACCCTCAGCCCCCCCCGGCAAATGAGATTCTACTTTTTAGGCGATTACGTGTGAATACCCTGAAAATCCTGGCGGCAATACGAAAGAACAACAACAACAACAACATTATTTTACAATTTAGAGTGGGGCATCAGAGTTACATATACATTTAACATAACATGATCCTTAATATTCGGGCTATTCAAGGTTTTATGGATGTTAACTATGTTTTTCTTCTGCTATTATAGATAAATTCTGTGGGTTTTTATTTTAGGGGACAGAGGTACACTCTTTTAGGCGATTACGTGTGGTTTTACGACCTTGCCAGTCGAACTTAGGGTTAGTGTTTAAAATATATTAGTTAACTGTCGTAATAAGTTAAAATTACCCTAAAAAGTCGAATCACATATTTTTAAGTGGGGTTATCATTTAGCCAGGGGTGTTAATCCACAAATTTAACAATGTTTGTCGTTAAAATTATGGAAGTATCTGAGTAAAAACATTGTTTTAAATATACCCCCAATTAATTGGTGTGTTGATATAAATATAGTTTGGATAAATAGAAAAAAAACTTTCGCATTTATTAATTTAGAAGACAGAACAAAAAAACTTAATTAAGTTTTTTTTAAATATGAATATATTTTTTTATTTAAAAAGCAGAGATAATGTGGGACTTTTCTTTTTTCTATATTATAGCTAATATAATCATATTCAATAGGCATCGATGTCGTCGTCGTCATAGTCGTTAAAACAATAACAACTTTAGTTTTAAATATAAAGCATATAGCTAAAGAAAAACTTTGTAAGTTATTGCTTTCAATGCAGAGTTTATATTTACAAATACATTATTCCAGGTAATCTAAGTTGTTGGTTCGTGTAAACATACGCGTGACCGGAAGTTATCATTCAAATTTCAAAATAATCATTTTGAATGTTAAATGTTTTTCATAAAATCGTTTGAATGTATATTACTACAAATACTACTAATCACATTAATACAGGGTAGGCCAAAATAAGGGTCCTATCTTTAAATTTGAATAACTTGAATTTGAATAACTTCCACAAAATAAAAGTTAAACTCACCAAACTTTATGTGTGTGTAGACTGACCCTTCCGAGATTTTTTGAAATAAACAAAACAAATTTTAGCCGAAAAACACTTCTTAAAACTTACAAAAACTAAAGTATTGTTTTTTACACTGTTTTGAGTTTTTTAAGCAAAAATAATGTTTTCTAAATGAGGGTACGTTCCTTAGGGCTAATACGGCTCATGCTTGCTTATTCTAAAAAAAAAATTTTTTTAAATCAATAAATAAAAAAGTTATGAATTTTTAAAAATAGGACCCTTATTTTTGCCCACCCTGTATAAACAACACTTTTGAATATACATAAATAAACTATAGAACGAAAATAAAAATGGATTGTGCAGAATATTGATTTATAATAGAGTGTTTATAAAATTATCATTCAAATGAAGCATCGGGATGAATGTGTTTACGCAGTGCTCCGTTGGGTATAGATAATGTATTTGAAATTACTTAAGTGTATAATTGAATTAGATAAGCTTAATGTATTTTGATATAAACATAGTTAGGAAAACTGGAAAAATATTTCTCATTTACACATATATATATATATATATATATATATATATATATATATAAATGTGTAACATAAAATACCACCTTTGATTTAAAACACATTTTATTTAAAAATACGAATATAATGCATTCCAAATCGATTTTAAAAATTAAGAATATTCGAAGCTATTTTTATTAAAAACCCAGCAACGTACAGTTAATAACATTACGTATAACATCAGTAATAACCTTTTTAAATGTTTAACGTATTACAATTTAATCTTGTGACGCTAATTCTGGCGTCCCGGAATTTAAATAGTTAATGACTTTCTCGGAACAATACGAGAACATATGTGTCACATCTTACTACACGTGCGCGTTTCTCTGCTATCGTTTGAAACTCCCTTCTTTTCCCTAGCTTTTTTTTCATCTTCTTGAAGATAATTCGACGCAGAATCGAAAACATACGTGATACATACATCTTTTTTATTTTAACACAGGAAAAGATTATAAGAAATTTTTTTAAAAACATATAATTAAGCAGTTAATGGTGTTACTTCTGAACAATGTGTTCTTAATATATATATATATATATATATATATATATATATATATATATATATATATATATATATATATACAGGGTGGGCCAAAATAAGGGTCCTATCTTTGAATAACTTCCACCAAATAAAAGTTAAACTCACCAAACTTTATGTGTGTGTAGACTGACCCTTCCGAGATTTTTTGAAATAAACAAAACAAATTTTAGCCGAAAAACACTTCTTAAAACTTACAAAAACTAAAGTATTGTTTTTTACACTGTTTTGAGTTTTTTAAGCAAAAATAATGTTTTCTAAATGGTGGTACGTTCCTTAGGGCTAATACGGCTCATGCTTGCTTCGGAAGGGGTCCTTTACTTATTCTAAAAAAAAAAAATCAATAAATAAAAAAGTTATGAATTTTTAAAAATAGGACCGTTATTTTTGCCCACCCTGTATATATACAGTTGTGGTTCTTGTATATTTGTTTGTGTCTTCTTCGTAGTATTGCTGAGATATACCACAACACCTATTTTTTCATGAAACACTAGTATCTGAGGTACTCTCGGGTATGTGTATTTAATTTTGATCAAAGTAGACCCATTATTGGCGTGTCTATGTTCGCGCTTTAAATAAATAAACAAAAAAAAATGACGTTTTACTTTACTTTATGTAGAACGTTCAGATAATAGAAATGAAACAATAAGAATATAAAGCTTACTACAATGTTCAAGACTAAGAAGTAAGGATATCCGAGGATCCTCATTGATACGAAGAAATAACCGATTATGCTTCCATGTGGTTACACACTATAGTCAATAAATATAGATGCCTTCCTTCGTACGATCCCTAATGAGAAATATTCTAAAATGTAAAATATAAAAATATAAAAGTAATGCTATCTCATGGGATGGACGTAAAAATACAGTGTCCATCATTCAATTCGAATCAACGTTGCTTGTCTAAGAGCTGTGATACAGCGAAACAGTTTGTATGTGAATGACTAAATGTGCTCCACTCCCTGGGTTGAGCTTACTGGTAAGTGAAATCGCTAACTGCCACTAGCTAATAAAGCAATTCTCTTCGTGTAAAACTATAGAACTTTCGGTATTTGAAAATGTTTATCTTATGGTTTGCTTACTCTTAGCAGAAGCCAGAGAATGGCGAAGGAGTAAGAATTGCTGACTGGAGTCTAGTCGGTTGAGTTTCGATCTTCTCTTGAAAGAAGTTGATTGTCTAACCGCACTGAAGAGCTGTGATACAACGAAACAGTATTCTGTGAATGACTATATATATATATATATATATATATATATGAAAACATTCAATGAATTAAAACATTACAATTGTTCCAGGAATTAGAACATCAAGTTCAGTATGGCGTACGATCGTTTCATAAACATTTTGGAAATACTTTATTTTATTTTATAAATTAATAAAGCTAATCCAAAACGTCTCATCATCAGCGTCTTTAGCATCACGTCTTACAGAAAATCAGAGAAAAATTAAAAAGCTCGTTGAAGAGAAACATCCACTGACAGAAAGAGTCACCGGTTGATATGTTAGTAGTATAGGCGTGGGGAATAACACAATAGTACCTACAAGCCAACACACTGGTACATACACAATAAATAATACAACAGGTTCCATAGATTTACGCTATCAAATTATGCAATAAATTAATTAAAGTTACAATATATATTATATATATTAAGTATAAAATTCAAAGTTATATCATGCTATGCTTTAATGATAATTTGGAACAAAGTTTTAGAGATGTCCCGTGAAAACACTGGACCTCATAACGTATTAGTATTCAAGAATTTTATTATGTCCGCACTGTTATCGAAATTAATTTTATTGACTAATGGCTTTGTAGTTTTTATGTGCAGAGCTTCTAGTGTGCGTAGTCTTAGTTTGTTAGCTTCATATTGTAATATAATTGTGTTGCCTACAATACTTTTTCGAAGTTGTGAGCGAGGGGCAAGAATGGTTTGGTGTCAGATAAGTACATAGCCGGACGTCTCGACAGAGTTGTGGTAGTCACACCTACGTATGTTATTTTTCTTCATTATCGAAGACGCAGTATCTCAAGGAACATTTAAACACATATACTAGGTTTGTCTCATCCAAAACTCCCGATAGAAGGATAATAATATTTGGAGTTTAGGTTTGAAGTTTTAAATTTGCTATGGAAAATAATAGGTTTAATTGTTACTTGGATCGATGGAGAGTAACTGATTTTAATCAAATTTTTAATACGTGTTCATCTATTTTATAATTATTATGTAGCTGATTTGGTTGTTTGGTAGTTTTGTTTTACGGCATATCAACCCTTTTTGGGTTATTTAATGCCGAATCTGGTCATTATAGTAAAAGTTTTTATGCTTCAAGTTCTTTATATCTTCAAATGTTTAATCATCGTTTTTGGTTTGGTAGTTTTGTTTTACGGCATATCAACCCTTTTTGGGTTATTTAATGCCGAATTGGTCATTATAGTAAAAGATTTATGCTTCAAGTTCTAAAAATAAAATAAAAAAGGAGAGGGAGAAAATGAGAGGGGCTGTTGTTTTTGTTTTTGGTTTTGTAAAACATAATTAAGTTTTACAAAAAAAAAAAAAAAAAAAAAACGTCAATGTAGGTGAATTTCGTCTCAGGGAGCCACAGGGCAGCCTGATCTGGTATCACCAGATTATGTAGCTGATTTCGGTACAAAAATGTTATGTATTTATTGAATGGAAGATGTTTTTATTAGTATTTGTGTACCAATTATTATTAAAATGTTGAATTTGTTCGTCCTTGATGTAGTGTGGGAAGTCATTATTGATTAGAATCTGTTTAATACCTTTAAGTCTGTGTTGCAACATAGTTGGTTAGAAGGAGACAAGTTTAACTCGGGATCATACGATTTTTGATAATATCGACACACGTCATTCACTGTTATAGTTACTAGTATACAAGTTGCTAGGTTTTATATTAGTTAATGTAGAAAATGTGTTATTGTTATAATTGATTAGAACATCTAAGGGGATTATATTGTTTTGTTTAATTCGTATGCAAATCTGAGTTATTTGAAAGTGGTTTGCAATGTGTTAATTTCAGTAATGAGTTTGATAAGTATAAACATTTTAACAACATATAATTAAATTGTTGTTTTCTTTAAGTTTGATAAGTAGAAATAACTAAATGTGGTTTGGTTCATTTGTTGTGTTTTACGGCATATCAACCCTTTTTGTGTTATTTAATGCCGAATCTCTTCATTTTGATAAAGATTTTTATGCTTCAAGTTATTGATCTGTTCAATTATTTATTCATATTTTTCGTTTTGTTGTTTTGTTTTACGGCATATCAACTCTCCTCGGTTTATTTAATTTCAAATCCGGTTATTTTGGTGAAAGATTTATGCTTCACATTCTTTTCATTTTCAAGTATTTATTCATGGTGTTTCGTTGAGTAGAAGGGGGGAAGAGAGGAGGAGGGAAGGGAGAGAATTTGTGGTTTTATGTTTTGGATTTTGCAGAACATGGTTGAGTTTTGCTAAGAGAAAAACAACAACAAAACATCAACATTTGATGCATTTTAGGTCAGGGAGCAGATATCTTCAGACAGCCTGATCTGGTAGCGCAAGTACTAAATGTGGGACTTAACACTGAATCCATAGCAATTATAATACATATGTATACTTATTTTTACCATTTTCCCGCATTTGATCTATCTCAGATATTCAGGGCGAAATACTAAATCATATAATATTATTCAACGACTGCTAGTTTTGCATGTAGATGGTTGTGTCAGAAAATAAAATTAAAGAAAGGTTGTCTAGTTAATATGAGACTATACAAATAACTTTGACTAATACACTATTTAAACTTATAACATTGTCTATTGTGAGGCTGCCATATATAGTGAAATGCAGAATATTTTTATTTAGAACATAGGCCGTTGAAACTATGAAGTTGAAAAGCCAAATGTAACGCTATGTTAATAAATTTCCGAGTCGGTATAACTATTTTGAGAAAGAAACTGATGCTAAATTTATTTCTTTTGTTAAAATATTACCTTAACAAAAGGATTTTAGCTTAAACATGCCGTTATAGATTTATGATTTACGTCATGTTTCAGAACAATTATTTGAATAAAATCGATCATAAAACATAAATGAATGAATAGTTTAATATTATCAATAGCATGTGAACTTATTTAAATAGTCCACAGCAATTTATTTTTTATTAAACTACGTATTGGCGTAGAAACAATTTAATATTTAATATATACTAGAATTTGGGCCCGTAGGGCCTATAATTCCAGTATACTAAATCATTGACTTTTATACATGCATTGCGAATATACGTATAACACATTTTTACTGATGTTTATCTTATTAGATTGGGCTTGTCTGCAGTTAAATCGAAGAATCTTTCACTATTATAGGTAACCCGTTAAGTCAGTAATTGTTATACATATTATAAAATATATAAATTCATAACTTTGACATTGGTTAAGTATCATATCCATACAAGGATTATGATTCAGTGGATTTAACAAAGTTATAATGCATGTCCTGTCCTAATATACGCCACTCTTTTTCGATATCACAAACTCAGAATACACTGTCATACCATAATACTCCCTCCTTCTATTTTCCCCTTCTCTTTTCATATATTTTTCTTCACTTCGCTGTTCTTTCTCTTTATTGTATTTACATCATTCAATTCTTTTCACGAGTTTGTTAAACGTCGCGATTCATTTCAATCATTTGCTACTTTTTCCACTACCTAAAATAGATACTAACCCGTAGTGCGCACGGTGACAAGATCAGAAACAGCACCTTGTTATGATTTTTAGATCTCATTTTGATTGGACGACGCCCGTCATACTGTCTGGCGTGTTGTTGTCATGGCGACCGCCGCCTTAGTGTGCCTTGTTGGGTTATTCCCGACAGCTCAAAAGTGGAATCCGGTGCACTGGGATTTGTTCTATAGTCGCCACAGTGGCACAAGAGTTGGAGCACATGATCACGCTTGCTACCACGAAGTTACGTGTTGTTGCTCATGTGCCGTGGTCACTGTGGCAAAAAATAACATTCCAAACAAACACAGTTTACTGGAGTCACCGGCCATTATTTGTCTTTTCTCACCATGTCAAACATTCAACAACGGTAACTACTCTTACTGCTACTACCGCTGTCATTACTAAGACCAAATCGGTTGCTATAAACAATCCTGAACTGTCCGAAATTAGTCTCGGAAAATTCCTTCCCGTTTGTTTGGAAAATAAAGCCTTGCATTCGTTCCAATTTTAATCCTGTGTTGTCTGTTGTTTCCTGCTTGTCACCATACGCTTTCAATAATATAACAACATTAAGAGTGTTAGACTTATATATAAATTTCGTCCGTAATTAACAATACATATTTCGCAAATAAATTCTGATAGAGTTGTAAACAATCTTTGCTAAGCACATTTACAGGTGATTTATCATACTTCAGATTGTTATATTGAACACTAAATTACATGTTTGTGTTTTGAAGATTATTACGGACAATAAGTATCAGCTATTGATCTATGGAGATAATTTTGGGCCATTTATCTTGTACAAAACGTCATTAATCTTGTACAACACGTCATTTATCTTGTACAAAACGTCATTTCAATAGATTTGAGAGAATATGGGAAACAAATCACGACAGGCGAAGTCTAACCCGATATTTTACCGATTAAAGCGTTTTTATCATTTTTCACATTTTTGTTGAAGTTACTTAATAAAGTGTAATTATGTTTAACAAATATACAATATATTTTTTTCTTCACTGTTATTCTGACATATTTTAAGGAATTCAATTTTTTTTTACTTTATATACCTTGTTTTTAGATATCTCCATATATTTCAGTCACATCTACCAACACAGAAAATAACTAATAATGTTATTACACATTAGTAAATCGTGTAAGAAACAATGAATTAATGTGTTCTTATGCTTGGTGCGTCTTCTAAGGTATAATTGAGACTTTAAAAAGTGTATTCAGAAATAAACGTCATAACACTACATTACAATTAAGGAATAGTTTTAAAGTTGAATATTTTCTGGTTATTATATAAAATATATATGACTGACCTTATATATTTTTCCTATTAATTTCTTAGTGTCATTTTATATAAAATAGATTATTTAAAATGTTTGCCTTCCTATGCTTAATAGACAAATACTATTTTACGCAATATATATATATATATATATATACATATATATATTAAAAAGTCACACATTTTGAAGCGTTGGGTGGGTGGCAATAATAACGAAGATATTTTTTTTTTATAAAATATTTAGAAAACCTTGCACAACGCAGATTATTTGTTTTTAAAAATAAATTATTTATTCATCTTAAAAACATTTTTTTTTTTTATAAACTTGAGTACTTTCGGTAAATCTACCATCTTCAGAAGAATATTTCTTCTTTTTCTTTTTTTTCTTTTTTCCTCTTGGTTGAGACATTCTCGTGGTCAAGTTGAAAATCCGTCTAGGTGTTTTGACGAAGAAAGAAAAATGTTGATGTGGCTGTGTGTCACGTGGTCGGCGTGGAAGAGTATATTAAAAAGTCACACATTTTGAAGCGTTGGGTGGGTGGCAATAATAACGAAGATATTTTTTTTTTATAAAATATTTATAAAACCTTGCACAACGCAGATTATTTGTTTTTAAAAATAAATTATTTATTCATCTTAAAAACATTTTTTATATATATATATATATATATATATATATATATATATATATATATATATATATATATATATAAACGAGATAATGAACTAGATAAAATCGAACTAAGAAAATGGTGGATATCATTTAGGATAAAGCTATACCGGTAATAAATGATGATCAAATATAATTAGCTTACATCTTTACTGCAGTT
This sequence comes from Sepiola atlantica, assembly GCA_963556195.1. Taxonomy (NCBI): domain Eukaryota; kingdom Metazoa; phylum Mollusca; class Cephalopoda; order Sepiida; family Sepiolidae; genus Sepiola; species Sepiola atlantica. The sequence continues at coordinate 12,458,794 of OY744536.1, read as the reverse complement.
TCGCTGTATCACGTATCATCACAAACATCCCTGGCTGTCATTGATAGATTGGTGCCAGTATAGAAGACGTCTGATGATTAATGATAACGTGAAATTGCAGTAAAATGTTCAGCTAAGTATAGTTAATTATTTACTATATATATATATATATATATATATATATATATATATATATATATATATATATATATATATATATATACATGATAGCATATTATGGAAATACTATTATAACGTGATGAAAAATGAAAAAAGAATGAAACACAATTATGTATATGTTCATTAATGCTTTTTGAAGACTTTCTGGAGATGATTGATTTGAAGCAATAGCATACACGTACATAATTTCAAAATATTAGGTGCTTTTTTCTACATGAAAATCATACTTACTTTTTAAACGAAATATAATCGTTAGGATTCAAAATATGTGGTGCGATTTTGTCTTCAAAAATTTTTTTTTGTCCTTTTTGACGAACGATCAATAGTTGTTAGAATTCAAAATGTGTGATGCGTTTATGAAATGGAATGGAATGAGTGTTTTTTGTTTATATATATATATATATATATATATATATATATATATATATATATATATATATATATATATATAAATATATATATATATACACTAGAAAAATCAATTCATTAACAGGCGTAAAAAAAGTCGAACGAAGCGTTTATCGCTATTATTATGTCCCTGTACAATGATACAGATAATAATGTAAGTATACTAACACTTATATCTCGAACACTCACTGTTATTTTACAATAATTTTCACAAAGGGCTTTTCTCCCTGTTTACCGCCATGGCATACAATTACATTAAACTAAATACGGCTCTTATCTGGATTCGTTTTACGCCTAGAGGCTCTGTTCAACATTCATAAGATCAAATAATTAGTTAACGAGTTAATCATGTACATCCAAATATATAAGCACACAAACATACTTTACTTCATGAAGATGTGTATATCTATATATATTTAAGTAAAAGTTTAAGTTAAAGACCTCGAACTATTGATATAGCGGAACGAAATTAAATAAGATAAATGTTAAGAATAAATAAGATATGAATCCGCGGAATTTCTTACACGTTATGCCAAACAGAGTTTATATATTTCAATTCAGTAAAATATGAAATTTATGGCATAATTAACATTTCATAACCATGTTCTTAAAATCAACACTAGACACCATTTCTCCATGTGTACACGTGTTTCAGAAACTATTTATTATCACTATTACACTATGGTTATACCTAATGAATTTCGATGTTTGTCTTCAACGTATAATCTTTACTAATTCTAATTCACATAATATCCAATGGAAATAATCGCAATCAATTCAAAAACAAAAAAGACGATTTTTGTACCATGATAAAAAATTATGTCATAAATGTTGTATTCTAGTGACATTATATATATATATATACACACACATATATATATATATATAATAAAGTAATCTTGCATTGTTAATAGCTAATATTTTCAATTTTATTAACAAATCCAGTAATGCTTTTGAATGAACGACCCATATTATTTTTTCAACTACGAGCGAGCCAACGCTCTTCTTCGTTCGACACCAGAATTTGAATTCATAACCGCCAACAACACCAGCGTGGAAACATCACACCAAAGACGTTTATCAAGTAACAAAAGAAATAAGTTTGTTTATTCTTGTTTTTTGATGAAAAATGGCACAATACTGGTCATCTCTGATGATGAAATTTTATTCCGAAATTAATAAGATTAAAGTAAAAAAATAAAAAAATAAAAAAATAATTAATCTTGCATTGTTAATTGCTTATATTTTCAATTATATATATATATAATTTCCAAAATCAGCCCACACAAACCATCAAAGCTCCAGACCGAAATCAGGAGTCACTTGCGTGCAAATCGAGTACTCTGCCACCCGTGCCATCACGCTACATCCAAGGAATCTATTAAATAACACAGACCAATCAAATTACGGCGAACACCGACTGTGGGATGTACCTTGTATTCTCAACAAGAGGTGCAGTCACGTGAGATACCATATAATTATTTCAACAATCAAACTACGCCGCACTACACACAAACCATGAAAGCCACAGACCGCATCTGAATTCATGTGGATGTTGAATAATTATGCTTTTTATTTAAATGAAATATGTTAAAAAAATTAAGATGAAGCCAAATTAAATTCGGTTGTGGTGCTAATTTCAGATCTTCATGAAGTCTTGATTAATCATGTAGTTGTTTTTTTTGCCAGGCTACGAGGACCCAAAGTCCT
>OY744536.1:12441517-12451517 GCA_963556195.1 Sepiola atlantica | reverse complement strand
TACATTTTTTTGCCTCCCCACAAGAAAATTTTTTTTCTATCCTCCCACATACTTAGAAATATTTTTAATTTAAAGGAAAAAAAAAAGAAAATTTTTTGACCACCCTTACACCCCAAAAATTTTATGTTCCCCCCATACATAGAAATATTTTTATTTTAAAAAAGAAAAAAAAAAAATTTTTTTAGCCCCCCCCCCGAAAAAATTTTTTTTTCATTCTCCCCCATACACATAAATATTTTCAATGAAAAAGATAAAAGACAAAATAAATGTTTTGCCTTCCCCTCAATTTTTTTTATACTCCCGATGCGCATGCTATATACGTATTTATTGCCGCCCATGTGCACATGCTATATACTTCCTATCGCCACCGCTGAATGCTAAATACGTACCTATTTCTGTCGCGGTGCGAATGCTAAATAGGTTTTCAGCGTAGATGCTCTTAAAATATTATCCAAACCTATCACTACAGTAGCTCTATCTAGGACATTGAAAAATTTTCTCCCGGACAACGCCGAGTACTTTAAAAATAAAAGAGGCCTCATGAGCACTACTGAAATAACTTAGGTATCCTCTCTCCTTCTGATCTGCCAAATAGTTCAAAGGGGAACGAAGATGGCATTAAAATATTTTCCAAACCTATCACTACAGTAGCTCTATCTAGGATATTGAGCACTTTTCTGCCGGACAACGCCGAGTACTTTGAAAATCAAGGAGGCCTCCTGAGCACTACTGAAATCACCTAGGTATCCCTCCTTTTGATCTGCAAAATAGTCCAAAGGGGAACGAAGATGGCGTTAAAATATTTTCCAAAACCTATCACTACAGTAGCTCTATCTAGGATATTGAGCACTTTTCTCCCGGACAACACCGAGTAATTTTTAAATCAAGGAGGCCTCATGAGCACTTCTTAAATAACTCTTATCGATTCCCCCATCCTTTTCAGCGTAGATGCTGTTAAAATATTATCCTAACCTATCACTACAGTAGCTCTATCTAGGACATTGAGCAATTTTCTCCCGGATAACGCCGAGTACTTTGATAATCAAGGAGGCCTCCTGAGGACTACTGAAATCACATAGGTATCCTCTATCCTTCTGATCTACCAAATAGTCCAAAGGGGAACGAAGATAGCGTTAAAATATTTTCCAAACCTATCACTACAGTAGCTCTATCTAGGACATTGAGCGTTTTTCTCCCGGACAACGCCGAGTACTTTGATAACAAAAGAGGCCTCCTGAGGACTACTGAAATCACTTAGGTATCCCTCCTTTTGATCTGCCAAATAGTCCAAAGGGGAACGAAGATGGCTTTAAAATATTTTCCAAACCTATCACTACAGTAGCTCTATCTAGGACATTGAGCACTTTTCTCCCGGACAACGCCGAGTATTTGAAAATCAAAGAGGCCTCCTGAGCACTACTGAAATAACTCTTATCGATCCCCCCATCCTTTTCAGCGTAGATGCTGTTAAGATATTATGCAAAGCTATCTCTACAGTAGCTCTATCTAGGACATTGAGCACTTTTTTCCCGGACAACGCCGAGTACTATGACCTGATATAACCGGACACAATATAGGGCAAGACCGGGTACATCCAGCAAGGGATTATTGGACAGGTGCGGATGTGATTGAGCAACCCTTGTTTCACTACACACTTATAACGTAGGATTCCTATGTTGTTATTGATTTATCCGGACAGAAGTTATTGGATGATCTGATACAACCGGGCTGAATGTCGGGCAAGACAGGGTACATCCGGCAAGGGATTATGGGATGTTTACAGTGACTCTGCATTTTTATCGGATTAGTACATAAATACATTAGATTATTTCGAATTTACTACATATTAACGTTGAAAAAGTAGTGTAAAATACGAAAAAACTGCTACCTTTTGTCGGAAAGTGGTCCGGTTGACTGTCAGCGAGTGAATCGTTTTTCCATAGACCGGCGGAATGAAGCCAAGACGATTATGGAGTGCATAATCCAAACAGATACTACACTAAACAGAATTAGAGAAAAACGGCCTAGGGAGTCTAAAATTCATTGTTGCTCATCAAAACTCATTAAAGAACTTGTTAAATAGTATTATACAATGTTTGTTCAAAGAAAATCAGAGTTATTATTACTCGTTAATTTATTAATGTAATTTGAACAGTGTCTAGTGGATAGACCGCTGTTCAGGTGTAGATTGGTTATAAATAGTCCCTTTAAATCACATTAAATTTTTGAATTTCGGATCAAAGTGTAGTATCTGTTCTCGGCATTATTGCCTTGAGATCAAGTGTATATCTAGTCCTATCCGATAGGTGTCGATCTTACACTGTCGAATCAAAAATCAGATTATCTTTTTATTTTTTAATCCCTTTTCCTTTAGCTCACTTCCTCTCACCTAAAGTACCGGTTGATATACCCCCAAGGTCGGGATCTGTCTCACCGACGACTCCCCCCAAATTTCGCCTGAGGCGCTGACACCGGCGAATACTGACACCCCCCCCTCCCCCAAATTTCGCCTGCCTCCCCGGCGTATGCCAATACGCCCCATCCCCAAATTTCGCCCCAGGCGCCCCACAGGCGATCGCTCCTACCGCCGAATGCCGACATTTCCCTCCTCCCCTCCCCAGATTGGCCTGAGCCGCCGTATGCCGACATTCGCCCTCCCCAGATTTGGCCTGAGGCGCTCACACCGGCGAATGCCGACACACCCCCTCCCCCAAATTTTCCCTTACGCGTCCCACCGGTGTATGCTGATACCACCCCCCCACCCCTCCCCCAAATTTCACCTGAAGCGCTCACACCGGCGAATGCCGACACCCCCCCCCCCCGCCGAAAGGAGGAGGGAATGCCTATCATGATAACAGAACGGCCATAGGGAGGGGGGAATATTAGCGTCTATTAATAATTAAGAAAGAAAGTGTGGGAATGAGCGGGAAAACAGAAAGAAAGAAAAAAATGGTTGTAGTGTGAGTGAATTTCTTCCTGCCACTCTCTGACGTCAGGGTACCAACACATACTTCGTCCGGTGGCAGGGTACCCACACATACTTCGTCCGGTTGCAGGGTACTCACACATACTTCGTCATGTCGAAGTGTACCCACACATACTTCGTCAAGTCGCACGGTACCCACACATACTTCGTCAAGTCGCAGGGTACCCACACATACTTCGTCAGGTCGCAGGGTACCCACACATACTTCGTAAGGTCGCATGGTACCCAGACATACTTCGTCCGGTCGCAGGGTACCCACACATACTTCGTCCGGTCGCAGGGTACCAACACATACTTTGTTAGGTCGCAGGGTACCCACACATACTTCGTCCGGTCGCAGGGTACCCACACATACTTCATGCGGTCGCAGGGTACCTATACATACTTCGTGCGGTCGCAGGGTACCCACACATACTTCGTCCGGTCGCAGGGTACCCACACATACTTCGTCCGGTCGCAGGGTACCAACACATACTTCGTGCGGTCGCAGGGTACCCACACATACTTCGTGCGGTCGCAGGGTACCCACACATATTCGTGCGGTCGCAGGGTACCCACAAATATTTCGTGCGGTCGCAGGGTACCCACACATATTTCGTGCGGTCGCAGGGTACCTATACATCCTACGTGCGGTCGCAGGGTACCCACACATACTTCGTTCGGTCGCAGGGTACCCACACATACTTCGTCAGGTCGCACGGTACCCACACATACTTTTTCCGGTCGCAGGGTACCCACACATACTTCGTCAGGTCGCAGGGTACCCACACATACTTCGTCAGGTCGCAGGGTACCCACACATACTTCGTCAGGTCGCATGGTCCCCACACATACTTCGTTCGGTCGCAGGGTACCCACACATATTTCGTTTGGTCGCAGGGTACCAACACATACTTTGTTAGGTCGCAGGGTACCCACACATACTTCGTCCGGTCGCAGGGTACTTACACATACTTCGTCCGGTGGCAGGGTACCCACACATACTTCGTCCGGTCGCAGGGTACCCACACATACTTCGTGCGGTCGCAGGGTACCCACAGATATTTCGTGCGGTCGCAGGGTACCCACACATATTCGTGCGGTCGCAGGGTACCCACAAATAATTCGTGCGATCGCAGGGTACCCACAAATAATTCGTGCGATCGCAGGGTACCCACACATATTTCGTGCGGTCGCAGGGTACCTATACATATTTCGTGCGGTCGCTGGGTACCCACACATATTTCGTCCGGTCGCAGGGTACCCACACATACTTCGTGCGGTCGCAGGGTACCCACACATACTTCGTCCGGTTGCGGGGTACCCACACATACTTCGTCCGGTCGCAGGGTACCCACACATACTTCGTCCGGTCGCAGGGTACCCACACATACTTCGTGCGGTCGCAGGGTACCCACACATACTTCGTCACGTCGCAGGGTACCCACACATACTTCGTGCGGTCGCAGGGTACCCACACATACTTCGTCCGGTCGCAGGGTACTCACACATACTTCGTTTGGTCGCAGGGTACCCACACATACTTCGTCCGGTCGCAGGGAACTCACACATACTTCGTCCGGTCGCAGGGTACCCACACATACTTCGTGCGGTCGCAGGGTACCCACACATACTTCGTCAGGCAGCAGGGTACCCACAAATACTTCGTGCGGTCGCAGGGTACCTATACATACTTCGTTTGGTCGGAGGGTACCCACACATACTTCGTGCGGTCGCAGGGTACCCACACATACTTCGTGCGGTCGCAGGGTACCTATACATACTTCGTCCGGTCGCAGGGTACCCACACATACTTCGTGCGGTCGCAGGTTACCTATACATACTTCGTGCGGTCGCAGGGTACCCACACATACTTCGTCCGGTCGCAGGGTACCCACACATACTTCGTCCGGTCGCAGGGTACCCACACATACTTCGTGCGGTCGCAGGGTACCTACACATACTTCGTCCGGTCGCAGGGTACCCACACATACTTCGTGCGGTCGCAGGGTACCCACACATACTTCGTGGGGTCGCAGGGTACCCACACATACTTCGTCAGGCAGCAGGATACCCACAAATACTTCGTGCGGTCGCAGGGTACCTATACATACTTCGTTTGGTCGCAGGGTACCCACACATACTTCGTGCGGTCGCAGGGTACTCACACATACTTCGTTTGGTCGCAGGGTACTCAGACATACTTCGTCCGGTCGCAGGGTACCCACACATACTTTGTGCGGTCGCAGGGTACCCACACATACTTCGTCCGGTCGCAGGGTACCCACACATACTTCGTGCGGTCGCAGGGTACCCACACATACTTCGTTCGGTCGCAGAGTACCTATACATACTTCTGTCCGGTCGCAGGGTACTCACACATACTTCGTGCGGTCGCAGGGTACCCACACATACTTCGTCCGGTCGCAGGGTACCCACACATACTTCGTGCGGTCGCAGGGTACCCACACATACTTCGTCCGGTCGCAGGGTACCCACACATACTTCGTGCGGTCGCAGGGTACCCACAAATACTTCGTGCGGTCGCAGGGTACCTATACAATCTTCGTGCGGTCGCAGGGTACCCACACATACTTCGTCCGGTCGCAGGGTACCCACACATACTTCGTGCGGTCGCAGGGTACCCACACATACTTCGTGCGGTCGCAGGGTACCTGCACATACTTCGTGCGGTCGCAGGGTACCCACAATTACTTCGTCCGGTCGCAGGGTACCCACACATACTTCGTGCAGTCGCAGGGTACCCACACATATTTCGTTCGGTCGCAGGGTACCCACACATATTGAGTTTGGTCACAGGGTACCCACACATACTTGGTGTGATCGCGGGGTACCCACACATACTTCGTTCGGTCACAGGGTACCCACACATACTTCGTGCGGTCGCAGGGTACCTATACATACTTCGTCCAGTCGCAGGGTACCCCACATACTTCGTGCGGTCGCAGGGTACCTATACATACTTCGTCAGGCAGCAGGGTACTCACACATACTTCGTGCGGTCGAAGGGTACCAACACATCCTTCGTGCGGTCGCAGGGTACCTAAACATACTTCGTCCGGTCGCAGGGTACCAACACATACTTCGCGCGGTCGCAGGGTACCCACACATACTTCGTCAGGCAGCAGGGTACCCACACATACTTCGTGCGGTCGCAGGGTACCCACAAATACTTCGTTCGGTCGCAGGGTACTCACACATACTTCGTGCGGTCGCAGGGTACCCACACATACTTCGTGCGGTCGCAGGGTACCCAAACATACTGCGTGCGGTCGCAGGGTACCTATACATACTTCGTGCGGTCGAAGGGTACCAACACATCCTTCGTGCGGTCGCAGGGTACCTAAACATACTTCGTGCGGTCGCAGGGTACCCACACATACTTCGTCCGGTCGCAGGGTACCCACACATACTTCGTGCGGTCGCAGGGTACCTATAATACTTCGTCCGGTCGCAGGGTACTCACACATACTTCGTGCGGTCGCAGGGTACCCATACATACTTCGTTCGGTCACAGGGTACCCACACATACTTCGAGCGATCGCAGGGTACCCACACATACTTCGTCCGGTCGCAGGGTACCTATACATACTTCGTGCAGTCGCAGGGTACCCACACATACTTCGTCCGGTCGCAGGGTACCCACACATACTTCGTGCGGTCGCAGGGTACCTATAATACTTCGTCCGGTCGCAGGGTACTCACACATACTTCGTGCGGTCGGAGGGTACCCATACATACTTCGTTCAGTCACAGGGTACCCACACATACTTCGAGCGATCGCAGGGTACCCACACATACTTCGTCCGGTCGCAGGGTACCTATACATACTTCGTGCAGTCGCAGGGTACCCACACATACTTCGTCCGGTCGCAGGGTACCCACACATACTTCGTGCGGTCGCAGGGTACCTATAATACTTCGTCCGGTCGCAGGGTACTCACACATACTTCGTGCGGTCGCAGGGTACCTATACATACTTCGTCAGGCAGCAGGGTACCCACACATACTTCGTGCGGTCGCAGGGTACCCACAAATACTTCGTGCGGTCGCAGGGTACCCACACATTCTTCGTGCGGTCGCAGGGTACCTACACATACTTTGTACGGTCACAGGGTGTGGTCGCAGGGTACCTATACATACTTCGTTTGGTCGCAGGGTACCCACAAATTCTTCGTGCGGTCGCAGGGTACCCACACATACTTCGTGCGGTCGCAGGGTACCTATACATACTTCGTCCGGTCGCAGGGTACCTATACATACTTCGTCCGGTCGCAGGGTACCCACACATACATTGTCAGGCAGCAGGGTACCCACACATACTTCGTGCGGTCGCAGGGTACTTACACATACTTCGTACGGTCACAGGGTACCCACACATACTTCGTCAGGTCGCAGGGTACCCACACATACTTCGTGCGGTCGCAGGGTACTTACACATACTTCGTCCGGTCACAGGGTACCCACACATACTTCGTCAGGCAGCAGGGTACCCACACATACTTCGTGCGGTCGCAGGGTACTTATACATACTTCGTCCGGTCGCAGGGTACCCACACATACTTCGTCAGGCAGCAGGGTACCCACACATACTTCGTGCGGTCGCAGAGTACCTATACATACTTCGTCCGGTCGCAGGGTACCCACACATACTTCGTGCGGTCGCAGGGTACCCACAAATTCTTCGTGCGGTCGCAGGGTACCCACACATACTTCGTGCGGTCGCAGGGTACCTATACATACTTCGTCAGGCAGCAGGGTACCCACACATACTTAGTGCGGTCGCAGGGTACCTACACATACTTCGTACGGTCGCAGGGTACTCACACATACTTCGTTTGGTCGCAGGGTACCCACACATACTTCGTCCGGTCGCAGGGTACTCACACATACTTCGTCCGGTCGCAGGGGACTCACACATACTTCGTCCGGTCGCAGGGTACCCACACATACTTCTGTCCGGTCGCAGGGTACTCACACATACTTCGTCCGGTCGCAGGGTACTCACACATACTTCGTCCGGTCGCAGGGTACCCACACATACTTCGTCAGGCAGCAGGGTACCCACAAATACTTCGTGCGGTCGCAGGGTACCTATACATACTTCGTTTGGTCGCAGGGTACCCACAAATTCTTCGTGCGGTCGCAGGGTACCCACACATACTTTGTCAGGCAGCAGGGTACCCACACATACTTCGTGCGGTCGCAGGGTACCTATACATACTTCGTCTGGTTGCAGGGTACCTATACATACTTCGTTTGGTCGCAGGGTACCCACACATACTTTGTCAGGCAGCAGGGTACCCACACATACTTCGTGCGGTCGCAGGGTACTTACACATACTTCGTACGGTCACAGGGTACCCACACGTACTTCGTCAGGTCGCAGGGTACCCACACATACTTCGTGCGGTCGCAGGGTACTTACACATACTTCGTGCGGTCACAGGGTACCCACACGTACTTCGTCCGGTCGCAGGGTACCCACACATTCTTCGTGGGGTCGCATGGTACTCACACATACTTCGTCCGGTCGCAGGGTACCCACACATACTTCGTGCGGTCGCAGGGTACCAACACATACTTCGTAAGGCAGCAGGGTACCCACACATACTTCGTGCGGTCGCAGGGTACCTACACATACTTCGTACGGTCACAGGGTACCTACACATACTTCGTGCGGTCGCAGGGTACCCACACATACTTCGTGCGGTCGCAGGGTACTCACACATACTTCGTTTGGTCGCAGGGTACCCACACATACTTCGTCCGGTCGCAGGGTACTCACACATACTTCGTCCGGTCGCAGGGTACCCACACATACTTCGTCAGGCAGCAGGGTACCCACACATACTTCGTGCGGTCGCAGGGTACCCACACATACTTCGTCAGGCAGCAGGGTACCCACACATACTTCGTGCGGTCGCAGGGTACCTACACATACTTCGTACGGTCTCAGGGTACTCACACATACTTCGTTTGGTCGCAGGGTACCCACACATACTTCGTCTGGTCGCAGGGTACTCACACATACTTCGTCCGGTCGCAAGGTACTCACACATACTTCGTCCGGTCGCAGGGTACCCACACATACTTCGTCAGGCAGCAGGGTACCCACAAATACTTCGTGCGGTCGCAGGGTACCTATACATACTTCGTTTGGTCGCAGGGTACCCACAAATTCTTCGTGCGGTCGCAGGGTACCCACACATACTTTGTCAGGCAGCAGGGTACCCATACATACTTCGTGCGGTCGCAGGGTACCTATACATACTTCGTTTGGTCGCAGGGTACCCACAAATTCTTCGTGCGGTCGCAGGGTACCCACACATACTTCGTCAGGCAGCAGGGTACCCACACATACTTCGTGCGGTCGCAGGGTACCTATACATCCTTCGTCCGGTCACAGGGTACCTACACATACTTCGGGCGGTCACAGGGTACCCACACATACTTCGTCCGGTCGCAGGGTACCCACACATACTTCGTGCGGTCGCAGGGTACATACACATACTTCGTGCGGTCACAGGGTACCTACACATATTTCGTCCGGTCGCAGGGTACCCACACATACTTCGTCAGGCAGCAGGGTACCTATACATACTTCGTGCGGTCGCAGGGTACCTATACGTACTTCGTCCGGTCGCAGGGTACCCACACATACTTCGTCAGGCAGCAGGGTACCCACACATACTTCGTGCGGTCGCAGGGTACCCACACATACTTCGTCCGGTCGCAGGGTACCAACACATACTTCGTCCGGTCACAGGGTACCTATACATACTTCGTCCGGTCGCAGGGTACCCACACATACTTCGTGCGGTTTCAGGGTACCCACACATACTTCGTGCGGTCGTAGGGTACCCACACATACTTCGTGCGGTCGCAGGGTACCTATACATACTTCGTCCGGTCGCAGGGTACCCACACATACTTCGTGCGGTCGCAGGGTACCTATACATACTTCGTGCGGTCGCAGGGTACCCACACATACTTCGTGCGGTCGCAGGGTAC
>OY744536.1:12384017-12434017 GCA_963556195.1 Sepiola atlantica | reverse complement strand
AAATTAATTGTTCACAGTCACGAAGAATGAAGAACCGTAAATTTGAAGAAATACATTTTATTGATCGTGTATATAGACCTTTTGATTCTGCCAACGGCGAGAATGGAGTGCTTTTCTGGCTACGAATTTGTTGTAGTTATGTTCGGATAACAGTTATTCTGCCCAGCTATCACCCTCAAAACTTCTATACGACTGATGATTGATCCTCTCTCAGCTTACGCCCCTCCTTTTTGTTGTAAACTCAAGGTCGAGATGACATTGGAAGGCACTCGAATACCCGATAAGATGCGAATTAAAATCACAATATGAACTAGGACTTGTACTCCTCCATTTATTCGTATTGCGGTCGTTTTCTTCATATTATATATTTTCTTTTAACTCTGGTAAGTTGCATATTTTGGCTATTTTTTCTCAATATGTTTCACCCTGTGTACTGCTGGGAGGCGAAATTTACTATTTGGCTATGTTTTATATCCTTTTTCTTCAGATTTAATGTTCGATCATCTTTGTTGGATGAGTTTCGCCGTTTATATTTCAATATCGCCGATGATTTTATGTCTTTTCTTTTTTATATGATGGCCTCGGTTTTCGCCTGTATTATTTCCTTGTATGTTAAAAGTTCAATCATTTGCGCAATTACTAGTGCCCTATCTTCCAAACTCAGTCATGTCTTTTTTTCAATCTATTTTAGGCTTGCTGCATTTATTTCCGATGTGCTTGGTCACCAGAGTATCTTTATTTACTCCTCTGCATGAGTTAGGCACAAGGCCAGTTTTATCTTACTCCCACAAGTAAGATGTGACCACAGCTTGGGTCGAGTAAGTGGGGTTAAAAGCCAGCGCTCGAGAGGTGAGCATTCTGGCCATTTAAAAATTGCCTGGGCAGCCCCGTCGGCATTCCCCGGTAGGGGCGCCTCAAGCAGTAAGCAATAAACTTACTCCTCCCCAAAGAGGGGAGGCGAAGCCTGGGTAGGTGGACCTCCTAGAACTGCACAGGACAAACCCACAAACAGGTGGAATCAAGCCCCGAAGGACAAGACGACATCCGTCTATAGGGTGCAGTATCCATCGGAACAGATACTACACTTTGATCTTAGCCAAAAGGCCGTCACCAGAGTATCTATTTTCTGCTTTCCTTGACTTTTATACAATTTGTTCGGACCGTGTTTTATTTGGGGGCGGCTGTAATTAGTAATCTCTCTTCTCTTTTTAAGTGTGTACATTTTGTTGGTGCGCACTTTCTTTTGCTCGTCTGTTAATTTGTTAGTATGGTCAACAGCAATCAAACACCTAATGTGTTCATATATTCGGCGTGATCGTCGAAATGACTGTCGCTTCACCGTACACACTTTTGTCTGACTGAACCTTCAAAGCTGGGGTTGGGAAAGTGCGTAAGCGGTAAAATTAAAACACATAAAAACTTCATCTGAACGAGAAAAAAACCCATTAATAATGAATTAATAAAACCAACCAAAAATAGATGGTAGATGGAAAGTTGTTTTTTTATTCGGTCTCTTACGAATCAACAAGGAAAGGAGAGAATAAAAAACATATTTTACATATTCTTTAGAAGTCTATCTTCATATGTCTTCAAGATTCGCTTCCTATTCGAATGTTCATTACTAAGTATTTATTTTCTGAAGTCTTTTGATTTTGGCCATTTCTCATTAGGTTTCTATTTTCTTCACTTTCCTTCCCACGTTTTAACATATCTAATTGTTAAACACCGAGACAGCCTTTAACTGCCTCTAAAGGCGACTCACTATTTTATAAAAAGGAACATAACACTTATTTAAAACCAGATTCATATCCAATATTTAATATGTAACACTTGTAATTAATAGTTTTTCTTTCCATTATTATTATTATTATTATTATTATTATAATTATTATTATTATTATTATTATTACTACTACTACTACTACTACTACTACTACTACTACTACTAGCAGGACCCGTATAAACTACACGAAATGATGTTTTCAATACAAATCATCATGTTCCTAACTTATACATTTTTGAATAAAATATGATAAGATTTGACTTGCACATTTATTTTTTAAAATGAACAATACATGAAACAATTTACAAAACTTCTTTATATACAATATTTCTAGTGAAGTGAATATTTCGACGATTAAACCTTACTTTGTAAATGCTTTAGATTAAATTAAATTTGGCTCCAATTCATGAGTAGCATACAACGATTCAGAAGGTCGTTGCTTTTGATGTAAGCGTGACATACAAAATCACAGACACGCTATCGTATTAATGTGTCTTCCCGGTCGTCCAGATCCTACCTCCACCCTTCGACGTAGAAAAAAAAACTTAGACGTTGGTTTGGATCGAACTATAAACCAGTCAGGCCGTCGTCAACATCCGTTGCTTTAAGGAGAAGTAGTTGTGAATATTACGAAAATTAGGTGACTTGAATGATTTTCGAAATATAGGTACGGCACGCTCCTTGAGATTTCAGCTGTTTTCATCATTGCCGTCCGTTGTATGGTCTCAGTCTTCCCTTTGATTCTAATTTCTCCTGGTCTTTTTTTAAGGTTCTTCGAAACTGTTCCTAGTGCTCCTACGATTATTGGTATTATATTTACTTCATAGTCATATCTATTTTCAATTCTCTGGGGAGTTCAGTGTATTTGCCTCGCATTTCTGTCACTTTGGTATTTACCCTGTGGTCGGCTGGGATCATCATCATCATCATCATCATCATCATTTAGGAATTTTCATACGAGTTAATATCAGTGATAGCTCACTGGCAATTACAATTGATGTTCGTTAGGGTCTCAGTGAAAACAAATCTCTCCAGATTCCCAGATTCCCAACACTTTTCGCTTTTTCCGAAAACCGTTGGTAACTATTTTCGGTTATCGAAAAAGCCTTTTATAATTAATTTGTCGCCGATAACGATCATGGGGTTTCTTTGGAATATGAGTGGCAATAACCTTTCCCCAAGGTTTAAGTACTCTTTCCCATCTTCTAGTAAAGGTCGTCTTAGTGCTGTCTTTCCTCGGCCTATCCAGAATCTTTGACTTTTCACGTCATATATGTCTAAGTGTATGTTTTGCTTCTGGGCGGAGGGAATACAGTTTTTAGATTCTGCCCTTTTTCAGTCCCTTAGATTCGGGTAATGTTATTTCTATATTTCTGGTCTATTCATAGTTTAAGTTATTATTATTGTACTAACACCAAATACTTGTTACTTTGAAGCCAAGCTTAATCTTACTAAAACTGTTTACAAAATGATGTCGCACATGGTGAGTTTAAATATCAGTTACCTGGACGACTTCCTGTTCCAGTTGTGTGTATGAAAGCCCATACGTAATATTACATTCGTCCTTGCTAGAAAGAAAAAGAAAATAGCAGCTTCAATATTTGACTTTACTTTTACTTGTTTGTTCTGTACTTTATTCTCTCACTATTTTTTCCGATTAAAAGTAAATGTACTTTTTTTTTAACTTGGCTCTTGGCCTTTTGGCTAAGACCAAAGTGTAGTATCTGTTCCAATCGATACTGCACCCCATAGACTTGTATTGTCTTGGCCTTCGGGGCTTGATTTATGCCGGTCTATGGGTCTGTCCTGTGCAGTTCTAGGAGGCCCACCCTCCCAGGCTTTGCCTCCCCTCTTTGGGGAGGAGTAAGTTTATTGCTTACTGCCTGACCCGCCCCTACCGGGGAATGCCGACGGGGCTGCTCAGGCCTTTTTAAAACCCCACTTTGCCGACTAGACCATGGGTCACATCTTACTTGTGGAAGTAAGATAAAAACTGGCCTTGTGCCTAACTCCTGGAGAGGAGTAAATCAATACTTCAGCCAATCTCCATATCGATTAGAGGCTTGAATACCCGACGGGTTCGTCGTAGTTCAGGCTGGGCCAACCTTTCATCGTAGGCCCCTTTATGACATGGTATATTATCCTGTACTGGCAGGTAATCGATCCTTCTTACGTATCTTGTCCAGTAATAGGAGATCTTGAGATTGTCTGGGCTTCGGGACAAGGTGCTAAGTATCGAACAGCTACAGTAGAGCTTCCCCCATCTTGGTACCTAATGTTTTCATATGACGGGTTACTGTTAAGGAGTTCAACTTGGTTCGCATATGGTTCGTTTTTGTTGTTCCTTACAAACGTCCTTATCAATATCATTAGCCAAGACAGGAAACCGAATTTCCATGGGATGAACGGCGCTGGAATGTGAAGAAACGTTCATGCGGTGTGGCGTTTGTTGCTGTAGACAACACTAATCTCTTTGAGTGGAGCACCTCAGCAAGTACCAGTTACCAATGCTTTTCAGAAAGGTTAAGCGATCTAAGAGCTGTACGAATCGCCTTTCATATAATGCCATTAATTGTCTCTACCTGTCCGTTTACCGTTGGATGGTGAGGAGTAGTATAACTAGTGGCAACTCCTTTCTGGGAGAAATAAGATTTCAGCTCCTTAGCCATTAAAGATGTGACCAGATCTGAATGTATATAACTTAGGATTCCACATAGGCTAAATAGCGAATCTAAACATTTGATAACTGTTATCGTATGCATATTGGGACATGGAAAAGCATCAAAGGAAACGAGGGTATTCATGAACTATAATTAATAAATAAAAATTAGTCGATACACTATGCGAAGCCCCTTTAAATCCACACTAAGGCGTACCGTAGTTTTCTTTGCTTTGATAAGAGCTCCTTCTGGTAAACGATAGAATTGAGTGTTTAGTTCTGCGCAAATCCTACAAGAAGCACACATCTTCTTTACCTCTTCTGTAGAAAAAGGGAGATTCCTTGCTCTTACAAACTGAAGTAGTCGAGTTATCTCCGGATGGCACAGTTAATTGTGAAGATAAGCGGGTGTGAAGGTAATAAAAGTTGAACAAATGTATGCTCAGGAACATGTACCAGGGACCACATTATCCTTACCAGGACGATAGTTGATCGTGTAGCTGAATACAAGTTAAGTCTCCGTTCATGCCTTTTTGGATTCTTAATTTTAGTACGTCTTTTACCATCGAACATAAAGGCTACTGACTGCTGATCGGTAATCAAAGTTAAATTGCTTCGTGCCAGATAGTGGCTCTGTGTACGCACTGCCTCAACGTGGTATTTTAGTTCACTGCCTTGTAGTGTTCTAGACATAAACATCACAGTACGTTCTCCTTGATTAAGAACAGCGGAAAGCGCAACATCGGACGTGTCACAATCTACCCCAAAGGGCAAGTTTTTTATCAACCGTTTGCACAGTTGCTTTTTCCAACTCTCTTTTCAGCAAGTTGAAGGATTTTAATGCCTTTCTTATGGGAATTTTCTCGCGTTTTCTAGCGGTACAATTTTTTCAGATAATCCATGTATCCATTTTGCATAGTACGCAAACATTCCAATTATCTTTTTAATTCGTTTTAAAGTTCTCCAGTTGATGAAGCTTTTTTAATGGGCGAATTCTCTCTGTGTCAGGCTTGATGATACCATTTCCAACACAATATCGCAGCATGTTAATGTTTTTGATTCGTTAAGAGTACGATTTCTGTGGCCAACTGTCTCTAGAAACTTCTTTACATTTTGATCATGTTCTTTCTGAGTATGTCCTGAAATTGTTAGATTGTCAAAGTACGGGAAAGCACCGTGCAGGTTCTCCTCTGTTACTATATTGTCTATAGCCCGCTGGAAAGAAGCGATCATATTTGTAACTCCAACCGAAATTCTACAAAACTGCTATAAGAAATCATTTTTGTCAAATGCGGTAGACTTGTTATCAGCCTCATTTAGCGACACCTGGTAGTAGGTATTTTTAAGCTCAAACGTGGGGAATACCTTGTATTTGATAAGATCATTCACTATCTTATCTATTCTTGGCAACGGGTAGGCATCTAATTCAGTGTATTGGTTAATCGTTTGCTAATAACCAACACCCATCCGCTCTTTATGTCGGTCGGGGTTGGGGCCCTTTATTATCACTACTTGGGCTCGCCATGGTGATATGCTGGTTACGATTATGCCCCCAGACAGTAGATGATTAACTTCCTCTGCAATGAATATGTGATCCTCCTTAATTTGTCAGTTATTTGTTTGCATACATTTCCAAAATAAGACGGCTCTTCTATTTTTGCTGCAGCCAATGCACAAAAAGGACGAGCTCTATCCATAGTTAACTCGGGAAGGGGACACCCATATTTAAAAGTTACACTCTGATGTTGACACAAGAAATCCCGGCCAAGTTCGCACACATATTTCTCAGAACACCAAGCCGTTTGGCAGCGTATAACTTGTTGTTAAGATCACGAGAAAGGTTAACAACAACATAGCCCTTGGGACTAGTATTCAGGGTTTTCTGAGCCATAGAAATGCCTTTATTGGACTATACACTTTTAATTTTAGTTCCCGAACAATTCTTTCGTTAAGATAAATATCAGTACTGCAAGAATTCAGGAGAGCACTTAACCTTTTCCATTAACAGTCGCATGCGTTGCAGCTTGACCGAGTCTTTGTGGTATGTTGGTCAATCTTATCAGTAAGTGACAACTGACCAGTGTTTCCACTGAACTTGAGAAAGATTTAGATTTACACACGCGGGCATACTATCCTTTCTTGAAACATGTATTAGAAGTAGTTTCGCCGGCTGGACAGCTATCTATTGAATGGTAGAAGAAACGACAACATAAACATTTAAACTATTAATATGTGGCAGCCATATTCGACTCCTTGAGAGCATCTGGAGGATTAGAATAATCATTTTCACATACCTGTGGTGATTCTGGGTTTACAGCCGTAGCCAAGAAAGCATCCGAAGTTATGTACGTATCGCTATTACGCTGGGCTATATCTAACGCAGAGACTTGATTGTGCGCCGTTAGAAGGTCAAGAGTTTTATTCCAGTAATGAATGCGTCACGAATAGCCTCGTTGACACATTCCTCCACACTGTGGTCGCGGAAGTTGCAGTTTCTTTTTAATTTCTCCAACTTTCGAAAAGACTCGTCAATGGATTCTCCTGGCTTCTGCCGTCTGGTAGCTAGTAAATGTCTTGCAAATACTTCGTTGGGCGTTTTAATGAACAAGCTGCCCAGTTTTTTTATGGCAGCGTCAAAGTTTGCACACGTTTCTATGAACTCACAACACTAGAGCAACCACAGATTAACACGCCTCAGTATTAGTTGGGTATCCTTACTTGATAGTTTTGAATATATTACGCCAGTGTCGGTATTCCTTGACAGCTGCTGGTAGACTGAGATCAATGGCTAGGCATGTCTCATCCATATTTTAGTATCAGGGTAAGCGTCCAAAATTTAGTTAAGTAAATTGTACTAACACAAAAATACTTTTTACTTGGAAACCCCGCTTTATTCAATTACAAGTGTTTACAAAATAGTGTCGCACATTGCGAGTTTCAATATCAGTCACCTGGAATACTTTCTGTTCCGGTTGTGTGTATGGAATCCCATACGTAGTAGTAGTAGTAGTAGTAGTAGTAGTAGTAGTAGTAGTAGTAGTAGTAGTAATAGTAGTAGTATCATCATCATCATCATCATCATCATCATCATCATCATCATCATCATCATCATCATCTATAAATACGATAGCGCGTGTGTTCGTGTGTCACGCTTACATCAAAAGCTCTGCGCATGTGGGCCGCACCTAAATTTGAAAAAGCATTCAAGTCAGCTAATTTTCGTAATATTTTCTAAGTATTTCCCTTTGGAGCAACGGTTAGCGACGTAGGATGTTGACGTGTTTTGACGTCGGCCCGACTAGTTTATACTTCGATCCCAACTAACCTCTAAGATTTTTTTCTATATCGAAGAGGAGGAGAGAGGTAGGGAGAGGACGACCTGGAATACGCATATTGATACGATAGCGTGTATGTTATTTTGTGTGTCACGCTTACATCAAAAGCAACGACCTTCCGAATGTGTGTATGCTACTCATGAATGAATATTTATAAAGCTCAGGTACATACTTTCGATAAGGTTGGAATCTACTTACCACAATCTTGCTTTACTCATGGACAACTTTATGTAGCCTTCTCAAGAGCAAGGTCTATGAACAATGTATGAGTGAAAATTTGTCATCAGAATAATTCTACTCATGGCCAAAGAAGAGGAACTACCTTCACTAGAACTGTTGTATGTAAAGAAGTTTGGTTAATTGTTTCACGTATGGTTCATTTTTTTTAAATCAATATACAAGTCAAATCTTATCATATTTTATTCAAACATGTATATGTTAGGAACAAGATAATTAGTATTGAACACATCATTTCGTGTAATTTACACGGGCCCCGCTCATTATTATTATTATTATTATTATTATTATTATTATTATTATTATTATTATTATTATTATTATTATCTATATATTAATACGCTAAGGTGTACGTACGTGTGTCACGCTTCCGGCAAACGCTCTGCGCATGCGTGCCGCACCTAGATTATTAATAACATTTAATTAGCCTAATTTCTGCATCATATATTAATTGTTTCCCTTTAGCGCAACGGTAAGCGACGTAGTATTTTTGTCTTTGGTCCGACTGGTATATAGTTCGATCCCAACCAACCGCTAAGATTTTTTTCTACATTTCGAGCGGAAGGGGAATAAATTAAACATTTTTTTTTGGTAAATTTATAGAAGTGCACCTTTCGTATTTCGACCCCTAAAAAAAAAGTATCCTACTTTTTTAGGCAAATTACATGTAAACAGCCTCAACAAATATCCGCTATGAAAAAAAATTATGAAAATTTTTATTATTTTAGATTTTAGGAGGGGGGGGGGTCACTTTCCTATATAAGTTTTACGTAAAGTGAGCACCCATTTCTTATAAATAAATCGCAAAAAGTAAACTTACTAACAAATAGAAGGTGCTTTGTTACATTAGGGCCCGCGCTAACTGTGACCCCGTCGTTAGGGTTAGGGTCAGTGAGGGGTTAGGGTTAGGGTTAGCTATAAAGTTCAGGGTCATTGGGGGTTAGGGTTAAAGTTAGGGTCAGGGCCAAAGTTAGCCCAGGTCCCAATGTAACAAACTACCAAACAGAGACGTAAAAAATAAGACAATGACAATGATATTGTATAGTTAACATCTGAGAAGTTAAGTTTCTTATTTTGTGTCACGATCTGACACTCCCATTTTATAAGTATTAGTATTTACTTTTGCCCCTGACAACGGGGGAGGGGAGTCGCGACCTATAGTGATTGCTGAAGAGACAGCTTTTACCCCGACAACCGAGTAATATAATAAATATATATACTTCCATCCCGTCACGCAACATTTTGGTGAGTAAGATATGTGCATATTTCTAGCCACCGGATAATATTATTAACAGTAAATTATACAGATTGATGTAGAAAACACTGTGGAATTTCTTTTTTTTTCAGTGAAACACAGAGAGCGCGTACGAAAGAAAGAGAAAGTTTGTGTTCGTAAGAGAGAAATAGAGGGAGAAGATAGAGAAAGAGAGAAAGAGAGAGAGAGAGAGAATAAACGTAATTGAAAAGTGAAAACGCAATAAAAACAAATAAATAAATCGCAAAAAGTAAAAAAAAATGTAACAAAAACGAAAGTGAGGAAAGTCGTGATTCAAAGCAAAATAAATAGAAAATCTAATCGAAAAAAAAGTAACAAGTATAATTTCGTTTTCTTTCGGAAGCCTGCCAGTTTTTACGGTATATCAACCCTTAGTAGAGTGCCCATCGTACACGCGTTATTTGAATGCAAATTATTAATTTTTAAAAAAATATTTCACTCTTATCCGGGGGGTGCTCATAATAAAACAAGCGTAACTTACTAACAAATAGATGGTGCTTTGTTAGATTGGGACCCGCGCTAACTTTGACCCCGTCGTTAGGGTTAGGGTCAGGGGGGGAGTAGGGTTACCTATAAAGTTCAGGGTCATTGGGGGTTAGGGTTAAAGTTAGGGTCAGGGTCAAAGTTAGCTCGGGTCCCCATGTAACAAAGTACCAAATAGAGACGTAAAAATAAGACAAGGGCAATGATATTGTATAATTAACATCTGAGAAATTAATTTTTTTTATTTCAAATATTTATTTAGTTATATTGTCAAATTCGTCAAACAAAAATGGCGTTCGTTTATTATAGGTGAGGTGGTCGCTAATTTCAGACTTTATAAAAGGCTAAATTGTCCGATTACAGTAGAGGATCTCTTTACATTAGCGGCTAACGCGAGATGTAGGGGAGGGCGCCACTCTTTTCCCAGGACTGCTTCATTGTCCTTGATCCTGACCTTATAATACTGAGAGTTTTAGCAATGTTTGTTTTAGTCTTTGCTATGACTCAACTGAGGATAGAACTCTGGTATTCCGTTTCATTAGCGGAAACGCTTACCAAATGGGCCGGTTTCAAGCTTACGGTATTTATTTATTTATTTATTTATTTTATTTTTTAATATTTAAAATTTCTTCTTCTTCTTCTTCTTCTTCTTCTTCTTCTTCTTCTTATTATTATTATTATTATTATTATTATTATTATTATTATTATTTATATATTAATACGATAGAGTGTGTGTTATTTATTTTGTGTGTCACGATCTGACACTCCTATTTAAGAAGATTTAGTGAAGAGACAGCTTTTGCCCCGGCAACCGAGTAATATAAATAAATATATATACTTCTATTCCGTCACGCAAAATTAACAGTAAATTATACAGATTGATGTAGAAAACACTGTGGAATTTCCACAGGGTCCCGCTAGTTATTATTATTATTATTATTATTATTGGTCCCCCGATTTATAAACTTATGTTTTGAGGCATGTCCGTCCGTCCGGATTTTTCTCCGCAACCATCCATTGAATTTATCTGAAATTTTGCATGAAGTTGTAACTTTCGTCAGGTTAGAAAGTGACATTCTCCGATTTTTGAAAAACAATCTGGTTAGCCCCGCAGGGGGTCAAAAGGCACCGAAATGGAAAAAAATGACATTTTTTGCCCCATAACTTTTCATCCATCCATTCTATTACTCTGAAACTTGTCCAAACTGTGGAGGCAATTGATCCTAATAGAAAATAAGTATCGCTGACCTTGGAAAAAATCTGGTTCGCGCTCCCACGGGTTCAAACCCCCCAAAATGGCAAAAAATGACCCTTTTCTCCCATAACGTTTGATCCATCCATTCAGTTTTTCTGAAACTTTGCCAAAATGTAGAGGCAATTGTTCTGAATATAAAATGAGCATCCTTGACCTCAGAAAAAGTCTGGTTCGCGCCCCCAAGGGGACAAAGGGGGGGGGGTGAAAATGCCCCAAATTGCCCAAAGTTATTGCATTTTACACTCGCCACATCGAGTCACATACAGAGGGGGCCACGCACGCGCGGCTTGTTATTATTATTATTATTATTATTATTATTATTATTATTTGTACTCACTGGGAATTGTCACACAAGTCATCGTCAGTGATTGCTCGCTGATAACAACCGGTGGTGTTCCCTCGAGTCTGAGTGACAACAAGCCTCTTTAGATTTCTAGTACTCGATACTTTTCGATAACCATTATAAATGAATTTACAGTTGATTTCCCTCTGGTAAACACCATTGGTATCTTTTTAGATTTGGATGGCAATAAGCTTTCCCAAGGTCCCAGTACTCTTTGCACTTTTTTGTGGAGGTATAGTTTGTATTGTTCCTTGTCGGTTTTCTCATCTCCATTGACCCTTCACGACTATTTTGTGAAGTATCAGCCGAGGCTGTTAACATCACTTTGGGGAAGGTTGCATTTTATGAAGTTTATTGTAGGTTCTGGACCTTGGGTTCATGTGGTAGTGTTCTTCATGTGGTTTTGTTTTCTTTCTGTTGTAACATCTATGTGACTTGCTACCGTTCGTAGCTTATGTGGGTTGGTTTCCGCATTCGAGAATTTCCTTAAGATTGCAGATGTTTTCATCATTGCCATCCTTGGTATCTGTTGTGGGGTACAAATCACCCCTATTGAAGAACTAATGGAAGCAACCATCTATAATAAATACCATGGTTGCAATGACTCAAACAGAGCACACTCCTATCTTGTGAGTGTCCACGTGTGGTATCTGATCCGATGGATACTACACCCTATAGACCGGCGTTGTCTTGGCCTTCGGGGCATGATTCCGCCGGTCTATGGGTCTGTCCTGTGCAGTTCTAGGAGGTCCACCCTCCCAGGCTTTGCCTCTCCTCTTTGGGGAGGAGTAAGTTGATAGCTTACTGCCTGAGGCGCCCCTACCGGGGAATGCCGACGGGGCTGTCCAGGCAATTTTTAATGGCTAAAGCGCTCACGTTCTCGGGCGCTGGCTTTTCAAATCCCACTTTCCGACCTTGTGTCACATACTACTATAGTGGGTAGGTGTTAAATATCGAGGACATTCCTATCGTGTGAGTGTCCACGTGTGGTATCTGTTCCGATGGATACTACACCCTATAGACCGGTGTTGTCTTGGCCTTCGGGGCATGATTCTGCCGGTCTATGGGTCTGTCCTGTGCAGTTCTAGGAGGTCCACCCTCCCAGGCTTTGCCTCTCCTCTTTGGGGAGGAGTAAGTTGATAGCTTACTGCCTGAGGCGCCCCTACCGGGGAATGCCGACGGGGCTGTCCAGGCAATTTTTAATGGCTAAAGCGCTCACGTTCTCGGGCGCTGGCTTTTCAAATCCCACTTTCCGACCTTGTGTCACATACTCCTAACGTGGGTAGGTGTTAAATATCGAGGACATTCCTATCATGTGAGTGTCCACGTGTGGTATCTGTTCCGATGGATACTACACCCTATAGACCGGTGTTGTCTTGGCCTTCGGGGCATGATTCCGTCAGTCTATGGGTCTGTCCTGTGCAGTTCTAGGAGGTCCACCCTCCCAGGCTTTGCCTCTCCTCTTTGGGGAGGAGTAAGTTGATAGCTTACTGCCTGAGGCGCCCCTACCGGGGAATGCCGACGGGGCTGTCCAGGCAATTTTTAATGGCTAAAGCGCTCACGTTCTCGGGCGCTGGCTTTTCAAATCCCACTTTCCGACCTTGTGTCACATACTCCTATAGTGGGTAGGTGTTAAATATCGAGGACATTCCTATTACGTGAGTGTCCACGTGTGGTATCTGTTCCGATGGATACTACACCCTATAGACCGGTGTTGTCTTGGCCTTCGGGGCATGATTCCGCCGGTCTATGGGTCTGTCCTGTGCAGTTTTAGGAGGTCCACCCTCCCAGGCTTTGCCTCTCCTCTTTGGGGAGGAGTAAGTTGATAGCTTACTGCCTGAGGCGCCCCTATCGGGGAATGCCGACGGGGCTGTCCAGGCAATTTTTAATGGCTAAAGCGCTCACGTTCTCGGGCGCTGGCTTTTCAAATCCCACTTTCCGACCTTGTGTCACATACTCCTATAGTGGGTAGGTGTTAAATATCGCGGACATTCCTATTCATGTTTTACCGCATGGTAGGAATCCGGTCATCTCCTACCACATTTAGTGGCGTTACTGTATTGCTATGAATAAATACATTGTATATTTTAACCTGTCACAATTTGTGGTTGTTATCTTTGTTACCCCTAGCACGGGTCTACAACAGTATCTTTCACCCATTTCTCACAGTTGTTTTTCTAATTATTTTTTTTCACTTTTCTTCGTGCTCCTACGATTATTATTGTTTTTATTATGTACACACTAGGAGTTCTCATACAGGTCATCAGTGATTGCTCACCCACAACCGGTTGTATTTCCTGGAGTCTTATTGACAATAAGTCTCCTCAGATTTCCAGTGTTCTCCAACTCTTTTCGATAGCCACCGTAAATAAACTTGCAGTATCGCAACAGTTTACCATTTAGTTCTCGCTGGTAAGGACCATAAGCCTTCTAATGTCTAGCAGTCTATACATTTCCAATGGAGTTCTGGTGTGTGCTGTCCCTCCTCGGTCTTCTCATCCCCCTTGACTCTATGCAAATATTTTGTGTGGTGTCAGCTATTATTATTATTATTATTATTATTATTATTATTATTATTATTATTATTATTATTATTATTATTAAGCCATAGAGTATTTAAATTTCGAGAGTACGACGTATCTTAAAGTAATGACTTGGAATAACAAAAAGATCAACAATTTTATCGAGCATGGAAAGTTTTAAAAACTGAATTATATAACTACTCTAGCAGATAAATTGGTAAAGATGTCCATGGATGTTTTTAGAGATAACATATCCCAACACTTTCTTCCTACTGTTTTACTCTTTTCTTCAATTCTTATCGTTCTAAAAAGAACAAACAAGGAAAAAATATCCAGGGAAAAATAATATTAAATTCGAGCTTGGCTCGAATTTAAAATCTATATTTCAGAATCGAGCAGAATTCTCTGGATCTGCAGACCTAAATATATATTTTTCTATAAAAGGCGGCATTCGCATCAGTGAAGAATAATGATTGGAATATGTCGGCCTCATACATTCTTTCTCTTGCGTTGTTTTTCTGTTTTTCTATACTTTGTGCCTTTGTTAAATGTTTCATGGAATAACATTTTCTATACTTTTCTTTTTCAATCTACATCAAAGCTGTCATATTAATAATAGATTTTTAAGAAAATGAATGTTTTTATCAGAAAAAGAAATTAATAAAAGACTTTTTGGGAAGTTTCGTAAAAAGCACGGGAAGTCATATATATTATTAAAAGTTCTTATATTTAAGAATGAAATTTTCTTTTCGGAGATATCCGGCGGGATCGTGGGCAAAACAATAACATGAACGCACAGACTTATTATATCTTTGACATATTCTCATACAGAATATTGCATTTAAGAGACGTAAAATGTGTGATAAACGGTAAAAACAGAAAAATATATAGATAACATGATAATAATAGTCTTCCATTCCAGGAAACACAATGTAATCACACCAGCCTCGGCTAATAGCACGCAAAATGTTAGTGAAGTGTCAAGAATTATGGAAAGCCGAAGAGGTGGAGCACTACTGAGACCTACAATAGAAGGGTGCGTAGAATAGGCTCATTACCACCAAACTCCAAGAAATGATTAATGGTAACACGCTGTTGCGATAATGCACACTCACTTTCAATTGTTATCAAAACGAGGTGGAAAGTATTGGAATCTGGGAAGACTTTTTCACTCAAATTAAATAGAACACCAACGGTTTTGGTCAGTGTGCAATCACCGATAATGAATTGTGTGTAAACTCTTATTATGTAAATA
Organism: Sepiola atlantica; assembly: GCA_963556195.1. NCBI lineage: Eukaryota > Metazoa > Mollusca > Cephalopoda > Sepiida > Sepiolidae > Sepiola > Sepiola atlantica. The sequence continues at coordinate 12,418,869 of OY744536.1, read as the reverse complement.
ATAGAAATAATAATAATAATAATAATAATAATAATAATAATAATAATAATAATAATAATAATAATAATAATAATAATAATAGTCGAGAAGGATGAGAAGACCTAGGAAAGAGAGCACAAACCAGACCTCCACTGGAAACGTACGGAGAATGCTGGGACCTTCAGGAGCCTTATTGCCACCCAAATCTCAGGGGAGACCAATGGTTTTTACAAGCGAGAAATAAATGGTAAAATGCTGTTGCGATACAGCAAGGTTATCTGCGGTTGTTATCGAAAAGAGGTGAAGAATACTGGCAATCTGCGGAGGCTTGTTGTCAATCAGACTCCAGGAAATACCACTGGTATTTGTCGGTGAGCAATCACTGAAGATGATTAGTGTGAGAACCCCTAGTGAGTACCAATAATCAAGTTAAACTGGTGAGTAGGGCAACTAATAAGAAAAAAACAGTAGAGAAAACACCATTGCCAAAGAAGGAGGAAGACTAACCAAGACATACGAAGAACCAAAGGAACATATTATAGCAAAAGAAATAAGAATGAACAGATACATATGCAAATCGTAACATTACAATTACGACAGACACTACGAAATAAATGCACAAGGCACCACTCACAAAATAACGATACCCGTGGACTCTATAAAAGAATTTGTTGGATGAGGACTAGTAAACATGTTATATTTTGTGGAATGTGCGAGTAAATGACTACAAAATGCATGACAACAATCAAGAGAGGCTGATTATCGCCGCTAAAACCAGACCCAATAGGAATAATACGGAGAACAGTTAAACGGGAAACGGTAAAAAATCGTGAAAGGGAGACAAGTACATGAACACTTTTTAAGACGCGACTAAAAAGTAAAAGTAGACGTTGTTAACAAATAGATGAAACAATAAACAACATAATAAGCGAATACAGAAGGCTAACACAAAAGGAATAAAAATAGACATGATTACGTCGGGATGATAGTTCACTGGGAACATTTAAACTATTGCACTTTGAACATGAAGGAAATCAATACAAGCATCAATGTAAATCAGTATTGCAAAGTAAAAATATAACAGTTGATGGTATCTGGAAGTTCAGACGGCCAAAGGGATTAAAACAAGAAGACCGGACATGGTAATGATCAATTTCCATCCTTTATGGGTATGTTTCTGGTATGTTTATTCGATATTTAACTATAACCTAATCGATAAACTTTACCCACGGTACTGGTGAACGGAAATAATGTTTGGCACGACTCTACATCGAAATAAGCAAACAATAAATAGTGAAATAAGACATTGATTAGTTTAAATAAACATAAAACTAACATTGTTAAAATTAAATTAAAAAAATACTAATCGTTACAGTTTATAACAGTAAACATCATGCAAATTTCAGCCTGATCAGATAAATAGTTGTTAGGCTATCAACGTTTTCTATGACATCACCACTGGAATATCTAATACAATATGGATCAATAAGGCCCAGAGAAGATTTTCGCAATTACTTAGGTTGTTAAGAGGAGGTATACAGTCTCACAACATACTCATGTTTTTATTTCAATATTAATTACAATCGTTTTTTTCAGGTAATTTTATATCTTACATATATTATATACCCTTATTTATTTATTGGTCCCTCAATTTATAAAATCGGGGGACTTATGTTTTGAGGCATGTCCGTCCGTCCGGATCTTTCTCCGCAACCATCCATTGAATTTCTCTGTAATTTTGCATGAAGTTGTAACTTGCGTGAGGTTAGAAAGTGATATTCTCCGATTTTTGAAATAAAAACTGGTTAGCCCCCCAGGTGGTCAAAAGGCCCCGAAATGGCAAAAAAATGACATTTTTTGCCCCATAACTTTTCATCCATCCATTCAATTTTTCTGAAACTTGGCCAAAACGTGGAAGCAATTGTGGCTAATAGAAAAAAGTATCGCTGACCTTGGAAAAAATCTGGTTCGCGCCCTCAGGGGGTTAAAAGCCCCCAAAATGCAAAAAATTACCCTTTTCTCATATAACGTTTGATCCATCGATTCAGTGTTTCTGAAACTTGGCCAAAATGTAGAGGCCATTGTTCTGAATGTAAAATGAGCATCCTTGACCTCAGAAAATGTCTGGTTCGCGCCCCCAGGGGGTCAAAGGGGGGTCAAAAATGCCCCAAATTGCCCAAATTTATAGCATTTTACACTCGCCACATCGAGTCACATACAGAGGGGGACCACGCATGCGCAGCTTGTTTGTATATTTCTCTATTCATACTTGGCCGCATTAAAAACCTATTAGGCCCGTCTTTGTATCTGTTATTACTTCGTTCTTGTGCTTTTATTTTCATTTTATACTTTCTTTTATTCATCCCTTATTTTCCATTAAAATCGCACTCTAATAAAACAGTTTATCGAATCTCATCCTCTAATATGGCACAATAAAATATCTGGAAATTGAAATAAACGTACAGGTGATATGACGTAGTATATCCCCAGCCACTCACGACTTATATCCTTCATACTTACACGCAGTATTATAAAAGCAACTAAAAGTACCTCTATTTTCTAACAAGGACGAATGTTATAACACGGAGTAATGATAGGATATTGCACTAACGGGTTATCATCAAGCTAATTCCCGGGATAAATCTCCAGCTAACTAGGAAGCAATGTATACGTATTAGTTATGCGAAAATGAAGGAGGTGCATAATTAGGAATCACTCCAGAGTGGCCAGTCCCTCAAAGCGTATTTGAAACATGTCAATTAGTTGCGTAGCGTTTTGATTTCGAGGTCGGCTCATACATACGATCAAAGTATTGTTACAATAATTGTTGTTAGATTCCCAAGGAAATATTAATACATATATTAATGCATATAGTGTAAACAATACATATATTAGTACATACATTAATACATATAGTGTAAAAAAATACATATATTAATACATATATTAATACATATAGTGTAAAAAATACATATATTAATACATATATTAACACATATATTAATACATATAGTGTAAAAATACATATATTAATAGATATATTAATACATATATTAATACATATATTAACACATATAGTGTAAAAAAATACATATATTAATAGATATATTAACACATATATTAATACATATAGTGTAAAAATACATATATTAATAGATATATTAATACATATAGTGTAAAACAATGCTAGTTTAGAACATTTCACATAAACACTGAACATCGTAGAAGACACTGTGTTCCCAGGAACGCAACATCAACTGAACAAAAAAGGCTCTAGTATGAGAAAAAATGTCAAATAGCACATAGAGTGCAAAGAGAAGCGTTAAATTGTTTTTAAAACTGACCATTGACTTCCAATATAATAGAATACAAGATGAACAGTGCAAAGACGGAAAAAGTGATAAAACCAACGGGAAATCTGAAGACAACTAGATAACAACTGATAACAAACTACACTGCGTGACAGAATTATATGCAAATCGATTTTTTTTGTTTTAATTCCGATAGTCTTTAATAAAAATTAGAAAAACTTTGCACGTTATCTGGCAACCCATACATATGCGCAGATCTTAAATTCTAAGTTAATCTGCGCAATACTAAACAATTGGCAGCCATTTCTGTGACTTGTAGCCTGTTTCAGCGTGTCAAATTTATATGAAAATCATTGCTAAACTGTCTAATATGGTGAAGTGATTACGGAAAATTAAAACATTGATTATTTTAGGATATGTAATTTGAGAACATCAATAATACAGAGCGAATATCTTAAATATGGTTTTATAGTACAATCGATATTGTGTATAATTGTCATTTTTATTAACAAGAGGAAAAACCTTTGGTCCATGGAAAATGTCAAACTTTCGACTTTATCTGATGAAATTTCTTTGGCAGCAGTTAAAACAGCATTCCAGAGGTGATCCTTTGAGGTGTACTGCCTTCCTCTGGAGTAAATCCCCATTTTCAAGATGATCCACCGATTGTCGATTGAATTTAAATCTGGAGAACAGGCTGGTCGTTTCATTATTTCCCCATGTCTATCAAAAACACACTCTCCAAATATTCAGTGGTTATCTTTGCAGCATGGGACGGTGCATTATCATGTTTTTTCCGGAATGACAAATTCTTCTTCTTGTGGCAGGGTATTAGGTGTTCTTTAATGAAGTCAATGTAGAGTTTGGCGGTCATTTTCACTCCATCTGCGACTCTGAATTGTCCTACAACGTCATTACAAATGATTGCAGCCAAAAACATAACATCACTACCTCTTTGTTGACGCTGGTCCGTGGCTTCTCATTACGGTACCATCCTATCATCCACCAATCGGCTTCATCAAGGGTCGCTCGCTACTCACCAGTGAACGGAACAGTTTAAAAATGTACCTTTATGTTATTTCTTGTTCACTCTATCATTTTTTGTGGATACTCTTTAATGGAGGGCGAACCTTTGGTTTTCCACATTTTGCAACCGACCTCAGGATGCGGCATCGAGTTGATTTGGGCACATCAAGAACGCGAGCGTTTTCAAAAACTTTTTTGCTAGTTTCCAGAGGGTTATGACGGACTTCTATCTTAGCCCCATTCATGGCTCGATGCGACACACGTTCTTTCTTACGAATTTTACCTTCGTCAGAACGTCCGTTACAAAGTTCGGAGTTCGTAACAAATTGTTTTATACCACGTTGATAACGGTCCAATGATTTGCCTATTTCTAAGGTGGGTATCTTATAATGAAACCTTTGGAGAATTTTAGACTTATCAGCTTGACTCAAAGCACCGTTACGCCTCATCTTGCATATAGAGTTGGCACGTTGAAACAGGCTGCACTTCACCAAAATAACTGCTGTTTTTTTACTATTGCGCAGATTAGCTTATAATTTTTAATCTGCCCATCTGTAAGTGTTGACATATAACGTGCCACGTTTCACTAAATGTTATTAAACACTATCGGAGTTGGAACAAAAAACTTGATTTGCATATAACTCTGGCACGCAGTGTATAACACATTCTCTAAGTGAAACTGTCTTAAAACTCAAGTCAACCCAAAAAACAAGTATATAAAATCATTAAAGAAAATGCGGAACAATATGAAGTAAATTTCATACAAAATAATCTAGAAAAATAGAATGGCTTATTGACAGTAAGAGAATTGAAAAATTTCAAAAACCGATCTCATTATACTGCTGTAAATGCGGTTAAAATCCTTAGTAATTCTTAAAGAAATTATTAGATGAATCAGTTAAATTTCTTTTTAAAATATACCAAACATCTAAAAGTAATGATAGTTCTGCCAACATATCGAGAAAAGTACAACATTCCTAAACCGTTAAAAGACAGGTCAGATTCACAAAACAACAGACTAATAATTACACCAGCTGTTTTTGCAAGACAATGGAAATAGTAGTAAAAGCACGTTATATGATATTTCATACTCGAAAAAGCTATTAAATGAGCTCATTAATACGAACCAAATCATCGCGTTTACATTATATGTTTCGCTCTTGTTCTTTTCAGACATGAGGTATATCTTATTTCATAGATACCGGCTTAATATTAACAACAAAAGAACAGACTAAAACTACAAACATTTCCCCTCACTAATAACACCAGCAAGATTGATGAAAATAAATCTGATATACTTCTTAAGACTAATCCCATCTCTCTCTCTCTCTCTACAAGAGCAATTCAAACCTGAGCTAAAAATAGTGACATAAACTTCGAAAATAATTAAGGATTTGCTAAAACGCAAACATACTCCAACCATCTCTCTTAAGAGAGTTCTGTCAAAGCCGTTAAATATATGAAATAAGATGTGACTTATATTCGATGCTATATATCGGCGATACGGCCAGAAATGTCAGATCCCGTACTTGCGAACATAAACGGGAACTCAACCACGGCAATCTCAATGACGCACTAATACGAGTTTTACTCACAAATTCGACCTTACAAACTGAACCTTTATAAAGACTGAATCCTCTCTCTCTCTCTCTCTCTCTCTCTCTCTCTCTCACACACCCTACACTAACATCTAAAATGCTCTCAAATTTCTCTAATCAACATCTAACGTAAACCCTGAGGCTTGGCTCTTACTACCTAACCAAACATCTGCCAAAAATCGTACTCAAAGAAAGACATATACCCCGCCACTGTATTATCAATTACGACCCCGGTTAAGCACTACTTATTGTTACTGCTATTTATCCATGTTTCATTTTGTTCTTCTTCTTTTTAATCTTTTTCTTTCTTTTTTATCTTAATTTACGTCTTTTTTGCACGTGCCGCATAATTTTTCAAATAGTTACGTACGTTACAAAAATATGCCGTTTCGCCAATTTTTTCCGATGCTTTGACGTTTTTTCAATAATTTTCAAATTTTCGAAAGACGTTAGTATTTCGGAGCGAAACCGATAACATCTCTTGTTTTATTTCTACTTTTTTGTATTTAATTGTTTTACTTTCTGTTTATATATATATATATATATATATATATATATATATATATATATATAAAATTGTGTTGAAAGAAACTAAGAAAGTGCTCAATCGCAGGTTTTATATGAATTAATATAAAGTATTTTATTTCAGATCTACACTTACAGTGTATGTTTAGTTACCCGGGTTTCATCGTTATGGAATAACTGTCTGTAGGATTCGAATCGTCTTCGAATAGCCTACTCTATCATCAGAACATTATAGAGACCGAAAAATAATCGATAAAAATTGAAAAAAAAAAGAAAATTAACGATTGTATGTATCAGTATTAGAGGACATGATTTGGGCTATTTCGTGAGAATATTTAGGTGATTCATGAGTACGAATAAATAGTTTTGATTAAATATTCGCCCCATTCTTACTTACACTATCAGACCTCAACTACTCAAAAACACTTGATTATTATTGATTCATTGATACTATTAATGTAGTTCGTGATTTATCCCGCTGTATGGTTTAAGCCTAGAAATCAAGCCCTGATAGAGAGTACTATCTTTCCTACTAGATCTATATTATATACCCTTATACCTCCATATTTACATTCAACATTTAAGTAGCGTTCATGGTAGACGCAGGCTTTTTCTAGGTTTCTAAGAATGATCGATTATTTATCTTAATTGCCGACTATACCTCATTGCACTTCTAATAGAGATCAGCCTCGGAAATCCCCCTCCTAACTTACTTATGATCTACCCTTCTGTCTATTGTTTATACGTTAGATTATTTTTACCTATGCCGCAGTCCCTATTCATGCTGTATATGATCACATCCATATTTAGTATTTTATAATTTCCGATATTTGTGTTCCTAATCTACTCCTTTTTTTCAGTTTATTTTGCCTATGTTATCTTAAAAGTTCCCTATACTCTTAGTACTTTTTTAATTTACGTTGATTGGGGACTTATAGCTTAGGTATGTATACAGATCTGTGACGAGGGAATATTATATATATATATATATATATATATATATATATATATATATATATATATATTTGCGGTTTTGTGCAAACAATTATGAACCACCTCATGTCTCTTATTCAATAAATTGCCCTTGCATACGTTAACAACAGTGACCACGTGCGCTTGTCCCTTTCTTTCACTTTTTATCTCTCGTACAGCGGATACCGGATATACGTCCAAAATCACGTGCGGGAATTTGAAGGACTCTTTACTAGAAGACAGTTGGAGAATATATGCTGAGGTGTTCGCCTTGGTCAGGAAACGTCTCTTATGAAATTTCGAACTTGCTTGCTAACCAGATTTTAAGACGAAATCATCCTTTTCCATCTACTATCGTGGGATTAATAAGGACCAGTGGAATATCGACATATCTCGAGTAAATTAAATAAATCTCTATCATATCTCTCTAAGCATATTCACACATTGCCCCCAAAAGTTGTTTCTCATTTCATGTTGACACACATCGCATCACACATTGTTTAAACAATAATACGTATATCTTCTATCCACAACGTTGAGGATACATTTATGAAAAAAGTACTTTATTTAGTTGTATACATTGTTGTTTGTTATTCCTTCACTGTGCATTGTGTTTCGTGTTTTTATTTTTCAATTCTTGTTCTACAGAAGACTCATCTGGTCAATAAAACATCGTTAGCTAGACTGACAGAGTTAGAAAAAAGGCCAATAGATTAAAATATATTTAGTCACGAATACGAGTCGTGACATCGTAAAGCAGATTTTTTGAAGTCACTCTATTAAGTAGTCGATTTTTTTGTTTGTAGACATTGTTATAGTTTAACATGTTTTCAGATTAGATAAAGAACAAACAATGGTAGCAAAAAGTTTTACTAGGAAACTTTAGGGAAGTATTGGATGAAATATTTTACAGAATGTAATATGTATATTAATATTGTTTAAATAGTGCACTTTTCTTGGGTAATAGTATTTATATTTTCTTTTCGAGAATAGGTTCACAAAATAGTTTTTAAAAGTGATCTCCAAGCGCCATAACACGAAGGGATACCTGTGTATGCCCTTTCTCATCGTCGGTCGTCCCCGACGTCAAGGGTGGTGGGTTCAACCCTATATCCTTGGTTTCATTTGATCTACAAAGGGGAGAGAGAACCGTGGTGGTTGCCCCCTTAAAACAATCAGTGATCGACCGTAACTATTAATAAATACATACTGATATCATTAGTGTGTAAATAGCTAAATAGGTCAGATCGGATTTGAACCCTGCATAGCTTTTTACATATTCCGCTAAAATATCTATTAGAAAATTAGATAAATCACATATCCTCTAGAGAGGAATTGAACTCGGCTTTACAATTCAATAATTGTGTTACTCTCACAGTCTGTATTCATCTTACAGATAAATAATGGAATGCATTTCTTTACGAAATCCTAGTAAAGTATTTTGCCCATGTCTCGTTAATTGATGTAAACAAATTTCTTAATACATTTACATTTTTGTAATGTTTTAACAAAACAAATAATAAAACTTTGAAAAGAATAACCCATACAAAATGCTTTTGTAAAACACGTTTAAGATGCAATTATTTTTGATTGAAAATAATTAAACAAAATTATCTTGACTTTTTATTATATCTTCCGGATAATAGAATATCTCTCCCCAGAGAAAGAGGGTTTGTTTTACAACAAAATTAAAGGTTTTAACATTTTTCGGTAATTACTAGGGTTTTTTCTTCGTGGTGTTGTTTAAGCGACGATCAGATGTTATTAAAACGATTAAGAAATATCTTTATATGAACTTTTTTGTACGGCGTGGACACTATAAGGTAATAAAATTAGAAAAAATCCTTTAAAGCATCTTTTAAGAAATGTAAAACTTTAAAAAAAAAGACAAAATGCGTTTATGATTCAAATACTTTTATTAAAAATCATTTAATTTTTTTTATCTTGACCTTTTCTCTTATTAATTTCGGACAATAGCATGCACATCCTCAGAGAAAGGAATACTATTTTTTATTATATTGTTTGAACGATTTTATTCTTCATCATGACGCTTCATGATCAATAGTGTTACATCACTACTTACATTATAAATAATTAATTCAGACGTAAATTCGGGACATCCCGCGTTCAGCGACGTATGAAGTATCCAAAGTAAACCATCGTTTTCAGTCCAAACCCAGATCCACAGTGTTCCTCCAACTTCTTCCAGTTGCGATAAAATATATCTCTATTGTTTGCTTCCAGTTCATTTTTGGTCTTCCCTTCTTCTTTTTCTATCAGAGTTCACTGAATCACTTGTTTGCAAATCTCTCTGGGGGCCAATCTTAAGGCATGCTGCTCATTTGCAGATCATTAACGATGCCACCTGTTCGTTAGTGCGTTATCTGTCTTCCTGGTTGGCAATTCCATCGCTCCACCTTATCCTTAGAATCATTCTAAAGCATTTATAATAACACGCGTCTAATTTCCTCTTTTAGCCGATTTTGAGATGCATAGTTTCACTTCCATATAGCAGTGTGGACAAACCGTTGTTATTATAAAATCTTCATTCAGATCTGAGAGTAGTTTTAAAAAAATCAGATTTCGCCGAGCTGATTAAATGCTGGGCATCCTTTTCCTATGCTGTACTGCAATCCGTGATCCATATTGCCTTAAGGAGCCTTCTAAATAGGTGAAGTTATCAACTACAGCTATTCCTTTTTGGTCGATAAATCAGTTCCTTCTGAAGATCGTTTTATTTCTGTGAATATAGGCATGCATCAAGCTATATATTTCTTCCATGCAATCTCTATATCAATGCACACCAATTTATAAGCGGACCTATTTGCAAATTGGATTAGAGAAGGGCGATTCCTTTACAATTAATTACGACTGTTTCTTCCGATCTTTCCGACATGACGAAAAATAAGATTGCAACCGTTGAGCTGAAGCAAAAACACGAAAGTTAATTAATGCCGACGTTAATGTTAGGCAGGTTCGCGATTTTTAATACGAATTCATTTTGCCTCAGAGGAAATTAATCCGGATAGGCGCATTGCATTTTATTTCTGACTGTGCACGCTGAATGCTCTCCAACCCAAATTAATCTCCCAGTTTTTATAACTAATTGACAGGCTATGCGTTTCAGTGACCTGCAATTATGTGTGCGCCTGGTACGACTCACAAACAAAATCTTATTAAATGTTGCCTGGTTACGTGTTTATAGGTGACAATCACACAGGTATTTTGTGGAGACTTGTTTTATACAGATTTTAAAGGTGACGCGTTGGAATTTACTGGCGTTATTCAAGGACTTTATTAAATTTGCTTAAACACCAGATCCGCCCAAAAGAGTCTAATGTTCCACTTTTTGAACCAATAACTATATATATATAATAAATATATATTTCCGGTTTTGAAAAGAGAACGATTTATAGCTTACATCAAAATAAGTTTTATCTTAGTCTTCATTTTTTTTTGTATTTTACATCATGTCATGACAGATAATTCATACTTTTTATATAATACTTCGAATCAGCTTACTTTTATGTTATATACGAAATTAAATTCCATGGTTTTACAAAATATGTATACTTATATATATATATATATATATATATATATATATATATATATATATATATATATATATATATATATATATATATCACATATTGATGTTTTTGTGCGTAACGTTGTGGCTAAAGTTGCAAATTATCCTTCTCGGATACATGTTATTCGAGTTTCGAATTCTGAGTGCGGATGTGTACGACTAGAGGGTGAAAATCGAGTCTACGGGTTCTCCTATATGACTTGCGTTACCCCTATGGGCTGCGGCGTTATCTGTGATTGATATATCCTCCACTCTATAATAAAGACCAATATGTATTCATGTATATATATATATACATATATATGTGTGTGTGTGTGTGGGTGTGTGTGGTTTGTGTGCGTGTAAAAAAGACATAAGAAAATGACAAATTAAAAAAACTACCACTAGACGTATTTAATTTTTTCCGTTTGTCTTTTTCACACATATTTTCTTTCATGGCATTTAATTTTTTAATATATCGTGCATTTTATTCTCATATATATATATATATATATATATATATATATATATATATATATATATATATATATATATATATATATATATATATAATTTCATCCAATCCCCCTAACGTTAGCGAAATAGACACAAAGGGAATAGCAAGTCAGAGATTCACCTCAGACTACATCCGCCGCTTGAAATGAATTCGGAAATTCATGTTATTATAAAAAGTTAAGGATGGCTGATTTTTCTTTAGGTCATCAGAAATGATCCTACTTTATACATGAAAAATGTAATTACTGACATAATTCTAGCATTTTATACCACTATTATATATCATTATATTAAGCAGACTCTATTTCCCAGTACGGGGGAAATAGATTAACTCAACAGAACACTTTTGCACCACGTGTATGTCCCCTTACAAAGACTAACACAATCTTTACTCCAATTATGAACAAACTAAATTACAGTATTTTGATCCTAAGAACATTCTGAAAATGTTTAAGGGTTACATTTTTTTTTAATTGAGCTAATCTGGTTTAATTAGTATTCTATTACTGTGGATCAAATTTAATGCAAATCTGAAATATTTGATTTTTTTTACATGAGACATTGTGCCCATGTTATGCCCTCTAAAACCCTTAATAATACTCTAAAGAAACTGACATTTCAGAAAATATTTATTAATTTAGTCTAATACCTAATTACACAAAAATCAGAGATATCTTAATATTCACGGAAGGCTTCGATGCCTTCTTAACCTCTTTGCATTTAACTAAATTTTATTAAATATTTCTCATATTTCTATACCTTACGTCTAGCATCAGTGTTCCTAACTTCACAATGACCGGTTAATTAGTTTAGTAATGAATCTTCGCTCACTTTCTCTTTCTCTTTCTTTCTCTCTCTCTCTCTCTCTCTCTCTCTCTCTCTCTCTATATATATATATATATATATATATATATGTGTGTGTATATATATATATATGTGTGTGTATATATATATATATATGTGTGTATATATATATATATATATGTGTGTGTATATATATATGTGTGTATATATATATATATATATATGTATATATATATATATATATATATATATATGTGTGTGTATATATATATATATGTATGTGTATATATATATATATGTGTGTGTATATATATATATGTATATTTATATATATATATATAAACATATAAAATATTTGATATGAAATTACTATGATTACAAAATAATGTAAACGTAGTCTTTTAAATTAAAGTTTGTTTATATTTGATGAATTCGTGACTGAAATAAATAATGACAAATAATGCTAAACATTAAAACCATTTTGAAACATTTTGGATATTTTGAAGCACCACGAAAGTTCATTGCTGTAAAATGTGTTTTTAAAAGATCAATAAATGTCATATCTTTTTGAAAGTGAATTCGTAAATTTAAACAGGAATTTAATTGATTTTCTAAAATTATTTAATTTTTCGTTAAAATATAGCCTACAATATAAGTCGTTTGGACTACTGTACTTGTATACCGACGAGGTTTGATTTAGGCAAACTGTCTGTTTTTAATTTGGGGGGAAATACAGCTTCCACAAAAAGAGCATTTTGGATTAGGACAAATATATAAATTAACTCAATCTCCTTACCTGACCGAGGACAGAAAATAACAAATCTGGCGTTAGAAAAGAAAGCAAACATCTGCACGAAACTTCATTTAACAGTTTTTATAAGAACGTACGGAGGCGACGGCGATGATAAGGTTAACGACTCGGACTGACGACCTGGGCAAGCCAAGTTCAAATCTAAACTAACTTGGGTTTTTTAACAACCTTCACGTGTTACCTTCCGTATTCTACGGCATAATCACGTTGACATACCGGTTCTTGTTAGATAACCGGACTTATACAACGTTGTGTCTGGTCAGTACCAGGTTGGTGATCATTTAAGAATAACACGCGCTGTATGTTTGAGAACGTCGAACCTTCTTTATACAAATTTACGTCGTTAAAAACAATCCCGCTTGACTGGGACACACATGCGACTAGAAGCCGCTTGAGAATTTGATATTCTCCAGAATCTTCTTCCTTCTGGGAGAGCCGGCTAAACACGCGTGTCGTCCTAAACAAAAGAAGAGTTCCTTATAAAAAGAATCGAAAAAAAATCAATGCCAACAATAGAATCAAGCGTTGTATCATGATGATTTTATACGAATTTAATGTTTCAATATAATAACTGGTTCGATAAAGTATCCTGCAATTGTTACATATTCGAGTCGGTGCACGGAAACGTTGTTGATAAAACAGATTCACCTGGCGATTGTCAGTTGATAAGATAATTATCGGATAACCAAAAAGTTATTTGAAAATAAAATAACAATCTCACAACCAGACAAATACCTGCACAGGAAGAGGCAACATATGATCGATTGTCAAAAGATAAGTTTCTTCTGACAAAAAAAGGATGCACCTGCAAGAATCACTTAAACAGTGATGTCAGAAGAAACAGAGATGTCGGGAAGGTTAAATATCATATTGCCAGGTGCGGTTGTGTCATGCCAGAAAAAGATGGACAGATTTTGTGAGTGTCAAATAAAGTTCAAGCTGTCACCGAGTGCAATCTCAATGAGGTTGTCCAGGTGGCGACAAAATCGTTATATAATAACAACCGAAAATCAAAAGACAGTCTGTTTACGATCGAACCTCGGAGAGAATCAACCCTCTAGTTCCCTGTGCACAAAGCCTCTCCGACCACCACTCTCATCGTCACCGAAAAATAAATATACTTATTATATTTTCCTAAGATACCTGTGTTGTCATTTTTATTAAGCCCCACACAATACAATACAATCACGTGTGCATGTAGCATTGCTTTTAACGGGAAGTTTTATCGAATATTGCTTCTCTACTAAGCTTTTATACATGCAAATCATAACACTATAATCACGTATACACAAAATCTCTACAGTCATAAAGCTGTGTAACCACTTATCGTGTGCCTAAGTATTTCCGTGTTTTTCTCGCCTCGACATGACTTACTGTTGTAAACCATGTAATTTAGGTTATAATAATTAATAACTCGTAAAACAAAATGGATGACTTTTCAACAGAAAGGTTCAACAGATTTATTAAAAGTTAAATTAGAATGAAATGAGTCATTTAGCCGCTGTAACGCGAGAAGAAATATGAGACAGTCTGATCCGTGGTCAATGTTTACTTTTCACTCTGCCGGCAAGACACTATCGACAAAGGGCGACAACTCTTAACCTTACCGAAATGATGCAAGGGAGATAAGTCGTTTCGTTAGTTATTCCTTACACTTACACATTATAATTTTTATTTTCTATTAATCGAATATTTATTGAAATAAAAAAATCAAATAGCGTACAATAGAATACCCTTTTAAAAATCATATTTGAATAACAAAATAATTTAATTACTAACTTAAATCTACTAAAATGCATTTCAGTTTCCTGGAAAGCATGACAAACTTTTTCATCATAGGGAAATAGTTGAAAATCATTACTTTATGACCCTTTGAAACCTCAAAGGCATTTAGAGGGAGTTACACTGTTGAATAGAGAATCATCATTGCTTTAATGTCTTAGCAAATCATCATGTATAAAAAGATTAAATCCTATGGAATCTTTGCAGAACCACACATTTTCTAAATCGACATGAAACAAAATTAGATTAACAACATTATTTAGAGTTCGATAACAATTTTGCTGAATTAATAATTAACTGACTAAAAGTTATCGTGATAATTAAATTTAACTTTGAATATCCTATTCAAAAATATTAATTCCGTAGAGACTGAATATTAAAAAAAAGAAATGTAGAAAATAAAGTAAAGACAAAACATTTGTCCAAAAGCCGGAAATGAGCAATACGTATTTCTCTTGTATGCACAATCCAAAATAAAACTAAACCGACAGAAAAAGGAATATATAGTTATATAATACTAAATTTATATTTAAATAAATGTCAGACACTATTTGATAAAACAAGAATGATAAACAACAGTGAGTGGCGAAAAACAAGCGTCAGAAGAAAAAAGATGTAAAAGAACCAACTACGGTCGATCACTTTTCTTTGTATATACAAAATACAAAATGATCTTTATTATAAATATAACATAGTTAAGGCCTAATTCCTCGATTGAACAGGAAAAGATTCTCCACCTATTATGTGCATAAAACGAAATAAAGTCATTTCTACCTAAGCAGAAACGTATTAGCGAGTTCAAGATCTAAGTAGAACGTAAAAGCTTTCTAACGAAATCAATAACCAGCTTTCAATATTTAATAGACGTCACCACGTTGTTATGAAGCCTGTCAGACGGATAGAATAATTTGACGTACGTTTCCTACAGAAATCACAGAATTCCAATTCTTTCAACTCACGTTGACAAATTGCTTTAATATTGTATAAGGTTTTTCTTGATTCCTTTGATGAACTCTAACTTTAAACTCCTTACATAAACCTTCTACGGTATTTAAATTGTACGATTAACTTGACTTTAAAACACTCTAAAACTTATGTTCATTGCTCTTTAAAAGGTTTCTTGCTAAATGCGTATGATTACTTTCATATTGAACCAATTTGCATGATGTGATATGATATCATATAATATAGCTGACAGGGAATTCTCTAGTATGTCACGAGCTATTACATCTTTCATAGTAATTCTATAGAATACACAGATTATTCTGAATAATGTTTCCTGATCGTCTAGTGGTTTAACTGGAATCCACGTGTGTACTGTTATGGAGTTCGTGCTTCGCAATCACTCGACTAAATAGGTAAATCAATTAACGCGTACGATAAAGAATATTTATAGCATTAATTTACAAGTGAAAAGTGGTTGCGGTCTTGATCGATTTTTATAATTTATTGCTATTAATAATATTTTTCTACGAGATAATAAAATCAGCGAGAGTTAATATTATCAAGATACCATGTGTTTTGTTAGAATTAGAGTATTGATTTACTGCTCTCCAGGAGTTAGGTACAAGGCCAGTTTTTATCTTACTCCCACAAGTAAGATGTGACCCAAGGTCAGGTCGGGAAAGTGTGGTTTAAAAAGCCAGCGCCCGAAAGATGAGCAGTCTGGCCATTAAAAATTGCATGGGCAGGCCCGTCGGCATTCCCCGGTAGGGGCGTCTCAGACAGTAATCAATAAACTTACTCCTCCCCAAAGAGGGGAGGCGAAGCCTAGGAGGGTGGCCTTCCTAGAACTGCACAGGAGAGACCCATAGACCGGTGTAAATCAAGCCCCGAAGGCCAATACAATACCAGTCTATGGGGTGCAGTATCAATCGGAACAGATACTACATTTTGATCTTAGCCAAATGGCCAAGAAAATAGCTGGTATGGATTAGTGCGTTGGAGGATTCGCTGTAGACGAAAGTTCAGAAAACAATGAGTGTTGAAATCGAATATCGTAACAGCGGCGGTCTTTGGTACGGTAGACGAATATGACTTCAGCTGAGCGACACAAATAGATGTGTGTAAGCCTTTCTATCTGATTTAGAGGAACGACCAAGGATGGGAGACGTGGTGTATATGGTCTAATGCAAACCGTAATCTAGTGAGCAATGTAGTTTGCATAATTGGCATATCTCTTGTCTTTGCCGTCTCTCCAGCCACGAAGAGATGATAATTGCGGCCGAGATGATTAGCAACGATAATGTTTATTTATTATGTAATTTAACTATCAGCGGACAGCTCGAATAAATAATTCGTTCTCTAAAAGTTTATTTATGTGATTAATTGCATAATTAATGTAAGCAGGTGCGCTAGATTGTTTGTTTCAGCTCCAACAAATACGCATTTTAATGTGTTTCATGTTTCAAATTGATACACTGTGGGAAGCACTAAATGTTTATGCGACATATCGAACCTTTTACGAAAAAATGATTGTTATTGTAAGCAAAATATTCTTTGAATACAAAAAATGTTTCAACCATTTAATTAATTAATTTATTGTAACTTTCAAATCCTTGTTCTTAACGTAAAAATAATTACACGTTAAATACTATTTAAATAAATGAAACAGATGTCGGGTTTTAAAATTAATTACTTGTAAATTGTAAAAATTCGATGAATTAAAATACAAATAAAAGTATGCAGAGATACATATTTTAAACTGTCGAAAGCGATGACAGCAGAATACATTTTTTATACCGCTATATTCTATTTTGAGAAATCCATTAAAATCAAAGTATTTGGATAGCAGCAAATCAGTAAGCATACATTGTGTAACGCCATTGGAATGCTTCCGGTAACACTCAAAGAAATAAAATAATAGGCGATAGACGACGATTGTTTTTAAAACATTATAATTAAATTATAAAGGATAAATACGGACAAATCACGGAAGTGTACGAGGGGCGTTCAATAAGTAATGCCCCTGACCCATTTCCCATAGCAGTAGATTAATGAAACTTAGCCCAGTTATTAGTCTTTCTCTACATAAGAACCACCCAGAGTTATGCATTTCTATTATCGTTCGATGCAGTTTTAGACACCGTTTTTGTAAGACACTCCAGGGTTGTCCTCCAACCACGTCGTAACTTCAGAAATCAAGGCTGCATCATCTGGGAAACGGTTTCCTTTCCAACACAACTTCATGGCTGGGAAGAGATGAACGTCAGAGGTTGCAACGTTAACAGAGTAAGAGGGATGCGGGAGGATGTCATTGCCACACGCAGGTCTCCAAATTCATCATCGAGCACTCGACGCGTTCTTGCTTTTGGAAAGGTGTGAACAACCTGGGAATCCATCTGGCAGACACCTTATGCAAATGCAAATGGGCATGAATGATAGTTTCCACAGACCCCGTACTAATCTTGACCTCTTGGACTTTTTGGCGAATAGTAATGCGTCGATCTTCCAAAATGGCAGCCTCAACTTGACGGACATATGCCTCATCAATGGCAGAAGAGGGACGACCAGTTTTGGGAGCTGTTTCCACAGACTTCCAGCCATGTTTTAATTCAGGATGCCAGCGTTTTACAAGGACATATGATGGGGCATCATCACCATAAGTTTCTTTCATTTCATCAAAAGTTTCTTTTGGTGTGCGCCCTTTCAAATACAAAAGCCGGATCATTGCGCGACACTCAACTGGCTCCATTTCACACCTGACTCAGTTCACACACCTGTAACTCAGAAACCACAATTAGCTAAGAGTGTTTTTTTTGCATCATAACCCATACATATATAACTCATTACACATGCAACATTTCATGTAGATCAGACAACTGGAAGTGGGTCAGGGGCATTACTTATTGACCGTCTCTCGTATTCAATCTGTGATGAAGTATTTATGAATGCCGATCGAAATGTTATTTCTGCAGCATTACTGAAAAGATTATAAAAATATTTGATGTCGGTCATTCAGACATTTCGAGAATGAAAATTTCCTTCGAAGTCATAGACAACTACATTAAAAATAAGGTGAACATATGCAAATGTTGTGCTTTAGCAGCAAGTACACCTCTATAAAGTTCATTCCCTGGCCGTAAACTGATAAACCGTGGTCTAGGATCCAACTAAAATATGCTGGGCTACTGGATGGTTTCTACTATTTAATACTAGTGGACAGTTTCCCACATTTAAGTAACCGAGGGGTACACTTATTTAAAATGCTATTTTAGAATTTTTGAAAGTATATAGCATCCCCCCCCCAAAAAAAAAAATAAGTTCCATTTTCCATGACACCAGCCAAAACAGTATTTGCAAGGAATATTAAAACGGTGTTTGATAGATTATTGCCAAACCATACGAAACAAAGACGTTACAAAAGTCACGAAGGGACGCTTCAAAGTTAGAGAAAGGTTTTCTTTCGGATGTTCAGAAATAATAAATCCTACTGGGAAACAGGAATAATGAATAAACAGATTAGAAACATGATTTGCCCACTAGAGACATTGAAACAAATGAGTAAACAATATTTAGATTCTGTCGAGAATAATACTCTACGCTTATTACGTTTGCTTTTTTCACACATTTTTGATGAAATTTATTAATTAATCTTAAATTGTATTCGAATTTATTTTATAAAGACTTGAAATTAATTTTTAAAAACTGCAGACTCATTTTTTTCGGAAATAACGTCATTGTGAGAGTTTAGCAGGGGGATTTTCATCGATTATTTTAATTTCAGTACACGATTATTTAAATGTGTAGGTAACCATTCGATTATTTTGTACACGAGAGGCGCGTGCGTAAACCTTCATTGTAATCATATCAGGCTCCCAGGCATTAACTCCTACTTTTTCATTAAAAAATAACTCAATTTAATCCGGTCTATTAATTCTGTGTAAGTATATTTTCATTAGTCATGATTGATTCCTCCCGGGCATTACCTCCACATTTCGGGGGAAAGAGTCATTATAATATACGTTCGTTCCTCACGATACAATTCATCCAAGATTACCCCCCCCTTTTTATAGAGAAGTAGTGTACTTAATATTCTGTTCTCATGATATCATCCTCCAAGACATTAACTCCTACTTTTTAAGAGTGTGGGGAGTGTTCGTTCGCTTATTTCGTTTAATATTAGCACATATTTTGAATAACATTTATGAATTAGTCTTAAATTGATTTTTTTTTATCCAGATATAAAATTCTAATTTATTTTTTAAAGACTTGCAATTAATTTGGAAAATTGCAGACTCATTCTTCGTGTAATGACATCATTGTGAGGGGGAAGCGGTAAGGCCATCGTCATTGTTTTTTTTTGTTTCGGTTAACGCTTATTCAATTGTGTAGGTAGATTTTCGATTCTATTGTACACCAGAGGCGCGTCCAGAAACTTTCGATAAACTACGATTCTTTTGTACCACAGAGGCGCCGTCGTAAACGTTCAATTATTTTGTACACAAAAAGCACGTACGTAACCTTTCGATTCTTTTGTACACGAGAGGCGCGTCCGAAAACTTTCGATTCAATTTTACACCAGAGGCGTGCCTGTAAACTTGCGATTCTTTATTACACCAGAGGCGTGCCTGTAAAGTTGTGATTCTTTATTACACCAGAGGCGTGCCTGTAAACTTGCGATTCTTTATTACACCAGAGGCGTGCCTGTAAACTTCGATTCTTTTGTACACCAGAGGCGCGTCCGTAAACCTTCGATTCTTTTGTACACCAGAGGCGTGTACGTAAACTTTTTATTTATCTGTAACAGGTAGAAACCAGGTGACGCGGTGGACTAATAATTAAAAACCGACAAGGAGCATTTATTTGCTAGTCTATACTAATATAAAAAGAGGTGTGTTTTTCGGTTCGTGTCCGTGTCCGCTTCTTTTAATTATCAGACGTAAGAACGGGGAATTTGAGAGCGAGGATTCTCTTCCTATTGAATTTTCCTTGAGTACACGTTGACTGCAGGTGGTTATGATTCTACCTAGATACTCAATGATTTTAAGTACCTAGATATTATGCATAAAACATCGACGCTAACATAAATATCGTACTAGACGTGCTTATTAGTCTCCAGCGTGACATGTTGTCCAAGTCGTTAATAGTACACAACGTCATATATATATATATATATATATATATATATATATATATATATATATATATATATATATATATATATAAACAAGAGTGAAAGCTTCAGTTTATTCTTCCAGTTCGCGGATCAGCGATCTGTATTTACGTCACACTGTATACAGGAACTCATTATAATTGCAGGCGCTTTCGACTCGCTTGATTCACCACCAGCCACACGGTTATGTTACAAATCAAAATTGGTTGATTTACGAAGTAAATCGATTAAATACATTCATAAACATTCAATATTCCTTCTCTACCTTCGTGTAAAGCTTGGTTGGTAGTAAGTTCATGGACTTGAATGAATAATACTTCGACATAGGGGGACGAAGGCTACAGTTTAAAACAGCGAAAATGGCACTGTGTTCAGTTAGTGTATAGCAGAAATTTGTTTTTTAAATTGTATATATAATTGGGTGGATGGAATTTTAAAAAGAAGTGAAGTAGCATATAACTCCAAACTACATGCAATGCTATCGGACACATTTATATTTAAAATAATCCAACGAAATCCAATAGACCAATTAAATACGCACATTAAAAATTAATCACCGCAAAAAAAAACACATATTGATTCTATAAAACTAAACAAAATTATCACGCAATATAAATCAGAATATATATATATATATATATATATATATATATATATATATATATATATATATATATATATATATATATATATATATATATATATATATATATATAAACAATTTGGGAAAGTTCATTGCTTTTAACCACCTTTAGAATTTTAAACTTAAAGAAAGAGGCAAGATGCCTTCAAGAACCACGCATAGATGCATAGATGCATATGTTTTTTTAATTAAAATTATATATACACACATATATATATATATATATATATATATATATATATATATATATATATATATATACGAATGTCAAAACATATGCACCTAACTATCCCCTCCGATTGATTATATCTAAACTCCATACACAATTTAATCACACCATAGCTACCTGAAAGAAACAGGGTAACATTCACGGAAACATTGATCGAAATTCTCCATTCCGTACAACCTAATAACAAACTAATTATCTCCTTGGGGTTCAAATCATTTTTGCACAAATTTCCGAGTACACGAAAACTATAAACACATATATTAACAATATATATATATATATATATATATATATATATATATATATATATATATAATAAAACCCTTCCCACAATCAAAATAAACCTTACTCTCCTACGTAGATTACTAACTTCGTGTACGACCGAGGTCACATTATACGGCCACAATAGATCTTTATACACTCAGATGGACGGAGTATAGATGGAATCGGCTCTGATCTCATTGCTCCTTGAATTGCGCATGTCTAATCTAGAAACAACAATCTTTTATAGTATTTCTAAACCGTCAACATATGTTAGGTACGGCGAGGAAATCCCTCTACTAACGAACCACTTCACTAACTTAACATTAATTAAGAAAACATAATAAAGTAACTTTATAGAAAATTTCACACACGAAATAAATATAAAATCTATTCTTTTCCTTGACAAAGAAATACAAACTAGTGCCGATAACTTCATTACCTTCCCGGTCAAAATGTCTATAAGCAGAGATTCATCAAAACTTAACCTAAAAAGCGAATACCTTACAAGTAAAAAAAATGGCGGTAGTAAAAATTCATATTTGCCAAGCAAAACGCACTTCATCTTCTGACGCCATATTCTATACGACACTAAATACCAGTTACCGAACCCTAATTAATAATAATTTTCAAAACCACATAAGCGATCAGCAGATCAAACACTCCTTAGCTGCCATAACTAAATAACTATGAAAACAATAATAATTATTATATTAATAATATATATTTACTTTATTGAAACAAAATGCCCCGAACTATATTGTAAAAATATTATATATATATATATATATATATATATATATATATATATATATATATATATATATATATATACATATATATTTGGCAAATTCATCAGCCAATTCCCTTCCGGAACTAAGATCCTAATTCGGACTATTGAAAGGATCTACCAAAGGATATCTAGACATGAGCTGTCTCTTATATTCAACAATACTTGTCTGCAAAAGAAGATGCTGTTTAGATATATATACATATATATACATATATATATATATATATATATATATATATATATTTCATATATCCCTATTAACAATAAATCTCAACTCCGATTTACCTTATATTATAAAATACCTAAAGCTGTTAACTCACTCATCCAAAGTAATGTGCATCCAAAAACAATTTACTAAACACTAATAATTGCATATATGTGTTGAAATGGCTAATAAGAAAATGTGCCGGAAGGAATCACTAGGCTGAGTGCACGAATTTTTGTTATTAGTTTTGATACCTCTAAGTAGGCTCGCTATTTAACCAATCAGAATCGTTTTTATATCTTTTGTTGGTGAATGTTTTCATTGGTGCAAATTTCTGTTAAGGTACGTGTAAAATAGGGACAACGATGCAGCTCTGCGGCGATATAATAGGGGCTGGAGCTTGGCCACCAGTGCGGGCCTATTAGGTTAGAAATTCTGTTTTATCCTTTCCAAGCTGAGAGGCTAATGTTTGGTACACAAGCCCAAATGTGACAACACTACTCCATGTACGGGCGAATGGTGGTTTTCTAGAGATATAAGATATTGGCAGCTGTAAGAAGTTTTCTAGCCCGGTAGAGGGACACTACTTTTTTTTATAGCAGACTTTAAAACATCTGATATGTACTTATTTCAGCTGATGTGTCTTTAGAAAGAGTTTGAACGTTGGGCGCTAGAGAAGGGTTTTATCGGCCATGACAATCGGTGGTTGGAATGGTTTCTTGTATTTATTTATGAAAAGAATAAGAGAAGCTCGATCTTGGTGGCATTAAATGTGACCATCGATGTTTCGTCCCATTTTACTACAGACTGGAGGTGATTTTCGAAGGAGTCAAGCATTGTTTTGAATGATTTAACATTCGATTTTCTTTTCATAACGGAAGTGGTTTGAAAATCGATTTCATAACTTCGGGATTATGTTGTAAACTATCTAAAAGGTTCGGAAACGCTTGATGTTCGAGTTATAGGTCAAATACTGATTATAATTGATTATTGTAAACATCTAACATGTACGATGTGTGTTCTAGTGCATTGTATTTTTTCTTATGGGATAGACAAACATCTCTGTGACTGGAATCCAGGACAAATAACCTTACGCATGCTACCACATACACAAACGAAACGTGAGACCAAATAAGAGAATAGAACAGACAAAATGCAGGTAAATCAATGTGATCAGCACAAAATAAATTCAACGCAGAGGATGAAATGGATGACATAGGAACTAATACTAATAACACAATGACATAATACAAGCAACCCTTACACCAAAAATGCTCTTTACACATGTACTACATAATTCCGCAATACTGCCGTCGATTTTCCGAACACTATACGCACACACACAAACACACACACACACACATATATATATATATATATATATATATATATATATATATATATATATATATATATATATGTATATCTAGGCAGCATCTTCTCTTGCAGGCAAGTATTGTTGAATATAAGAGACAACTCATGTCTAGATATTCTTTTGGTAGATCCTTTCAATAGTCCGAATAATGATCTTAGTTTCGGAGGGAAATTGGCTTATGAATTTGCCATAATTTGCATTTGTCTCCCAAGACAGTGTGTTCGACAATCAAGAAAAAAACATATACATACGTTTGACTACCACGGCTTTGTCGAGAAGATTGACGATGTATTTAGTTCAAACAAAAACTCCATATATTAGAAGCCCTATATATAAAAAAAACCCAAACATAATTAATAGAATTAACTTTAATATCAGTAATAATATTCTAAAATGTTTATAGCTCCAATATAGTTTCGTACTTAGTACATAATTCCCTCCAAAAACCTTCTATAAATACTACACTTTGTCTAGACCTGATTAACCTCATTCTCCCGAAGATGGACCCAGATGGGTCCGAAAGTACTTGGGAGACAAATGGATATTATGGCAAATTCATCAGCGAATTCCCATCCGAAACTAAGATCCTAATTCGGACTATTGAAAGAATCTACCAAAGAATATGTAGACATAAGTTGTCTCTTATATTCAACATATATATATATATATATATATATATATATATATATATCTTTTTCGTTTTATTTTACTTCAATCCAAGTTCTCATAAGTCAATGGGACCCCTTTTCCTGGGGCTACCATTTGATCCCTATATGAGATCCATCAGTATTCTCGTGTACCAATAAAGTACTCCCTTAGATCTCAAACGTTGAGTTAGTAATAAAGTGAAAAACAATATGTTTGCTCTCCAGAATTGACCAATTAGGTATGGTATAATATACATTTCATTTGGTCTTACCGGATTCCAGGACAATGATTCATCTAGTTTGGTCGAATAAGCAGCTTAGTGATGTTACTTCAGGTAACATCACTAAGAGAAAGTGCACCATCTCTCGTATAAGCTGGTGTATAGCCAAACTATGTTACTTTTAATATTTGGTCAGTGTTTATTTGTAGGGTATGATATGCTCATGTCAGGTTTTCCTGTCAAACCATTTTACAGAGAGACCGAAGGCAATCGAAAATGGTGTGTGTATATATATATACATATATATATATATATATATATATATATATATATATATATATATATATATATATATATATAAAGAGGTGTACTAAAAGCGAACTTTTAGGAGAGGTAAAACCTATTGTGAAGAGTATACAGCTCAATATCCAGGATAGAGCAGGTAGATATGAAGAAGAATGGAAAGGAATTAGAGAAGCAAAAGCCAAATCAAAATTCAATTCAATTGCTCAGAGCAAGGTATATTCCGCAAAAAGGCAATTTTAGAATTTTGATTTGGCTTTTGCTTCTCTAATTCCTTTCCATTCTTCTTCATATATATATATATATATATATATATATATATATATATAGTTAATCAAATGAAAACTTGTTTTCTTGAATGCTTTTATCATCTTTACTGTACTGACGCAAACTATATGCTAAAAGAAACCTTAGTTTAGTCATATTGTAATAACATTGTATTTTATATTGTTTCTGTGGAAATCGCTCCAGACAAGAAATCACGCTACTTGATATAAGGAGCAAGAAAAACACTACTTCAACTAAAAATAAAATTAGCCAACCATAAGTGTTAGATGGATAGATTCCGACCCAGAAAACAGCAATTATTTCCCCTTTGTCAGAAACATCGCTCATGGAATGTGAGGACTAAAGATCAAAATAAGGGAAGCCAGAGTTACGAAGCTGACGAAAGTAAACCAAAAGTGAACGTTCTACTCTCACTTCTTCTAATTAGTCGTGATCTTTAATTAACCGAAAAAGTCACCACATCTCTTTCTTAACTATATAGGTACTTCTTTCGTCGTCACTTATTTAGAAGAAGAACCATACGCTCTTATCAGCTAATTTAAACAATATGTTCGTAGATACAATAAACGCGTATGTAAATTAGATAGCAAAAAAAAGTATCTGTCTCTTTACTTCTATAATATCCATAATAATTATATATAAGTAAAGAGACTTATTACTTTTAGTTATGAAATAATTTATTAACAGGCATACCACGGTTTATACATTTTTTACGTTCATTTCAGTTGAAGTAAGACGACGGTTCGAACGTTACTGGTGAAAGGAAAATAAGCTTGGCTTACGAACCGTTACAAGTAACACGCCACTTTTCCCCATCGTACCACGCTTTCTATGACGGAAGATATATATATATATATATATATATATATATATATATATATATATATATATATATATATATATATATATATATATATATATATATTTAGAGAGAGAGAGAGAGATAATCAGTAAGATCTTCAACACCAATGCTCTCTAAATTGCTGTCATAAAAAGTTGTGTTGCCTGCATAGATGTCAACGAATATCTTCATATATGTCAACTAATATCTGCATATATGTCAACGAATATCTGCATATATGTCAACTAATATCTGCATATATGTCAACGAATATTTGTATATATGTCAACGAATATCTGCATAGATGTCAACGAATATCTGCATATATGTAAACGAATATCTGCATATATGTCAATGATTATCTGCATCGATGTCAACAAATGTCTAGTATGTATTTCTCAAGGGCATATGTAAAGTGGCGCAAAACATCCGATTGGATTCAAACCTATTCAATTGTTACGCACGATATTTTTAGGCAAATAATGCGCCCATGAAAATAGGAAAAAGATCGATTACGAGAAGGAAAAGTGTTAGATAAAGAAATAAAAATGCGGAAGACAAATAAATAAATCTAGAAATTAATAAAGCATGTATCACCAGTATCGTCCGATATTCCAGCGCGATCATGTTTATCTAGACACACGTACGGCCGTGCAGCCATCTTGGAACACATTACTCGTAAGTGTAAGATAAGTTGAGTTGGATAAAAACAAATGAAGCGCCGATGATTTACAATGGCAATTTATTCATTTATTTCTTTGCAAATCTCACTATTTAATCATTTTCTCAAATAAATTATGAAGTAAGTTTATCATACACGACAGTCATATTATTGATGCATATTTAATATGAAGATAGATTTATGTTAAATAATCCATCCGATAGAAACATGAAAAGTCCTCTTAATTCATTTTTACCCTCCATTCTGAATTTACACATTTCCATCTTAACAGATATTTATTTTGTCGAGGGATTAGTCATAGAATTGACCTTTGTAACACCAATCTTTTATGTTTACCATGACAAGAAGACACCGTTTGGGATAATGTTACGCCACTCCATCCTAAAACAAACTATTTAAATCGAAACACATGATCTAAATTCCAAGAACACGTGATTTAGCTCAGCTAATCAGAAATGAGTATTCTACAATCACCTTGTTGATGTGCCACTCATTCAGAAATCAAACACTCAAATGTTCGCATTGATGATATAACTCATGTAGCTAAGATTTTAATTGCATGAGCGGGTAAATGTTTTAAACCTATCATTTACGAGCTTTGTAGAGATGTAACACAAACAGAAATAAGGATGGTACTCATCGTTCAGCCTTCGGGGGGTAATATGGCAAACAGGAATAAAAAAATAAGCGAATTGTATATATGGGTAGGAGTGAGAGATGGAGGATAGTAGTAGGTTGTTTCAAAACCTATATCTTCAGGTTCTGCCATTTTACCATTTTTTTTGTTCCAGTATAGACCAGACTGTTTGATTGCACTCAATTAAAGAATATTTTTCTTTACATTATTACATTTTCTTACCAAATCCTTGAGGGTTGCTAAAAGAGCATTTTGTTTTTGTTAAACTCGACAGCTACCTGTTCCCTTCTGGGTACCGTCCAGTTAGTTTAACTTTTTACCATAAATACTGCAGTTTGATCAGCTATGAGCTACTTGTTAGTTTTAATGTACTACAATATCTATATATTGCAAGATTATCTTAAGGATAATAAATGATGTTCTACAATCTAATAGAGATTTGCGGTAGGCCAATTTCGGAGGCCAACTCATGTTACCGTGTATGCAAATTTGACAGAAAAAGAGTTAAGACTACACTGATAGATTTCTAACTAGGAAAACATCGGGGAAACTAATGTCAACACCAGAATCATCTGATTCACACGAAAGAAAAAAATCTGAATGTATTTTGGCTATATTCTATCTCGTGCCTTTGTTATTCTTGTAAAATAATAATTTTCACCCAATTACAAGTTTAAGGAATTCATATATTTAATAGTATATATAATAAATACTAAGTCAAGTGTTCTATATATTTCCCCCGCAATAAAAAAACCTATCTAAACAATAAAAATAAAGTTACATAAAGGTAGGGGGATTGTTAAGTACGTTGGTATATTAGATGAGGTTTTGAATAATAGAAGGAAATGTGTTTGTACCAAAGAACATTTAGGATATTTTGTTTTTGTATTTCATTTTACACACGTGTAAAGAATGTGTCTGTTTTGAAGTAGGTTTTGGTCAATAATTGTGAATTAGACGTGTTTTTCTTTGTTACATTATTATTATCATCATTTGGTTTCGTTTCTTATTTCACTCTCTTATGAATCGACGTCATATGCCCAGCGGAATAAACAAGACCGGCATCATATCTAGATATACAAACAAGTAAGAATTCGACAGTAATGGAGGGAAGGAACAGATTAATTATACGGTATACAAAGAAAGATAGAAGAAAGTACTGAGAAAACAATGAATGGAAAGCAACAAAATCTTGAGACTATAAGGAAAAAGAAATGACGAATGGATAACAAGAAAAGGGAAGCACTAAAGAGAAAGACAAGAAAGAATGGAACATATGCATGAATATGAATGCTATGTAATGAACTACAAACGAATAAAGAGAAGGAAACAATGCAAGGATTTTATATAAGCAAAGAAATAAGAACATTTTTTAAATAAGTAAACAAAAAAAGAAAGAAATGTAATACGTAATGAAAAAATAAATAAACAAAAGAAGAAAGAAATGTAATACGTAATAAAAAAATAAATAAATAAAAAGAGAGTCCGAATGGAATGGGTGAAAAATCTTCAAATCCTCAAAGAAGGAAATGAAAATATAGTTTTGAAACATGAATAAGGGAAATGCAAAGGAAAATGTAAAGAAAAATGGAAGTGTGCGAAAAATTCGAATGAATTGTAGAAAATGCCAGGAAGTAAATAATGAAATCAAAGTGGAAATATAGGGACGAATGAGAAAATAAGTAAATAAAAATACATACGAGAAGAGATAATGAAAAATCGATATACAATTAAAACTCTGATGATTATATTGTTGTTCTTGCTGTATTGTTTCTGTGCGCACCGCGCCTTTAAATTAGGAGGAAAAGATAAAATATAAATAAAAGGCAAATAATGTGAGTATTCTTGAGATGAATCGAATGATGTAGATTATTTAAAGAGAGAGATAGAAAGAGAGAAGTGAAACAAACGAAAGAGAAAAAGATAAACACGAGAGGGGGAAAGGGAGGTCTAATATGATATAGTGTATTCTTAGGGTGACGTCAGAAGATACAGATCTATTGTATTATCTGGGAGGTGGTTAAGTGGATAACGACACGGACTGAAGACCTGGGTGTTCCAACTTCGAATCCAGTCGGTTCCACAGTAACACTTTCACTTAGGGATGTTGGTAACCTTCTTGTGGTCCTTCCTGTGAATACCCTATGTCTTTCCAGAAAGATTTCTAACTAGAAAAACATCGGGGAAACTAATGTCAACACCAGAATCATCTGATTCACATGAAAGAAAAAAATATGAATGTCTTTTGGCTATATTCTATCTCGTGCCTTTGTTATTCTTGTAAAATAATAATTTTCACCCAATTACAAGTTTAAGGAATTCATATATTTAATAGTATATATAATAAATACTAAGTCAAGTGTTCTATATATTTCCCCCGCACTAAAAAAAAAACTATCTAAACAATAAAAAGAAAGATACATAAATAAACAACAGATTCAATTATACTATCTACTCCCACCAACGCTACAACAATAATTAAAAACACACTAAATTACGGCAACAATATAAGAAATTAAAACCACCCCTTAAGATGATCGGGACGATCAAAAGCGCTTGAGACGATCAGAAAAAAACCCCTCCCAGATCCATACTGGAGACCTGCCCACTAGTTTGTCGAGCCGAAGTTACGATTAATGATGAAAGGATAAAATCCCCTCGTAATTAATCAGAAATATTTCTAATACGATTTGCTGTCTAAATACACATAGACACCCATATATATATATATATATATATATATATATATATATATATATATATATATATATATATATATATATATATTAGTATTTCATGTATCCACATACAATCTTATAAGGAGATATAATTTATTCTGTATCAATTTTCAGTATTTACTTCAACAGTGTTCGATACGTAAGTAAAGCTATGAAAATATATTCATGTCAATTAAGCCACACAGAAGCTCCAGCGTTTCATCCCCTTGGAAAATCTTAAGGTAATATATATATATATATATATATATATATATATATATATATATATATATATATATATGTATTTATAATTCATTAATTTTTTATGAATTAATATTTACGTATATAAAAGGAAGACATGAACACGTGTTTTTGGCAATGAGCTGTCATCAGCATGACCGCCCAGGCAGGGATGTGACACTTGATGTAACTATCCGTATATATATATATATATATATATATATATATATATATATATATATATATATATATATATATATATATATATATGTGTGTGTGTGTGTGTGTGTCATATATATAAATATATGTATTCATATATATATATATGTGTGTCATATATATATACGTACATATATGTGTCATATATATATATATACATATATATATGTGTCATATATATATAATATATATACATAGATATATATATATGTGTGTGTGTCATATATATAAATATATATACATATATATCTGTCATATTTATACATATATATATATATATATATATATATATATATATATATATAATGCAAAGTTCTGAATACGTTCGTCGAACACTATCGACTAGTCTTCTATCTTTGCCCGCTTCTAGGTACATATATATCTTAATTTCCTTAATTACGTGTCATCCCGTTGGCCAAGTGGATATGGCGACTACTTGCAGATTCTAGCTGACTCTGTGAGCCGGGTTCGCGCCTCCCGACCGTCTGAAATTGTTACACTGATGAGAGGTATTAATAATCTAATATTTATTTATAAATATTATATTTATATATATATATATATATATATATATATATATGTGTGCCGTATATATATATGTCATATATATAAATATATATATGTGTGCCGTATATATATATATATATATATATAGATATTAATAATAATCTATCGTGAAAATATAATGTTCAATATATGAGATGAATGATGAGAATACAATTTCTTAAAGATACAATATTTATTACAACATCAGAAGTCTAAAGCAAGGAGCTCGGATAGGGGGCATATTTGGACATATATGGGAAAATGAAAAAGGAAAACCAAAAAATGGATGTTTTTTATGTGTACATCAAAGTTTCGTCTTTATTTATAAGACTTCATCAGGATGATAAAATA
This sequence comes from Sepiola atlantica, assembly GCA_963556195.1. NCBI lineage: Eukaryota > Metazoa > Mollusca > Cephalopoda > Sepiida > Sepiolidae > Sepiola > Sepiola atlantica. The sequence goes on along the minus strand of OY744536.1, from coordinate 12,386,661 downwards.
TAGAGAAAAAATGTCATGCAAGTACAGATACATGTAGGGTAGACATATTGGGAAACATAGAATGAAATAGTGGCCAACTGCTTGGTGGACGTCCGTATTTGTTGGAGAAATAGAAATGAATGTAGAAAAGAATGAGTGGGGAAAAAATGGAAGGATGGGGTGAGCAAGGACTACTGTAGCTGGTGGTAAGAGAAAGAGGTGGGGGATGAGCAGGGGTGAAGTGGATGGCTAAGAGGGAGGTGAGGAAGAGGGGGGAGGGAGGTGTTTGACCAGATGGCTGCGGTTCAAGATTGAAGGGGAAAAAGTAAGTTGAAATGTTTGTGTATGGGGGTGTATGCAGGGAAAGGAGGATGGGTAGAGAGGAAGGGGGGCTGTGATTTTGGTGGATGGGTGAAAGTTATGGTCTTAGAGAGCGTTTTGAGAAAATGAGGGAATTTAAGAAGGGGTATGGGAGAAAATAGTTGAGTGGGGGAGAGGGAGGATTTGTTGTGATAGGGTGTGAAATATTTAAAATATTGTGAAAATGATAGCAATGAGTGAGGGATTGGGGGGGAGGAGGGCGGTGATTGAAAGGGTGGCTATGGAATATTTGAAATATTTGGAACATGAGAAAGTTTATTTGGACTGCAGTATTAAAAGTGTGAGGAAAAAGTAAGGAGAAAATGAAGATTCAAGGAGAAAAAGAAAGGGAAAAGTAAATGGGAGTGTTATAGAGGTTGGAGATGAAAAAAGTTAACCATGATCAGGCAAGAGTCTTTGTTCTGTGAGGATGATCTTGCTTATTAAGGGTGATAGGTTAAAGAAACCATTACGTTGCTTGATGGTGGTGGAGGCGGTGATGAGGGCAGTTTCTAATAATCTTCGCCGAGATTTGTTGTAGATATATTTAGTGATTTTGGCTTGTTCAAATTTGAACGCATGACCATGTTCTAGTGCATGGGAGAAAAGTGCACTAAGAGGGTTGTTGTTTTTTATATCCCTTTTGTGTTCATTTAATCGTTTCTTTAATTCACGAACGTTTTTGATTCTTTGTCAAATCATCTTCAGGTGTCAAAAGACTTCCTGGAAAAATGCGAAAACGTACTCTGTGCGTGTCTCTGCTGTCTTTTTAAAATTCTCTTCTTTTCCAGCTTTTTTGTTCATTTGCTTTTGACACCTGAGGATAATTCGACAAAGAATCGAAAACGTTCGTGAAACCTGTGAAACCTATGGAACATTCATTATCTTTTTTTGATTTTAATGCATAAAATACCACCAGAAAAATTGAAAATATAAAAAAAGGTATAATTAAACATACGAATTCTGTAATTTTTAACCATGTTTGCATAAATGTTAAAATGCTGCCTTAATACGCACAATATATATATATATATATATATATGGGAATTTAATTATTTTTTTTTACCCCTTTCCCTCGCTATAATTCTCATAGCATATTTTTATATTTTTTATACATTACCTTGATATTTGGCTCTGTTGCCCTTTCATCTTTTTAATTTCTTAAATTCATTATGAATAATAAATATTATCTCTTCAATGCCATATATATATATATATATATATATATATATATATATATATAAACAAACTTGTTTCTTATCCCTACCGACCATATAAATAATAAACAATAGGAGTGATCGACTAGTTTACAATATTCTGTTCACACTTTATAGAGGAGTTAAGGACGAAGGGAAAAGCTATTAAAATTACCTTAAGGAATATCTTAACGAAAAAGAAACAATTTTCTTTGCTTCCCAAATCTCTCAGCCCACTCAGATAAAGTAATTAGAAGTTACAGATTTATTCATATATATTTTCTTATTGTTAGCTTGTGATATTCCGCCTACTGATGATACCCCCCACACACACATATATATATATCCATATATATATATACACACACACACACACACACATATATATATATATATATATATATATATATATATATATATATATATATATATATATATATATTTAGGCATTCCATTCTTTTCATATTATCATGATTTCCTTGTAGAATTGAATCAGTATTTTGAAATGGCGTTTTTTCTTGTCTTCTTTATCATGCATGTTATAGATAATTAGATTATTTTATTGTCATTGCACGATATTCTTTATTATTATTTTTCTGATATTTCCATAATCTATATTTGCCTTTCTGCTCATTCGCACACTTACAAGATCTGAATGATCGGTTGCGCAGGATGCTTTAAAAGAGTTTCAGAATGTTCAGCTCATTCCTGCGTGATAACATGTTGATGCATTGTTTGGGTAGTGTCATAATATAATTTGGAGAAAGGAAGCAACATCCATGTTATTTGTGGCAACATAAGAATTGGCCATTATTTTCGATAATAACTAGACATTTTGCAAGATACCGCTCTTTTAGATATCTAACGATGTTGTCGGAAATTAAAGGATACATAATATTTGGAAAAATAACTGTCTCTTGTGCATGTTGTCTAGTATGCAAGTCATAATATACCCGTATGTATTAAACCATACCTGATGCCTTTAATCTTGAAAGTGATCGATTTAGCCGCATGGAGATTCGAGAAAACTGAAAACATTTCTTCACTAATGCAATTATCTATACTGAGAAAAAAACAATCATGTTTTTTATAATGTTATCAGCCAGTGC
>OY744536.1:12316517-12379017 GCA_963556195.1 Sepiola atlantica | reverse complement strand
CTTGTTTTAGTTTTTCTCTTGCATTTCAACCTGTTTTCCGTTTGTCTTTCTTCACACACACACACACACAAACACCCCCACATATATATATATATATATATATATATATATATATATATATATTTACATACGGACACGTGTTTAGTCGTCTGTACGACACATTAGTGGTGCTAGACATAGCGAAGTTTCGAAACCGATACACTAGTGACATGTATCAATTCAAATAAATATTCTAGTTCTAAAATAGCATTAAATCAAGCAAACACGATACATGAGAATGTGATTCGGTTTAATCACGTGCCTTCTTAACATACCTTACACTGTGAGGATCTTATTAATTTTGAACACACACGTCAATAATCAAATCTTCTGAAAAGCTTACAATTGTAACATAATTATTTCTGTAGTATCAGAAGATTAGTGAGTTGGAAGAAAAGATGTAATGACCGATTTAAGTTTTTAAATGTGGGAAACAAAAAATATAAAATTAAACAAATAGAGGAACGGATCCTGAGAAACCGTTCGGATGTTACAGGGAATGTTCCTAGCAATAAACTGAAGAAAACATCATGGCGATTATGACGTCATCCCGTAACGTCAAAGTCATCAGGAAAAAAAACAAAAAAATGTTACTTCCTTGTGGAAACAAATAAATAGAGATTTATTAAATTCCCATTTTTACTGTTTATTTCAATTAATTATTTAATAGCATTGCATAGACTTTACTAAGGTCTACACATTTAAGTAATACTTCTGAAGTAGAGTTTGGGAAATAAATAGTTGAAGATCTTGAGAAATAGAAATATTAATTATCATAATTTGCTTTTGATTTTTTGGCTTATCTACTAAAATATATAGACGATGTTAATTGAAGTAAAGTAGCTCTATTGTTGAGCACTTGTTTTTAATATCACTCTTTCCTTTTCGTTATATCAAGTTAAACTGGCGTTGGTTGAAGCTATTTTGGGATATTTCCTTGTCATTTACTATTCTCGTTGTAAAATTGCACAATTAAATGGCTTCTCTTTCGTTCCTCAATATGACCCGATATCTGTGTGCATATGGTGTACACATCATGTAAAGGCATAGTTGTCGGCGAAATAGAGTTTGTTGCGGGACCGACCGACCGTTGGGGTTGATCGATCGGCCACACAACTAAGAAAAGGTGGACACGGGCAAGTAACGGCAATGGCAAAGAAGAGAGGACAAACAACTGGTGAACAGTTTAAAGAAGGATGTTTATTTACCATATGGTAATAACAAGTGAAGTGAAATGAGACATAAGGAATATATTCGCTTGCCGTTGTTTTTGCTGAGTCATGTTTACAAAAATGGCGATTAAAAATTGGGGTTTTCCAATCTTCTATTTCCAACGTCAAATCACAGGGAGCAGCCAGTACCTTTCCATGGAAAAGGGTTAAGAGGAAAATTGCTGCTGCTGCTGATGTCCAGATCGTGGCAAAACAAACAGTGAACTACTGCTGCTGCTAGTTTTTCCAAGATGGCGTGTTTTCCAAAAATAAACAAACGTCGCGGTGTTGTTGGACCGCGACAAGTTTGTATTGTTGAGTACCTTCAATTTTTTACCACGGTTAACTCTAAATGTTACACACGGCCTTCAAACGTGATTTTACCAGCTGTAAAAAGAAATTAATAAATGGGATTCACCTCGATTATGACAGTTATTTAGAAACCTATATTGTTGGATTTAGCTTGAAACTTCTGCACGAATTCATAACATGAGAATATCAGTCGCACGTGAAACGGCACGAGAACAGTTATGGATGCCATAAAATATTACAATTTCCTCCCTCCTCTAACAAATAGAAAGGCAAATGGATAAAATCATACAAGGAACTCATAACATACTTATTTAATAGTAATAACTAAAGCCAACTACTCACATATGTGGTCTTTTTGTTTTCCACCCTCTTATCTACCCGTTACTCTGGCACGTTTCCTGTTGCGTATCAAACTTACCATCTCATAAACCCAAACTAATATATGTCTGGTTCCTGGTGCAGTATTTATCCTGGTCGGGTTAAGCCGGCTTTCTCTTGGGGAAACATTTGGGAATGAAATTCAGAAGCGGTGCCCAGTCGCATGTATATCCCGGTGAGGGGAGTTGAACACGTTGTTTCTTTGTTTTGTTCTTTTATTTTGCAAGTTAGTTTAGCCGTACTCGCACAGAAAGCGACTGGTATTCCCAAATCGTCACCCATTTGGTACTGCACACGTTCAACTTCGCTTCACTTACGTGGTCTTACAAGAACCGGGTTTACAACGTGATTATGCAGCATTGACACATATATAACGTGATAATTACCCATGCGCAAATAAGCTGTTCGTACCTAAACTCACAGAAGCCGCCTTAACTTTGTTTGAAACATGCAATATTAGGATATCTGTCAAAAACCCACTCGATATTTTACATTACCTTATTATTATGCATTGATGATCGGCGCCTCAAATAATATCGGATCAAATTTGATCTTAAGAGAGAGACACCCACGCATTCAGATGCACCGTCTTGTAATTATGATTAATAGGAACATGGCGTGCAAGTTATAATTAAAATGATGTTTATATGCATATGCAGTCTACTTTCTGGACTTACACCACTTTTTAATCTCACATATCTTTCTCTAACATATAATTTATACGATACTAATTTTACCCTTCAAAGCAAATAACGTACCAGATCGTGGCTTATATGAAACCCTCAACTTTCTCTTTCAAGTGACAACAAAGCTAGTGATAGCCGAAAGGTTATCGCCTTCTGAGCTTGAAACCAATAGTACTCATGTTGTACTGATTTTCTGTACCGAATAATTCATAAATATTACGCACTTAATTTTGATTTTCTGAATGAATTGACCACTTTTCTTAGGATTTTTCCTACCATCTTACAAAAGAAGTTATCTATATATATATATATATATGTATATATATATATATATATATATATATATATATATATATATATATATATATATATATATATATATACAGGGTGGGCAAAAATAAGGGTCCTATTTTTAAAAATTCATAACTTTTTTATTTATTGATTTTTAAAAAATTTTTTTTTAGAATAAGTAAAGGACCCCTTCCGAAGTAAGCATGAGCCGTATTAGCCCTAAGGAACGTACCCTCATTTAGAAAACATTATTTTTGCTTAAAAAACTCAAAACAGTGTAAAAAACAATACTTTAGTTTTTGTAAGTTTTAAGAAGTGTTTTTCGGCTAAAATTTGTTTTGTTTATTTCAAAAAATCTCGGAAGGGTCAGTCTAAACACACATAAAGTTTGGTGAGTTTAACTTTTATTTTGTGGAAGTTATTCAAATTCAAGTTATTCAAATTTAAAGATAGGACCCTTATTTTGGCCCACCCTGTATATATATATATATATATATGAGAAAGGAAGGATGAGGATAATCCGACGTAATGGGAAATGAAAAAGGAAAAACCAAAAGATGTTTTTTTATGTATTCATCAACGTTTCGTCTTTATTTGTAAGACTTCTTCAGGTTGATAAGTTTCCTTTTTCATTCCCCATATATATATATATATATATATATATATATATATATATATATATATATATATATATTGCGAATTGGATAATAGTCATATGTATATTAACAGAAAATACTAGAAGAATACACATCCTAGAACGGATATTAAAAATCCGCCAGACACAGGTGTTTTGGGCTATTTTATGTACCCTTACGAATATTAACATCAATATATCATGCTACTAAACATTATGTATAAAATCCCTATTTCAACTTTGATAGAAATCCAATGTAATTATTTTACTTGAGAGAATATATAAAATTTACAAGGAGTTTCGAGAAAAAGTTGCAATACGATTTATATCACCTAAATATTTAATGTATTTTTATTTAATTATAAATGTATAAAATAAATAAAAATATATATTAACGAAAAATACGTCCTATGAAGTTAAGGGCGACTAATAATGCAATTTTCTGCATCTTAATCACTTAGGAAAGTGAGACAATCGAAATAACAGTAAGCAAAATAACAACGAACACTACAATCATCAATACAAATAATTACATAAAAATACATTATATATATATATATATATATATATATATATATATATATATATATATATACATGCTTTAGTAGGCGAGGATATACCGACGATTGTAAGATAGAAATCTGATAAAACAATTTATTTATGTTTTCTTATTTGTCCTTACTTTTCTCTCTTGATCAATATTATCTCCTGTGACGCAATAAATTCATTACATTTCTGGGATATAACCATTTGAAATGTGTTTATAATTCTTCGTCTCAGGTTTCCGTGGGTTAAAGTTGAGAAAGGTTTTATCACCGAAATATTGTGAAGTCTTTATCAATCGCCTTATATTTGAATTTGTTTCTTAGAACCCCGGTATATTCTTAAATTATTACGCCTTCAAATAAAGAAATCTATATTAAAACATATGCTTTTATATGTTTATTGGTCGAGCTGTGGCAAACGAGTAAGAAAAACTAAAATTTAAGTATAAACATTGTCCACACAAGAATTGGTTTAAGCCAGACTTTCGGTTTACCATCTAGACCTTCACTCGTCAAATAAAGTATAACGTTTAGGGCACTTACGGAAATTCACAGTACTAAACCTCTTCTATTATGTCGTGAATGAAACTCCACCAGGTACTTATTTCTGACATACACCTACGAAAACTCGACGTAGTTACGCCTGCTCTTTCTGCATGTGGCTACGCACTCACGCATTTCTTTTCACTGGTGGCACCTATACTCCCTGTTTATTGTAGCTAGTAGGTGTATTTCCTTCGACTAAGCAACCCGCGTCTCTTATTATAAGCCCTTCCACCGTTTCCTGTTTAGATTATATGCAGTCCGATTTATGACAAGGTGTTTTCCTCAACCGATATCCAACATTTACACGCAACATACACAATAAGATCAAAATAACTATTACAACGAGACAATTATCCTCAATGTTACGAGTTTCAAAATTAATCTCTGAGTGCATGAGATATTTTCTACGGTGAAACGCTTAGAAAGTTAATACATTGTATTTAATAGAGATTTCTTTTTTTTATTCAGATGGGTTCATGCCTCTACATAAGAGGGTCCCTCGGTTAATACGCCAGTTTATGAGTCGGTCTTTTACGTTTAGTTTTGAGATACCGTTCTCGTCGTTTAACGTGCAGTTAGAATGGAATAGAGCAAGTTGAGAAATTTCATGGTGGATCATTCAATAGTTAGTGAGTAATTTATTAGAAGCGTCCATCGCTCGCTCTGTCACGATTAAGTTGGAAATAATATAATGTCGGTTCGTTTATCGGTTAGTCACGTTCATATTTCAAGTAGAAATCTAAACAGTAACCCTGTTTTACTTAGACATGCGTTTCCACATCGCCACAAAATTCGCATCCGTTCGTTGTTTGATCCCTCGTTCGTTCTTGCGGTGTAACACATGAGTTTCACATAGAACTCTCCTCGGTAATCGGTCAAAATAAATGCCCACGTATTAATAAAAACGTATTCTTCGAAATCGTGCGGTTACGGGCGTGTACTGTATACCCGAGGCATCAAAATGTGATTTTTCGCACAGCTATTACTTCACTTTTACGAATCGTCTTGAGTAAGATATAACTCCATTAATTCTCCCTCTTCTTATGTTTAAATGGTAGGGAAAACTAAACCCTACAGTCCTGTTTGTGAAATTAGACTGGGAAGCGGGTAACTACAAAAATACACATCGTTTTCTGTTGTTGTATTAAATAAAGACAATGGTGTTCCTTGCCAATAGGTGCGCGATTTATGGTGGACCGACTTGTACATTGCTCACAGTTAAAAGTATCCAGTTATTTTACAACAGTTTCATATTCATTAAATTGTATACTAAAATATACATTTATGTTAAAGAACGGAGGACTGTTCGAAATATTTCAATTTACACAATAATAACATTTGTAATTAGAAATGTGTTTATGTTTTGCATAAGGCTAGTTTATATTGGTCAAGTGTGAAGAAACACCATTATAAGGTGAAATACACACTTTACGCATACACACACACAAACACACACACACATATATATATATATATATATATATATATATATATATATATATATATATATATATATATATGTACGTCTATATATTATAACATTATATTTAAACTTCCCTTCAAAAACAATAAAAATAAAGATTAATTTAAATAAGATTTCCGTTAAGAATCTTCAGTTCAAATTTGCAAGAAAATAGAAGTCCGATTTCCCTGATATAATATACAGAGTTTTATCTCTCTCTCTCTCTCTCTCTCTCTCTCTCTCTCTCTCTCTCTCGGTGATGCAGCCATAGCATCACATCAGGAAGATGGTCTCAAAAGACTTATGGAAAGGTTCGCTGATGCTTGCAGCCTGTTCGGCCTCACCATCAGCCAGAAAACCAAAGTTATGGGACAAGCAACCGCCTGCCCACCCAGCATTTCAATGCAAGGTACACCACTGGAGGTCGTTCACCAGTTCCAGTACCTAGGCTCCACTGCTTCAGACATCCTCTCATTGGGCGTAGAGCTCAACGAAAGGATTGGTAAGGCATCCACAACCCTCTCTAAACTAACTAAAATAGTCTGGGAAAACAGCAACCTTACCACTTCTACTAAGATGGCCGTCTACAGAGCGTGCGTTCTCAGTGTCCTACTGTATGGGAGTGAGTCCTGGACCACGTACTCAACACAGGATAGGGAACTCCAGGTCTTCCATATGAGGTACCTACGTAGGATATTTGGTATAACATGGCAGGACAAAGTGAATAACAATGATGTTCTGCAAAGAGCAGGCATTCCATCCATCTACTCCCTACTGCGTGAGCGACGCCTTCGCTGGCTAGAACATGTGTGCAGGATGGATGATGTGCGCATCCCTAAAAACCTTCTCTACGGCGAGCTTGCCTTAGGCTCAAGGAAAAGGGGTCGTCCCCATCTCCGCTTCAAGGATGTCTGCAAGCAAGATATGAAGGCTTGCTCAATTGACATTAATACATGGGAAGCCTCTGCAGCTGACAGACCTGCCTGGAGGAAACAGATACGCCAGGGAATGATCATCAGTGAGAAGACTCTCCAGGATGAAAACGCTACGAAGAGAGCTAGGAGAAGAGCGAACCTACAGGCCGACCAACACGCCGAGGTGACGCAACAGCTTTTGTATGTCAAGTCTGTAGTCGACCATGCAAATCAAGAATTGGTCTCTACAGTCACACAAAAAGATGCACACAAACAACATCCCAACACGACGCTGATCCATAGTCGTTGCGACTGAAGGATGCTAATACGAATATAATGCATATATATATATATATATATATATATATATATATATATATATATATATATATATATATAAGGTGAGTCAATGAAAAATAGTTAGACCTGTAAATGGAAACAGATCAATATCTTCAGTTGTTCAGAACAAAGAGCATTTAGTAAATAAAAATATGTATTCTTCTTCTCTTTCAATTGCATTCCTTAAGCACGGCTTTTCAAAGGAAGTAGTGATTGATAAGTTGACAGATAAGAACAGTCATTATTCAAAATTTAGAAAAAGTTTGTTTTTTTCAAGTTATTTTTAAAAAATAATTTTAAAAAAATTTTTTTTTTTCTAAATTTTGAATATTGACTGTTCTTATCTGTCAACTTATCAATCACTACTTCCTCTGATGATAAGATTTTGATCTTTGAAAAGCCATGCTTAAGGAATGCAATTGAAAGAGAAGAAGAAGAAATATTTTTATGTACTAAATGCTCCTTGTTCTTAACAACTGAAGATATTGATCTGTTTCCATTTACAGGTCGAACTATTTTTCATTGACTCACCTTATTTTTGCTCTATCCAGTATACTGAACTTTCCTCATCTCACAATAGGTCTAATTATCTAAAAGTTATCTTTTAGTTATAAACCTTCATATATATATATATATATATATATATGATCAATTTTTAGCTGTATAAGAGATATTCATGCCAAACGTTCTTAATCAATTATTTACAGGCAAATTTATCCAGAACGCTTATTATACAGCACACAATCGTAATAAATGTGCTATATATATATATATATATATATATATATATATATATATATATATATATATATATATATATATATGACAACAGAAGCTGAAGAGAGCCGGATGGCTAAGTTCTTCCGTGCTTAAAACCGACGGTTAGAATGTGGTACTGATTTTTCTGTATCAATATATATATATATATATATATATATATATATATATATATATATATATATATATATATATATATATATATAAAGAGGTGTACTAAAAGCGAACTTTTAGGAAAGGTAAAACCTATTGTGAAGAGTATACAGCTCAATATCCAGGATAGAGCAGGTAGATATGAAGAAGAATGGAAAGGAATTAGAGAAGCAAAAGCCAAATCAAAATTCAATTCAATTGCTTTTTTTCATTTTAAGCCGGCTTTCTCAACGGGCTAGCTTTAAACATTTTCGCTGCCTTTTTTTCCCACTTTAAAACACTTTCCCTTGTTATCTCTGCCCAGGAAGTATTTTTAATGGCGAATATTTTCCACCTCAATCTATCCTGAGCCTACCTGCTTCCACGAACATACCTCTTATTGGACTTTTTACCCTTTTGGATTTTCTATTTTAGCCGTACCTGAAGTTGTGGCATCTTGGATTTTAACTTTGAATCCTCTCTCATTATTTATTGTGCCGTTAATGACCCACCTATCTACATCTTATTCTCTCCGCTGGACTTTTCGACACTGGACTTTTTAGCAATCGAACATTTGCTTGCATTCGGGCAGAGTTTAGCCCAGCGTTTTCTTTCCCAACAACTTTTATTTCTTTTTTTCAAATTTTAAATCTTGGCCATTGCCAACTTATCTATCCCAGCGACTTCCTCTAATGATAAGATTTTGATCTTTGAAAAGCCTGGCTTAAGGAAAATTTAACTTGAATAAATTGCCTTTTTGCGGAATATACCTTGCTCTGAGCAATTGAATTTAATTTTGATTTGGCTTTTGCTTCTCTAATTCCTTTCCATTCTTTTTCATATATATATATATATATATATATATATATATATATATATATATATATATATATATATATATATATGTATGTCACCTACATACAGACTGCTTCATTGTATCACGGCTCCTTAGTGCGGCAAGCGTTGAGCTTACAGTCGGCGCCTCTACCCCTGTGCTATCACGCGATTTCCTTACGAATAAGCTTTACTCAATAAAATAAGCTTAATATAGTCATTCAAAGACAGACCGTTTCGCTGTAGTAATGCTTTTAGGTGCTGCTAGTTATCCACATAAGACTGTTTCTACTTTTTCATGGCCCTTAAGTCATGGAAGTGCTTCAGCATTCGATTGAAACCCAATCATTCTTTCGACTGTTCGAGCATCTGCTGTTCGATATCATGCGGGTACTACGATAACTTTACCTGAAATAGAAGACTCAGATATATAATCATTCTATAAATTTCCATTACAGATTGCAAAACCTACATTCTACATTATGTTAAGATTTGTTTATCGCCATGTTTTCTTGTCTCTTCAAACTTTTAATTCAGTTCTTCGAGTTTGCATTCTTTGTATTTTTTTTTATTTACTTTAGATGGTTTTAATATTCTTTGTCTTTTGTCCATTCTTCTAGCGTGTCTGATGGAAAATTGCACAAAACAAGATGTACATAATAGACTCGAGTTACAATGGTAACAAGCCTATCTTTTGCCCTTTCTATCTCTAGTTTATCGCATCCTTCTTTCTCTCTCTCTCAATATATATATATATATATATATATATGTATGTATATATATATATATATATATATGTATATATATATATATATATATATATATGTATATATATATATATATATATGTATATATATATATATATATGTATATATATATATATATATATGTATATATATATATATATATATGTATATATATATATATATATATATGTATATATATATATATATATATATGTATATATATATATATATATATATATATGTATATATATATATATATATATATATGTATATATATATATATATATATATATATATATGTATATATATATATATATATATATATATATATATATATATATATATATATATATATATATATATAACTCACCTGTTTAGAAACACCTTCTCATTCTGTGTACATTACACAACTATTTACTGTGTACCGTATTTCTTTTACATCATTCATGAATTTGATATAATAAGAAACAAATATAAAAAAAATTGCTTTATTTCTCTCATTTTGACACAGTATTAGAAATAATTTATCTCGTCTTGTGTGTACATGAGTCCACGTGAACACACCTGCATACGCGTCCTAATAAATGAGTATGTTTGCATATGTGTCTCTTCGCTACGTACGTGGTATTTCTGAAGATTCATTATGCTACCGTTTTTTTCTTCTTTCTTTCTCCGTTGAATGTTGAAAGCGTCTTTATCGATTACTGGAACGATGGACGCCGCGTAAGAAGAAGCCAATATTTTGATTATTTTCGCTATACAAATACCTCAATTTATTTCCCCATAATGACCGTAATAATCAGAGACTCTGCTTTTCTGAATCAATGCGGCTTCCAAAAATGAAAAAAAAGTATGAAATTCCATGGTGGATCATTCTATATGGATAAACAAAATAATGGAGCTATTAAAAAGAAAAGGATGACATTTACGGAGACGATTCGACTTAAATATAATTACGTATGAATCAGCACGTTACGACATTTGGACTGGCTGATATTATTGTTTGTATTTATTTACTCGATTATTACAAGATAAACCACGTGGAAGTTGTCAGCATCCAGACTGAAAGTGTAGAGAGATAGACCGGGTTCGAACCTGGCCAGGTCGTCAGTCCCCGCCAATATTTACTTTATCACCACCACCCCAAAGATTCGACTGACATATCATTATTATGACACTACACAACCACATATTATTGTAGCGAGATTATTGTTAGCAAATAGCCTTTTTTTAACAGATCAGTTTAGTCTTTTTCTAGAGAAACCCGTATTTTAAATGCCAAGTATAATATATTGAAATGACAGGGTAGATTACTGTGTAAGCTTTAATAAAAGAATAAGCTCATGCCTCCCAAAACAAAACGACCACATTTCTGGAACAGATTCGACAAGAATGTTGGCATCAGGGCACTAAACAACTCCATTGCAACTGTATTGCAGTTTATAAAGTAGATTTTCTGCTACATTACCTCCCCTCAAGAGAAAGTATTATGTTACGTATGTAATTATCAAAAAAAATACGTTTGTCATCGAATGAAACTCGACAAATCATAATAGACCAATTAAATTATACCTTGATTTTTCAACGCTTAATAACTGCGATTCTCCAGAATTGTAGACACACTATCTAAAATCGTCTCTTGTCGTCCCATGGTGGGTATTATTCCATGAAAGTGCATTCTCGCTCTGGGAGTAAAGTTTGCACAACAGAAAGAAAAGACCTAGACCCCGAATTTTGAGAAGGATAATTTTATTAGACTGCTCACGTTGCCTTATTGTCTGCGTGTGGGGAACATATCGTGGCTACGGATTCATAGGGCTCTTGAGCCCTTTCTTTATAATCGATTCTTAAGTCATTTCTTTTCATGTCCTGTCGCTACAAGCTACCAACCGAGTTGACTGCCTCTCTCACTCCCGCCTTCGTTGAGCCACATGACGTCACATACGTTTCAATAAATTCAAACAGTAGGTGGATATCACTCACGACTACATGAGCTGACCCCGACTTCATAATTTCCTGGTATTCTTAACTAACAAAATTATACTCGCCCAATATTTATAAAGATTTGCAAGGAATAACTTATGATTTATATAGACAAATAAAAGGAATAAATAGGAAATAAGTATGTAATAATAATTCGATAGATAAATTATACAAAATAATGAAATCACTTGAGTACAGAGGTTACAACTTTGCATCAACAATATGGTGGCAATTTGGATAAAGTCTCAGTTTCTCTGAAATGCACCTCACAGCGCGCTTTTTAACAACCTCTAACAACAAAACCCTGCTCCAAGCTTGATTGTGTACATGAGATATTCGTCCACAGGAACTGATCCTGTGAATAGGAGAAATAGTGATTGTTAGTTATATTCTGCCTAGAAACCAGTTCCTTTGGTAAATGGGTACATCCGACTAGGAAGACAACTTATCTCTGAGAAGAAAAACTCAGATCTCATATGAAGAGCTTCGAGAGTTAAGACTGATAACCAATTCTCTACCGGAATTTCCTATGTCCTATATTCTGGCAACTTCTGCTACGTCGCTGACATTGTTTAAATCGGCGCTTATCTTGTCAATGGGAGATTTAATCGCTGTAAATAAATGTAGATAACAATTTACCCTCTATACTAACTTACCCAGGCCTCGCGCCCTTACAGCAACTCCGTAGCATTTCCAGATTGTATTATGCCAATAAAAGATGGTTTCGAGTGTACGTAAACAAAGCATTGTAAAACTCAAAATATTTTTATTGAACTAGATACTATTTAAATGTTGAATTAAATTAAAGATAATTGAATTATCATTTAATAATAACCTATAGTGATAATATAAAGCTCAATATATTGAATAGAGCAATCAATTGGATTCCTAAACAATTGGAGTATTATTCTTTTTCAAACATTCATTTCCAACATAACAGCTGTTTTTATTTTGACGTGTTATGGACATCGTCCACCCTGACATTACGCTCTCATCTAAACATGAGACACTTTACCTTTTGCCCTTTATTTTGTTTCATTTCATGTCAAATTTTCAAAGTTAAATGTTGCCGATAATATTAACAATTACATTGTCGGCTTTTCCCTATCCTCTGATGAAAAAAGTTTATCTTTGAAAATCCATGGATTAAGGATATGAAGCATCTTGCTGTGAACTTTTGATGTTCTAATAAATGTTGTATCTTTACTATTTTTTATTCTCATCTTTCATCTCTAGAATTGAACTAGATACTCAATTTCATTGTCTAAGCAGGCTTACTTAAAACAAAATATAATGAATTACGTTTTTCTCTAACGATGTTTTGTAAATTATCTTTAATATAAATGATAAAATACACACAATCAGAGTATTCAGCAAATTAATAGAATATGATTATGTAATCATTATCTTGCATTATATTTCATAATGATGGAATTTTGAGAATTGATTACGACATTATGCATTAAAATGCATGTTCGTCTTATCTAAATTGGTTATATAAACTGTTATACTACTACGGTAATGTCAAATACACAATAAGCATATAATATACACATACCATATGTTCAATATATAGATTATATATCAATATCATTAGCTGTATAAATAAACAAATGGATTAACTTTAATGATTAATTATTTCGTAAATGTTTAAAAATTTGGAACGTTTACCGCATAAATAATTTTAAAATACTTTTAAGTAACATATTTACTTATCTTACAACAAAGGCAATGTTTCATACATTTTGATGAATTTCTTAGAGTCAAACACGTGAAAAAGAAACTAAGCTAAAGAGCGTTTCGTAAAGAAAGTGATATTAACCTAACTCTCTTTACTTTGTTACTACATATGAAATATGAATGCAATTATCGATTTGTAGACTTAATAGATTACAAATGAAAGACTTGTATAGAATGGCGTTTGTTTTTACGTGAGTTTTAGGTGCTGAACCCTTACACAAACCGTATTTAGTATAATGTAAGGAGTAAGAAAACAACATCTTTTTAGTTGTCCTGTATAAACGCACTAATGGCTGAATCTTCTGCTTTTATACATAGCCGTTCTGCGATCCACTTTATTTCTCAAAAATATAATTTAATACATTTTATCATATGTTTTAAATGATATAATTTTAGCGACACACGTACACACACAACCACACCAACACACACACACACACATTATATATATATATATATTATATATATATATATATATATATATATATATAATCCAGGTAAAACATCCACAGGGTAGTAATCCAAAGAATTTCAACCGGGTTTATAAAAAGTGCTCAATATCAAATAGAGCTTTTATATATGATTATTTTCCTTTACGCAGACATGTACAACATCTGCGACACTGGCATGTCGATGTTATCGATCAACAGTTATTATAAACTGAGATCTCATCGGGCAAAGTTAGAATCCGATCTTTACCTGAGATCATATTTGGAAAGCTTTCCCACATAACCACACAGCCATATCAACATTTTCGTCCATGAAATCAAGACGAACTTCAACCTAACTGCGATAAGTTTGTCTCAGTCAGGAAGGAAAAATGAAGAAAAAAGGAAAAAAAATATGCTTATTCTTCTGAAGATGGTATATTACTGAAAGTACTCAAGTTAAAAAAAAAATGTTTTTAAGGTAAATAAATAATTTATTTTAAAAACAAATACTTTGCGTTGTGAAGGTTTTCTAAATATTTTATAAAAATATTCTCTTTAATATATATATATATATATATATATATATATATATATATATATATATATATATATATATATATATATATATATATATATCAAGTTAGAAGCAATAATACAGCCGTCAAATCATAGCTATAAATGCATGTTACTCTATTATTGAACAGTGTTAAGCCAGCTGACTATCCTTGCCTCCTCGGCATAATAATATTTATTTCTCAACACTTCGCATAGGTATTCAGAATGGCCTAGTCGGTTGGGACGTCGGGATTTTGAGTTAAAAGTGTCTCTGTTTTCCGGTGTTCGGATCGTGCGACTGGTTTGACTAATTATCTGTGGCCTGTCTTCTTCAAAGGACACGAAGTGAATAGTGACAGGCCACTGCTGATAACGCTACTACTAAAATCATGTTTTTCACTCTCTGCTTGTTCACGTCAACAACCATGCCGAAGTCTGGACACTTTCTGACAAATTAAAATTAATATTCTGTATGATTTTTCTACATTGCTTTCTTCATCCTGAGGAAGTCTTTCAATAAAGACGAAACGTTGATGAATACATAAATCACATAGATTTTGGATTTCTTTTGTTTTTCATTTTACATGACGTCGGATCATTTTATCCCCATTTTCCTTCACACACACACACACCCATATATATATATATATATATATATATATATATATATATATATATATATATATATATATATATATATATTGGTACAGAAGAATTAGTACAACATTAGTTCCGTCAGTTTCAAGTTCAGAGTAATTAGCTATCATGGAAAGATAATTTATTCAAGACAAGACAATGCAGAGGTGTAACGGATAGACAGAAATGTAAGCAAATTAAGATATATAACGGTGGAATAATTATGCCATTTCCACCTTTTTTATAATAACAATTATATATATATATATTGAATTAATAATTCTCAATTCAAAGTAAAAACATAAATATAGATAAATATATAAATAACAAATATAAATAATTTTTTCTATATTTTTTCTATATAGAGATTTTTTATTTATATATTGATTTTTTTATTTATATATATTTTATTATTTATATAGATTTTTTATTTATATTTGTTATCTATATATTGATTTATTTATATATTGATTTTTCATTTATATATTGATATTTTAATTATATATTGATTGATTTTTTATGTATATATTGATTTTTTATTTATGAATTCATATATTTATCTATATATATATAGAATTATTAATTGAAATGATCGAAATTCATAAAAACATATATATACATTTTATATAATGATAAATAGTTACCTCCCCTTTTTTTAGATTATTTAATTAATTAGAGTTGCGTACCTTAATTAATTATTTTCTACATATATATATATGAAAATAATATATATAAATATAAAAGTAATATTTTATTATTATAAATTTAATTTTTTTTATTTTTCCACTCCTTTCTTTCTTTCTTTCTTTCTTTCTTGCTTTACTTCTAAATATAGAATCTTTTAACGGCTTTTCTGTCCTAAGCGTTTCTCGTCGGCTCTCCATTTCAAAATGCTGTGTACATAGCGTTTCATAACAGTTAGATGTTTTTTGAAGAAATTCCATCATTTACTATTTCAGACTATGCTGAAGACGACGTGAATCGGAAATTCAACCCGTTTCTTGTCAAAAACCACTGGTCCATGTCTGATTAAAATCTGTATTTAAAAATAAAAATATTACGCTCTTAATTTAATTTAATTTAATTGAGCACTCTACTGGTATTTCCCTTTTATTCTTTATTGAGTATATCTTTATTGAGTATACCTTTATACTTTATATATATATATATATATATATATATATATATATATATATATATATATATATATATATACGCAATATTATATTACAATCGTATAAGAATTTTTCTGGTCTGATTGAACTTTCATATATATCTTTTAAAATCAGAGGTTGGCAATTCTTTATACATACTCGCAATACCTATTGATGAGAAGATGTTAATATCAATAATAACCCAATTTTAAGACGTTGAACATGTCGGTAAAATTGATATAAAATGTCAAGTACTTATCTCCTAGTCTTAAAGTATCTCGTATAGAAGTGTCTCCATCTCACATAATAGGCTTATATAAACGGCGAATGTCGAACATAGTTTTAAGAATAACTGTGTGTTGTTTCTATTGGAAATAACACTTATTTCATGCTATGATGTGGGAACTTTTATCTAATGATTATTCAGGTAATCGTTTTTGTCACACTGTCTGATACGAAATTAGATTTTAATTTTTAACGCTTACAGAGAATAAAGTATGACATGAATGTGAATTCTTAGCAGCAGAGAGAAATTAAATTAGATAATGAGAACGAAATGAAGATGAGATTCAGTTGAAAAACAAAAATAAAAAAAAGTGATGTCGAAAATTAATAAAAACGAAAATTAATAAAAAATGATGTCTATTAGACTATTTTCACACTACTCTCGGATTGTCTGTTAATGTGAAAGACATATGCTGTCTTGCACTCAGTCTCTACCGCCATTTATCTATATATATTTTAATTGTGTTACCTTTATAATTTTTTAATTTTAAAGTAATAAATATAGTAATAAATTTGATGTTTACTGGCTTGGCCTTTTGGCTAAAATCAAAGTGTAGTATGTGTTCCGATGGATACTGCACTCCATAGACTGGTATTGTCTTGGCCTTCGGGGCTTGATTTACGCCGGTCTATGGGTCTGTACTGTGCAGTTCTATGAGGTCCACCCTCACAGGCTTTGCCTTCCCTCTTTGGGGAGGAGTAAGTTTATTGCCGACGGGGCTGCCCAGGCAATTTTTAATGGCCAGAGTGCTCACCTCTCAGGCGCTGGCTTTTCAAACCTCACTTTCCCGACCAGACCGTGGGTCACATCTTACTTGTGAGAGTAAGATAAAAACTGGCCTTGTGCCTAACTCCTAGAGAGGAGTAAATCAATACTGGTGCTCAGCGCGGTCGCAGACAGCTAGTTTATTTACGAGATATGTTAATTGGCCCATGATCTAAAATTGTTTACCAAAGACTAAGTATCTTGCAAGTTTATTTTTTAAACATTTGTTCACACCAAACAAAGCATATTGTCACTAGGACGTAAATACATTCTTTGATTAGGAGCCAGATTTACAAGTGACATCGTAAGTAGCGAGTGTTGTAGAAAGATTTTTGTTGCACATTACATTTAAATTATTGACTGGTAGTATAGTCAATGAACCAGAGAGGGAATTCCCCAAAAAAGCGTTCCGAGAAAATGTTATTAAAGTAGAAAGAATCCGACGGCTTCTATATTGAAGGGGTACGATTTTGCTGCTAGTCGGATTGGTCAGAGTTATTTACGTTGAGAAGGTACATTAAAATTGTAAAATGTTTTACTGATTATATGAGTATGAGCTACGGATTGGATAATTAATAACAATTAACATTAAAAATACAAAAATTATCGAAATATATTTCAAAAATGTAAACTATGCCAAAATAACTCCGGAACTCTTGTAACGACCAACCCATAAATACCTAGTAATCGGTGAATGAGATAGAATAGGGAATAAACAATATTTAATTGGAAGAGATATTATGAAATAATATTACATCCGTGTAAATATTCTAGTAAGACATCATTTAATTTGAAATAGTAGCTTTAGACACTTTGGTTTTCACTATTGTCTAATACAGTTTCACCAAGCTTAACTGAACCATAGCTTCCATTAATCGAATGGATTTTCAAACGAGAAACCTATTCATTTGTCATCGAATTCATAGTCCTGAGGCCGATTTTGACCTCCAGTCTCTGCCTAGATCTGATTGATTCAGAGGTTTTGTTAAACTAGAACTGTCTTTCAAAACGATAACTAATGTCATAAAACATATCTGGAAATTGCAGATTCCTGGGTTGTTGTGTATTTCTAAGAGCATGAAAGGGACAATATACAGTACTCCGCAACGAAGGGAGACTTGGAATTCACATGGGAGAAAAGAGAAAATAATTTCTAATTCGCCTACTGTATCGGCAAATATATAGCAGATTGTAATAGCCAATGAAATTGACCAAAATAATAGCAGGATAAAAACTATTATTGCCCAAACTTTACGCAGTGAAGGATTATATACTGAAATTATTCATTATTTTTGGTTTATAAATTTAACAATTTACACTCTTCTATCAAGTTGCTTGTTTCTTCACGAGATATCAAATCCAGAATGAATTTTAAGATCAACTATTTTATGGGGAGAAAATTACAAGTCATTGTTAAGAACATTATCTGGTCCTTTTTAGAAATCGGTATCCAAACATTTGTAGTCGTGATTTAAGCAGTTCCGACTATGAACGGAGAAAGCCTAATCAGGTTCCGATACTTCCACATAATACGAATCGAAGTAAACCAACTTCGCATAGTAAAATTAAATCTTAGTTTAGGGTAAGGTTTAGCTTAGCTGTGCTTTTTAAGAATAGGTATCCATAAATTTGCAGTCGAGACGCAGTTTTGACACGGAACGACTACGAACAGAGAAAGCAGAATCAAGTTCCAATGCTTTTACAGAATACGAACCGAACTAAACCGACTTTGCAAACTAATACTACAACCTAGGTTTGGGTTAGGGTTATGTTAGGGTTAATTAAGGGTTAGGGTTAGGGTTATGTTAGGGTTGATTAAGGGTTAGCTTAGGGTTGGAGTAAAACAAAATTAAAGTTCGCTTCGTATGGTGTAGATTGTTCGTAAAGTTCGTTATGTTTCTCGGGAGTACTGACTTGGATACGTATCCCTAAAAAGTACCCATTATCTTAACAAAATGAATAGATGGAATTTTACTAAGTACGTATCTAAAACAATTAAAGCTAATTACTAAGACATAGTGATCCAAAACAGTGTTTTAATAGACATGATCGTTCCTGCAGACTTCAATGCATCTTCTTTAAAACATATGTAATCATAGAGATGTTAGACAGAATGTGGCTCATGAAACTACAAATAATTCTATAATGACAAAATTCTTGAAGACATTCTTAGCAATCCACGTTTTAACATATGCATATGTAATGCACTTACGAGCATTACTCAAACCACATGAAGAGTTTAGCGGTAGGTCTTTTGTCAGCTAGTCTTTTAACCCCTTCTTTCACTATTGGGTTCTTGAAAGGCTTATGATTTGGCTAACCTGTTTAAGGTACAGAGGAGTGAACGCTTTTGGTGGCGTTTTTTTTTCAGGCTTGTTTTTTTGCTTAAGTGATTCTACCTTCCTCACCCTTTTTATTATTAAAGTTAGCTCTTGTCTTGTCTTAATCGAGTTTGATAAAAGAAAAGAAACATAAATAAATATTGGTGCATGTAGAATTGTGCACTATCGATAAATGGCGACATTTCTGAACTAAGGTCTCTAGAAAATTCCCAGGACCGAAATGTGAATACAGCAGATGCCTACGAAAATAATAATAAAAGTAATAATTATTTTCTTTGAGGAATATGTTTGTTCTCATCTATCTCATCTTAAATACATAAACTAAAACGAAATACACCCTTTTTCAATATATAGAAGAAAATGTTACGTGAATCTACTAAAATATTGTATTGATTGTGGATACGTTAACTATCCGCTTTGTCGCTTTAATGAATAAAATTAATGTTCTCAATAAAACTTTAGTCTACTATTACTAATTATCTATTTTAATTAAATATTGTCATCTCATGTTTTGATAATTGTTTTATTCCATCCTTATACTGTTTTTTTTCTTCGTCTTTTGACCTTAGTGAGAAGTTGGTATGTACATTTAGTAAATGTTTATTTCTAATCTGCATATGCTTTTACAATATTTACTGTGGTTAATTATTGTAGGCTTTTCGCATGTACAAGGAAGATACTTTTTGTGTGTGGAATTATGAAGTTACATTCTGGGCTTAGGTCTCTGGAAAATACCCGGACGGAAATAGATATAAACCAATGTCATATAAAGCTGATGTCAAAAGAAAATAAGAATTATTATTATTTCATTTTCTGATGATTTTCTTTCATAAATCTCATATTTAAAACATCATTTTCTGACAATATGTTTTATTCCATTTTCATACTGGGTGTTTTTCTTTATTTGTCTTTAATATGCAATGTTTTGTTGCCCATTTAGCAAAATGCAACGAATTCAGGGAACAAAAGTTACTGGAAAAATAAATCCCAGAACAGAAATCCAATAAAATTTGCTATTCAACTCATCTAGTAAAAAAAAGTATCCATTAAATTATCAAGTAAAATAAATTGCTCTTTAGAAATACGCCTTCATATTTGCCATTTTGTATTTATTACTTGCTGTTTGTATTAGAGACGAGGTGGGTGTAAAACTGTGTTTATTGGTCCACAGATTCATATTAGAAATACGCCTTTATATTTGCCTTTTTTATTATTTTCTGGTTGCATTAGAGAAGAGGTGGGTGTAAAACTGTGTTTATTGGTTCACAGATTCATATTAGCTTTTTAGTTTTTTTTTTACTAATTTCGTATTTTATATTTTAAAAAAATATGTTACCTAATGTAATATTAGGAATTGTTTTATCATCATTAAAACACATCTAGTTGAATGTTTGATAGTTACGGTGGAAAACATAAAAAAGAAAATAACACATTGATGTTGTCTTGCAAAGTATCTAACTTATCAATGTAAAGAAATAGTATTTACCGTTATTTAAGTATAATATTATAGTAGACACTTAAATTAGAGGGCCATTTATTATGGGTCAAATGTTACCAAAGGTCAAATGTCAAAAGTGAGATGTGTGAGAACTTATATCATACAATAATTTCAAAGATTCAAATATGCGTGTGCTTGGATTGTAGATAAAACGGGGTAACTTGTAGAAGACACTCACTTAGAAAAGACGACCTTAACCGGTAATAAGGTCATGTCTACAATGCGTATTCACCAGACGAAAAGAATACCCAGACGTAGTTAATGTTCTCTGTCCTTTTGTCCGACACATGGTGGGCAACATATCATTAGGTATTTTAAATATTTTATTCCTAAATCCTTTTCTGGCGATGAGAACGATACGGCTATCGAAGTTTCCTCATGAACAAGAGACGCCTATCCCGACATGAAACCGAACCAGCAAATCAAAGAAAATCTTCACCAAAAAAACACCATCATGCAAAATGAGCACTTATCAAAAAACACTAGTTATTGTATGCTGTTTGTTTTAATTATAATTTACAAAATTTAATACATAGGATAAAGGAAACTAAGTCATAAGTGTCGAGAGATTTGTGTTCCCATGCGTACATAACACTAAATACGATTATCTGTGTTACCTTGTTATGAGACTTGAAAAACAAGATCGTAGATTTTCAATGATTGGCCAAATCGTAGTTACTTTAATTATAACTGAGCAATGTTTTCTGTCTATTTTACTGTACGTAGGTTAGTTATAGGTTCCATAACTACTCTAGGTAGATGCATCAACGTTTTCATGATGTCTTCAGATGTATCAATGAAATCTCGTAACATACTACAACAACGAGTACTACTACTGCTACTTCTACTACTACATTTCCTGCTGGTTCTACTTTTACTAAAACGTATAACATTTATATGCTCCGAAACTAATTGACATAATCGTAACAAATTTGACATAAAAATACCATGAATTTCCAGATGTTTCAAAAGGAATATACATCATACTACTACAACTGTAACTACTACAACTACAACCAATACTAATATTAATACTACTACTACGAATAATAAACGATTTTAGCGATAACATATATTCGTCAGAATTGAATTAAATTTATTATGTAGCGCCCGTGGAATGTTGGATGTTTAAGAATGGATAAAAAATATACATACTAATATTAATAATACTTATTATTATTATTATTATTATTATTATTAATATTAATATTAATATTAATATTAATATTAATATTAATATTAATATTAATAATAATAATAATAATAATAATATTATTATTATTATTATTATTATTATTATTATTATTATTATTATTAATAATAATAATAATAATAATAATAATAATAATAATAATAATAATAATAATAATAATAATAATACTACTACTACTACTACTACTACTACTACTACCACCACCACCAAAGGAGAGACCACAGAAAGAGAACGAGCAAAACATACACACTGAAACTGAAGAGATTGAAGACTACGGAATCACAGAACCAGGGGAGATAGAAGACTGCAGAACCACAGAACCTGCTGAGATAGAACTCAACGAAAAAGAAGCAAGTGAAATAGAGAACATTAGACGATACATGTTAGAAAACAAAACAAAACTCCCATCTCTCAGGAATGAAGTAGCGAAGAAGTTACAAGCAGAAACAGAAAGAGTAAACAGACTCCTCACACACATCCCAACAGAAACTATTACAGACCTAAACAACCTGATATATGCTGGGGCAAAATTGGTAAGTATGAAACTAAGAAACGAAGAGAATGGACAAAAGAGAGGACCGACAAAACCTGGATGGGAAATCAGACTGGAAACCCAGATCACCAAACTTCGGAAAGAAGCTAAAACCGTGAACAGAAGGAAGGAGGACATGAAACGATTAAGAAGCAAAAATCAGAAACGCAAGGAAAAACTAAATGAGAAACATGAAGAAATAAAACAAAGGATAGCAGCAATAGAAGGAAGATTGAGACGATACAGGTACAAATCAGAACAGAGCAAACAGAACAGGACCTTTGAAAACAATGAAAGCCAGTTCTACAAAAACGTAAATGGAGAAAAAACAACAACAGAGTTACCGAACCCAACAGAAACAAAACAATTCTGGAGCAAGATATGGGAAGTACCAAAAAAGCACAACAAGAATGCCCAATGGTTGAAAAACATGAGAGATGAACTGCAGGAAATCGAAGAAGGAACCGAAACAGAAATCAACAAAGAAACAATCAAGAAAACCCTTAAAAAAATGGCAAACTGGAGAGCACCAGGCCACGATGGAATACATGCATACTGGTTTAAAAAATTCACGACCCTGCATGAAAGAATAGCGCAGAAACTGAGCGGATGTATCCATAAAACAGACGTACCAGAATGGATGACGGAAGGAAGAACAACACTAATACAAAAAGACCCCAAAAAGGGAACGACCCCCGGCAACTACAGACCGATAACATGTCTACCAATAATGTGGAAAATTCTCACAGCACAACTGAGAGAACAAATCTACCAATCCCTGGACAATCGTGGACTGCTCCCCGAGGAACAAAAGGGATGCCGGAAAGGACAAAGAGGGGCACATGATCTACTATACATTGATCAAAAGACCCTGAAGGAGGTGAAGAGAAGACAAAAGAACATAACCATGGCATGGATTGACTACAAGAAAGCCTACGACAGAATCCCCCAAACATGGATAATTGAATGCTTAAAGATATACAAGATACCAGACAGGATTATTAATCTCATCCAGAAAGCAATGGAAACATGGAGACTAAAACTGACAGCCGGAGGACAATACCTGTCTGAGATAAAAATACAGAGAGGCATTTTTCAAGGAGACTCCCTATCACCACTACTGTTTATAATAGCCATGATGCCACTCAACTACATACTCAGAAAGTGTGATGCCGGATACAGGTTTACGGATACAGAACAAAGAATAAACCACTTGATTTACATGGATGACCTTAAACTGTTTGCAAAAAACAAAAAAGAACTGGAAAAGCTGATAAACACAACCAGGATATTCAGCCAGGATATCCAAATGGAGTTTGGAATAGAAAAATGTGCACTGCTAGAGATCAAAAAAGGAAAACTGGAGACGACAGAAGGTATAGAACTCCCCAACCAAGAGGAGATGAGGGCGCTAGGAGAACAAGATAGCTACAAATACCTGGGAGTTCTGGAAGCAGACACAATCAAATGTACAGAAATGAAAGAGAAGATTGGAAAAGAATATCTACGAAGAACAAGGAAACTCTTAGAAACTAAACTATATAGCAGAAACCTAGTAAAAGGGATAAACACATGGGCTGTATCACTAATAAGATACTCTGGACCATTCATAGGCTGGACCAAAGAAGAACTCAGGCACCTTGACCAAAGAACAAGAAAACTAATGACTATGCACAATGCTTTGCACCCAAAAGACGACACGGACAGACTCTACGTGAGAAGAAATGAAGGAGGTAGAGGACTGGTAAGTATAGAAGACTGTGTGGAAGACACCAAAAAAGAGCTGGAGAAATATGTAACCCAGAACACGGAAAGACTGATCACCACAACAAGAGACACCAGCCCAACAAACAACCCCGGAAGCACTGAACCCAGAAACAAAAAGACAAGAAAGGAAAAGTGGGAAGAAAAACAACTACATGGACGCTTTATAAGACTCACAAGCGATGAAGCCAATGAAAACAGCTGGGCATGGCTAAGAAAAGGAAACCTGAACAGAGAAACGGAATCTCTGCTGACGGCCGCACAGAACAATGCGATTAGGACAAACTTTATTAAAGCAAAGATAGATAAAACCCAGGAAAACAGCAAATGCAGATTGTGTGGACAAAGAGACGAAACGATAAATCATATAATAAGTGAATGCAGCAAGCTAGCACAAAGGGAATACAAGAACAGACATGACAGCATGGGGAAAGAAGTACACCGGGAAATGTGCAAACAACTGAATTTCGAATATGCAAGAAAACGGTACAAACACAAACCAGAAACTGTACTAGAAAACGAAAAACACAAAATCATATGGGATATGAATGTACAAACAGACAAACCCATAACAGCAAGGAGACCGGATATGATAATAATCAACAAGAAAGAAAAATCCTGCAAAATCGTGGGCTTTCGCCGTTCCAGCAGACCACAGAGTGAAGATCAAAGAGACGGAAAAGAGAAGCAAATATACTGAACTTGCCAGAGAATTGAAAGGAATATGGAACATGAAGAAAGTCAGTATAACACCAATAATCATAGGAGCACTAGGAACAGTCCCCAAAAACATGGAGAAAAGACTAGGAGAAATAGGAATCAAAGGGATAACTGAGACCATACAAAGGACAGTAATGATCAAAACAGCTACAATCCTGAGAAATGTCCTCGAATGCGGAAACCAACCCACATAAGCAACGAATGGAGAACAAACACACGGAAGCACAAAACAGAACCGGGCGCAAAATACAACCGCACGAGAGGCGCAAGCATAGGCTGACGCCACGAAAATTATAGACAGAGGGTCGAGGAGGGAAAGCGCAAAACCAGACCTCCACTGGAAGAGCGCGGACAGCTCTGGGACCTTGGGAAGGCTTGTTGCCACTCGGGCCCCAGAGGGGACCAATGGCCCTTATCAGCGGGAAATCGTTGGTAGGTGGCTGTTGCGATTACCGCAAGGTCATCAGCGGTGATGAACGAAAAGAGGTGGAGCATACTGGAGGCCTGAGGAGACTTGTTGTCACTCAGACTCCAGGTAATACCACAGGTTGTCAGCAGTGGGTGACCACTGACGATGACCAGTGTGATAACTCCTAGTGAGTAAATAATAATAATAATAATAATAATAATAATAATAATAATAATAATAATAATAATAATAATAATGAAGTAACGAAGAAGTTACAAGCAGAAACAGAAAGAGTAAACAGACTCCTCACACCCATCCCAACAGAAACTATTACAGACCTAAACAACCTGATATATGAAGGGGCAAAATCGGTAAGTATGAAACTAAGAAACGAAGAGAATGGACAAAAGAGAGGACCGACAAAACATGGATGGGAAATCAGACTGGAAACCCAGATCACCAAACTTCGGAAAGAAGCTAAAACCGTGAACAGAAGGAAGGAGGACATGAAACGATTAAGAAGCAAAAATCAGAAACGCAAGGAAAAACTAAATGAGAAACATGAAGAAATAAAACAAAGGATAGCAGCAATAGAAGGAAGACTGAGACGATACAGGTACAAATCGGAACAGAGCAAACAGAACAGGACCTTTGAAAACAATGAAAGCCAGTTTTACAAAAACGTAAATGGAGAAAAAACAACGACAGAGCAACCGAACCCAACAGAAACAAAACAATTCTGGAGCAAGATATGGGAAGTACCAAAAAAGCACAACAAGAATGCCCAATGGTTGAAAAACATGAAAGATGAACTGCAAGAAATCGAAGAAGGAACCGAAACAGAAATCAACAAAGAAACGATCAAGAAAACCCTAAGAAAAATGGCAAACTGGAGAGCACCAGGCCACGATGGAATACATGCATACTGGTTTAAAAAATTCACGACCCTGCATGAAAGAATAGCGCAGAAACTGAGCGGATGTATCCGCAAAACAGACATACCAGAATGGATGACGGAAGGAAGAACAACACTAATACAAAAAGACCCCAAAAAGGGAACGACCCCCAGCAACTACAGACCGATAACATGTCTACCAATAATGTGGAAAATTCTCACAGCACAACTGAGAGAACAAATCTACCAATCCCTGGACAATCGTGGACTGCTCCCCGAGGAACAAAAAGGATGCCGGAAAGGACAAAGAGGTGCACATGATCTACTATACATTGATCAAAAGACTCTGAAGGAGGTGAAGAGCAGACAAAAGAACATAACCATGGCATGGATTGACTACAAGAAAGCCTACGACAGAATCCCCCAAACATGGATAATTGAATGCTTAAAAATATACAAGATACCAGACAGGATTATTAATCTCATCCAGAAAGCAATGGAAACATGGAGACTAAAACTGACAGCCGGAGGACAATACCTGTCTGAGATAAAAATACAGAGAGGCATTTTTCAAGGAGACTCTCTATCACCACTACTGTTTATAATAGCCATGATGCCACTCAACTACATACTCAGAAAGTGTGATGCCGGATACAGGTTTACGGATACAGAACAAAGAATAAACCACCTGATGTACATGGATGACCTTAAACTGTTTGCAAAAAACAAAAAAGAACTGGAAAAGCTGATAAACACAACCAGGATATTCAGCCAGGATATCCAAATGGAGTTTGGAATAGAAAAATGTGCACTGCTAGAGATCAAAAGAGGAAAACTGGAAAAGACAGAAGGTATAGAACTCCCCAACCAAGAGGAGATGAGGGCGCTAGGAGAACAAGTTAGTTACAAATACCTGGGAGTTCTGGAAGCAGACACAATCAAATATACAGAAATGAAAGAGAAGATTGGAAAAGAATATCTACGAAGAACAAGGAAACTCTTAGAAACTAAACTATATAGCAGAAACCTAGTAAAAGGGATAAACACATGGGCTGTATCACTAATAAGATACTCTGGACCATTCATAGGCTGGACCAAAGAAGAACTCAGGCACCTTGACCAAAGAACTAGAAAACTAATGACTATGCACAATGCACTGCACCCAAAAGACGACACGGACAGACTCTACGTGAAAAGAAATGAAGGAGGTAGAGGACTGGTAAGTATAGAAGACTGTGTGGAAGACACCAAAAAAGAGCTGGAGAAATATGTAACCCAGAACACGGAAAGACTGATCACCACAGCAAGAGACACCAGCCCAACAAACAACCCCGGAAGCACTGAACCCAGAAACAAAAAGACAAGAAAGGAAAAGTGGGAAGAAAAACAACTACATGGACGATTTATAAGACTCACAAGCGATGAAGCCAATGAAAACAGCTGGGCATGGCTAAGAAAAGGACACTTGAACAGAGAAACGGAATCTCTGCTGACGGCCGCACAGAACAATGCGATTAGGACAAACTTTATTAAAGCAAAGATAGATAAAACCCAGGAAAACAGCAAATGCAGATTGTGTGGACAAAGAGACGAAACGATAAATCATATAATAAGTGAATGCAGCAAGCTAGCACAAAGGGAATACAAGAACAGACATGACAGCATGGGGAAAGAAGTACACCGGGAAATGTGCAAACAACTGAATTTCGAATATGCAAGAAAACGGTACAAACACAAACCAGAAACTGTACTAGAAAACGAAAAACACAAAATCATATGGGATATGAATGTACAAACAGACAAACCCATAACAGCAAGGAGACCGGATATGATAATAATCAACTAGAAAGAAAAATCCTGCAAAATCGTGGACTTTGCCGTTCCAGCAGACCACAGAGTGAAGATCAAAGAGACGGAAAAGAGAAGCAAATATACTGAACTTGCCAGAGAATTGAAAGGAATATGGAACATGAAGAAAGTCAGTATAACACCAATAATCATAGGAGCACTAGGAACAATCCCCAAAAACATGGAGAAAAGACTAGGAGAAATAGGAATCAAAGGGATAACTGAGACCATACAAAGGACAGTAATGATCAAAACAGCTACAATCCTGAGAAATGTCCTCGAATGCGGAAACCAACCCACATAAGCAACGAATGGAGAACAAACACATGGAAGCACAAAACAACAGAACCGGGGAAAATACAACCGCACGAGAGAGGCGCAAGCATAGGCTGACGCCACGAAAATTATGGACAGAGGGTCGAGGAGGGAAAGCGCAAAACCAGACCTCCACTGGAAGAGCGCGGACAGCTCTGGGACCTTGGGAAGGCTTGTTGCCACTCGGGCCCCAGAGGGGACCAATGGCCCTTATCAGCGGGAAATCGTTGGTAGGTGGCTGTTGCGATTACCGCAAGGTCATCAGCGGTGATGAACGAAAAGAGGTGGAGCATACTGGAGGCCTGAGGAGACTTGTTGTCACTCAGACTCCAGGGAATACCACAGGTTGTCGGCAGTGGGTGACCACTGACGATGACCAGTGTGATAACTCCTAGTGAGTAAATAATAATAATAATAATAATAATAATAATAATAATAATAATAATAATAATAATAATAATAATAATAATAATAATAATAATATTGAAAGGCTACAAAGTAACTGAGTAGTATAGTACTAATTTAGCATAAAGTCCCAATAGAATGACTTATGTAATAGCACTTAGAATAATAATTATGAGATCTAAATTAAATGTTTATTAATATTGTGGGAAGAGGGTTTCACCTGCCCCTAAATATAAGCATTCCATTACCAAAAGGCAAAACCCTGTTTTAATACTAAATTTTGAATGTTAGTATTATTTTAATGTTCCGGACTACGATTCTATTTTGGTTGAAGTATCCGACATTGAAAACAATTGAAGACATTGCATTTTCTTCTTAGTCAGCCGAAAATCAAGTCACTAACAAGTCCCTTGCTTCTTCCTCTGTTTTATTCCACCCGACTTCGGTATATTTTAAGATCTGAATGTTTAACGTTGATTCAATCCTGGTAAGAAGGGAACTAATCAACCTATCCTGTACTATGTTATAATTACAAGATGCTTTAGATATACTAATAAAGCGTATTCATGGGGTTGGTCACCCTGAGAGTCTCAACTAGTGCATGTCGAGCTCAAAATTGTTTTTCCAATAGACACCCTTAATGCAGATAGAAACTAATAAAATGTACCGTTTGATCCGGAGATGCAGTCAAAGCATGCGCAGATGAGAGAGGCGCAGAAGAAACGTTCTCTCTCTTTCTCTCATTGTTGCTTCACTTTCTTTCTCTCTTCTTTTGAAAATGTGTACACATTTTAACGTAACCAACATCCCTGCCAATGTTATTTTCATAACGTTTCGACCGATGTAACATCCGACCTTCTTCAGGTGTATCTTGTCGAACTTGGGAATCTTTCTCTCGAACTCAAGAATCTGTACGGAATTTCAAACGGAACCCTTTATTTAATTTACGGGGTAACATGTTCTTGTTTCGTCAGAAAGGACCCGTGGCCTAACGAATAAAGTACTTGGAATATCCAATACCAAGTGACACTCTTCTCGAGGTTGAAAGTTCAATTCTAGGTGCGGGCGATACTAAGAACAGAATTTCGAATTGTTGAAGACTTCTATCCGGTCATGGCTGACGGAACACATGTGTACGTATATAAAAGTTTTAAATAAATAAATAAATAAATAAATAAATATATATATATATATATATATATATATATATATATATATATATATATATATATATATATATATATATATATATAAAATATTTTTTGTTGTTTATTATCTATGTACGTATACGTTTCGTCCCTTTTCAATCAGGACTCATCAGCATAGAGATATGACTATCCACTACCGGTCGTACGATTCGAAACCCTGGATTACAAGTATTTTTCAACTTACATCCAACGTCGTTAACCGCGCGCCCAATATTTGAATAGCCGATAAACAATGATAATTTAACACATATAAAAGCGGCTTGATGTCGAGGCATTCTACTTCTATTAAAGAAGGAATGATGCATATAAAGCAAGTGACGTCATGCTGTGTTTGTACTACCATCTAGAGTGCTCTACTTATTTTACGAGGAGCGACAAATATAAAATATTTGTTGTTGTTTAATATCTATGTACGTATACATATATATATATATATTTATATCAATGTCCATTTGCCTCATTGTGTGTTTATCTCGAAAGGGAACAAGTCAACCCTGGGAAAAAGGCTCACACGATCACACGCATTCCGAACGGACATTTATGTTGCCTTTCCTTCTGATGGAATAGATGTGGAATGCCCATACTATCAGTGGCTTGGAATGCTAACTTATGAACGGTGTTTTGACTGTTTGTTTTTTTTTTTGTTTTTTTTGGGGGGTATACTTTTCATCTTGTGCCGCCCGACGAGAAGGTGCATTCTCGCACATTCTTCCTCTTTCTTTTGAATGCATTTGGGACTATTTTTTTGCTGTTTTGCTTAGTAGCAACAATAATGCGAAACTATTACGAGCTACTTTTCTAAGATATTTTCTATGTTTTCCTTTTTATCTTTTCATGTTTTTCTTCTCTTCTTGAGTGACCTCAATTAAGGCAACACCACATTGTGTATTGGCGGTTTTTGTGACAGTTATTCCAGTTACTTAATTTCCCTGATGATCTGCCAAGCAAGGACCTGCTTGGTAGTGAAACACGCGTAGGACAAACCTCTTTAATTTGAATATATATGATAAATAAATAATTTTTGAAAGAAAAAGTCTTTTGTGGTGATGATTGGTCTCCTGAATGGAATGCTTTGGTAAGCCTTAAAAAATCACACACATTATATATATATATTTAAGATTGAACTGTTTAAGATTTAAAGATTTAAAATACATATGATTATTATTTTATTTTGATCAACACACGTATGAGACAAATATATTTATCGGACAAAATTAAACAGAAAACGTCCCAGAAAGAAATTAACGAAATGCAGTTTCGGCGACAGAAGTAAAGAAATATATTCATAGCGATAGAATCAAAATAACTCCACATCGGAAATGCATCGAATTATATCTATTAACCCCCCCCCCCTCGCCGTAAAATATATCGACTTCTAAAAATATTAGTTAAAAGGTAAACACATTCAAGTTTCTCTATGATTAGAAGCAACCACGTGTTATTTATTGCTATACTTCGCTTTTTGTGTATATTAAGATGGACGAGCATTTGAATAGTTCCTTTAACATTCAAACTTTGCAATAATCTTCACTGATTGTTATCTTAAGTTCATCTGGAAGAATAACCTTCTCAGCACGAGTGAAATGAATTCCTAGTTTCAAACAGTTTGCACACATTTTATGTACAATTACAGAAACTAAAATAACCACATTATGCAAGTAAACGTATGTCTAGAAGCCGTTATTCCAATTTTTTATTCTTCTGCAGTTTACGGACCGTGCTGAAATAATAACGTTATTATTTAAAAACCCATTTTGAAATGGAGAGATAGGGACTTTTTTAAAACTATTCTGTACTTTCACTTTAACATTTTCTAAACAAAAGATACCGTAAAAATCAAATTTAACTTGAAAATTCTATCTAAAATATATAACGGTTCGTAAACTGCGGAAGTACCTAAATGTTAACCAAAATCTATTATATGATTGTAATTCTAGAATAAATTAATGCTTAGGGATACGCGGTCTTAAGAATAAATTGAAATTCAAGGAAGCTTGCTTAATTCGTGTCTAATGACTAGGGATCAAACTTAATGCAAATCTGAAATATCTTAATTGCCAAATAAGAGTCGGTTCATATTATTCCATCTTTAAACTTTAAACTGCCTCGAAAAAGCAGAACTTTTGTAAATATTTATTAATGAATATATAATACAAGTAGTAAACATTTCACAAAATTCAGAAGTAACTGAATGTTCACAAAGTATTCCACCCCTTTTTTGCTCTATTTGTATAAACCATATAAACTAAATACAAACCGCAAAAGGTTTATCCTCGTAGCTTTTGTTTCAACAGAAGAAGGGCATCATTCTCTCTCCATGTTTCCGCTCTGTAGAACAATATGTCAGAGGAGATCCTGACGATGCGTACCATATCTATGCGCAAAGTAATCCTCTCCTGCTGTGGCATGCACCCTGGAACGTGTCAGCCATCTTCGTTAGTATGATAACGTTTCTAGGAGCTATCAAAATCCTAAGATAAACGCAGTTACACATGTATCCTGCTAAAGCGAGATATTATAAAAGACGTTAATTTTAGCAGTTTTTGCGGAGAGATGTCGCCGTCCTCTCACATACAGCCCCTTTGTATTCGCAAATGATCACTAATCTGGTACAGAACAGGCTCAAGTTCTCTTGAATTTCAGTGCTCGAATGAGAACCGATACTTCAACGTGATTATGCAATATATCAAGTTCAAAATGGCCTTAGACGAGCGTTTCAATTGTATACAGATTTAAATATATTCTAATTGTTTTCTAAGTGTTAATATGCATTTTGAAATTATTTTCTCCAAAAAATTGATTGA
Organism: Sepiola atlantica; assembly: GCA_963556195.1. Classification (NCBI taxonomy): domain Eukaryota; kingdom Metazoa; phylum Mollusca; class Cephalopoda; order Sepiida; family Sepiolidae; genus Sepiola; species Sepiola atlantica. The sequence continues at coordinate 12,345,668 of OY744536.1, read as the reverse complement.
CTGATTCATTGATTTAACTATAGGAGTTGAATATTCTAACTATTGACGCTTAGTGTTTATATTAAAAAAATATATATAAGTGACTTATCGTAAAGTTTTTTAAAAACGGACATTGAAAGTAGTGGAAGGCGAATTTTATTTTGTATACGTTTTAGATTGGTTTGATATATCTCAAATAAATTGAACTTCAGTATTTTTATCTTTTCTTGTGAGTTGATTTGCGAAAATCAAGGTCATGGAAAACCATTACCTAAATCTTATGAATTCTAAGACATTTCTAAAGTACCCCCCATCGTTTTCTTAATATGTATATAGAGTGTATGAATGAAATTATTGTTTTCAACCGCATAAAAATAGACGCCACGAAATTCGTAAGGTGTACGACGAGAGGTTATTTTGAAACCGGTAATAAAAACAAACCAATAGAGATTGTATTTGAATGCTAGCACTCACGTTGTAATAAAAAGAACATGTGTTATTCAGATGTTTCCATTAAGTATTCGGATTTAGATGAGAAAAAAAATGTTATTTCAAACTTTAACATGGCTGCCATCTGTTCGACAAACAAACGGTCGGAACCTATTATACGTGGAAATATCCATAAACACTGATCCTATCTGACACTCTCTCCTTTACAGCTAAATAGAACACAACATATAGATTGAGGTTTCTGTAACTTTTCAACGCGTGACTCATAAATATAATGTTCAGATTCTGTGGGGAATATCCGAACAAATTATTCCGTTCTTCAATAAGATATACAACATAATAGAAATGCAGTTTTCGAAGAAGATATCAGAGTATTAAAAAAGACCCTGATTTTTCACGAAGAAATCTCTAAGGAGGAACTTACAAAAGTTCTAGCAAAAACAAAAACTAGAAATCAAGATAGAGAAACGTATATTGAGAAGGGACAAATCGGTAAAGATATTGATGTAAAAATTGAAGTAAGGTAATCCACCATAGTCGAGGGAGGACCGAAGGCTCCATTTTTATGAGCTACTACACCGAGATGTAGAAGAGGGCGCAACCATTTTTTAAAGATTAATCAACTTATCCTTGATCATCGCACCACCAACCCTGCGCCGTGCGGCGACTGTCCTTGCACTGTCAAGAAAGGCCACTATCGATGAGGACCACCTTCTCCACAAGCTCACCACAGAGACCCCTCCACGAGCTCGCCTAAAGTCACGACGCCCATTCTCGGAGCATGCCCACCAGCTCCTGCTTTCAACACCCGGTGACGTCACAAAACGAATCTGGCTGAAACGTTGCTGGACGGAGGAATGGCAGGCAGCAGATAAATCAAGGTTGCACAGATTTGTGGAGGACCCGGATAACCTACCAAGCATGGACCTCCCTCGCCGGCAGTGGACAATGCTCAACCGCCTCAGGACAGGTGACGGCCGTTTCGCCGCGACCATGAAAGGATGGGGACTCAGGAACTCGGTTATCTGCGACTGTGGTCACTCTGAACAGACAGTAGAACACATCATCAAGTCATATCTTAAATATCGACCACCCAACGGCAAAGCCGGCATAGCTGCGCTAGACAACAAAACATTAGCATGGCTTTTCTTAACCAAGCTGGTGATCTAACAGTGAGACTAACTGTCTAATCAAGGGGCCTTTAAGTCATATTTTAGACTTTCGTATGACTCGACTTAGGATTGAACAATAGTCGTCCAGTCCATTACCGAACACTCTAACCATGATGCCAACTGGGCCTAATATATAGATGCGCTCACCCTATATTCAATATAGAATCATCCAATACAACATACATATCTCTAAACAAATATTAAAATATAGATAAATTTCGGGAGTTTAATAGTCAAATTATTCACACTAGATAATTATTTCATTTCTAACATTTAAATGTATGTAATTTAAAAAAAAAACAGGTTTTGAACTTCTATGTGAAATCTGTTCGTGTATTTTGTCGGATTGTATCAATACGATTAAAAGAAAAGCAATCCGATATTTTAAAATGAAAAACCCCAATATAACTGTCACAGAATCAAAAACTGAGTTTTCTTGGGAATTCTGAGAGATAACCGTTTTTTTTTATCTTCGGTCTAGTTTTTGTGGGTATTTACTTCTCTAATTCTGTGAACCAGTACAGTTTCGGATATACCTACTACCATTTTACAGAACTATTTAGGTGGTGGTGGTGACATGATGGATAGCGACAGGGATATTATGTTTCTGAATTTTTTAGATGAGGATTGATAATTTGTATTATTTGTATTATTTGGACTACTGTTCTGACCTTGAGTGTCATTCTCACAGTTTTTCGACCGATGTAACCGCCGACCTTCTTTACGTGTACCTTGTTGAACTCGGGAATCTGTCTGTCGTACTCGTGAATCCGTACGGAATTTCGAACGGAACCCTTTACTTAATCCACTTGTGTAGCATGCTCTCGTTCCGTCAGCCATGATCGGATAGAAGTTTTCAGAAATTCGAAATTCTGTTCTTGAACTTTCAACCTCGAGAAAAAGTGTCACTTAGTATTGGATTCTTCAAGTACTTTATTCGTTAGGCCACGGGTTCTTTTCTGACGAAACAAGAACATGCTACCCCGTAGATTAAATAAAGGGTTCCGTTTGAAATTCTTTAGTTCGACAGAAAGATTCCCGAGTTCGAAAAGATACACCTAAATAAGGTCGGATGTTACATAAATCGAAACGTTATGAAAATAACATTGGCAGGGATGTTGGTTACCCACACGTGATTGATATTTACGTATCTGTTTCTAAAAAAAAGAATCGGATGAAAATCTCGAAAGCTGAATCAAGGAAGTATAAACAGCGTTTTGATGATACATACGAGTAAAAAACCTACTTTCATGTATCATCGCTGAAATGTCTTAAGAGTGCTACCATTTTTTTCTGCTATAGCAAACGGGATTATTAGCAAGACTTTATTTATATCTACATAATACTTATAGTAATACTTTTATTCAATACGTTTGAGTTATGTCATTGCATTAACTTGAACAAAACTATTGATTGCAAATACTTTTAATTTGTTTTTTTTTATTATACGAACTACTATTCTTTCTAATTTTGTTTGTTATATTAACAACGTTTCGAATGCTTGAACGTTTGACCTATTTATAAAATGACGTGAAGAATATTGTAGGTTACATCGGTCTACATATTGGTCATGTAAAAACTGATATAATAATAGTTTGGTTTGGTAGTTTGGTATCACCAGTATAATAATAGTAGTGTGAATTATCTAAATAATTTTAATAATCCAAATCATCAATCCTCATCTAAAAAAATCAGAAAATGTTTAACTTTCACATGAGTCCGCTCTCTGCCCTCGAGCTGAGATCAAAATATAGTATACGTTCTATTGTTGGTCATTGAAATAGAAATCTTGCTACACAGAGGCAATTATTGTTGTTATATTAATTTAGAGTGATTTGTTTTGTCGAAGCTTGATTTTTTCCATATTAAAACCAACCTTTTGTCTAACTCTGCTTTTGTGGTAAGTAAATATAGGCTTACATAATAACATGTATGAAGATCAGCTTTATAATTATTTTCCTGTCATTAGAAAGTATAGTTAACAAGAAAAAAGTGGTAAAAATAAATATTTTACAAATAACTGTTACCAAAGGCAGTACAACTTACTTTACTACCTACCTGCATAATTATTTGTGTGTTAAGTCTTTGTAAGCGTTATCATTTCAATGTAATATATCGTTCGAATCCGATATTGTAGCAGTCCCGAAACCATCATGACCGACTCCAATAACTATAGTAAGCTTAGTGTCGTCGCGCCATCTTGCGTCAGTTTTTACAAGCCTCCGACGCAACGATACCAAATTTGAACAATCACTTCTAAAAAGTGTCAAAACTGAAGCACTACAAACATCGATAGAAGATTAAATTGTCTTGCATTAGAAAAAGTTATTTGTTGTAAATTTGTTTTGCCACTTTTTTTCTTGTTAACTATGCTGCAAACTCGCCTTAGTTTGGTTTTTATTGTTTGGGCGCATTTATGAATCTCTACGTCAATCGGTCACGGATAAATTTAAAATAAGATTGTTCGGTGCTTGTATAATAAAAAGTGAAAAAAAAAGTTTTTTTGTCTTTTAGTGTTGGAGAAGTAAATAAGGGGCAGGTAACTCTTCACAACAGCTCTAGCGTTCGAACAATATTTTTGTAACCCTAACCCTAAACCTTAACCCTAACTCTAACCCTACACCCTAAACCCTAAGCCCTAACCCCTAACCCCTAACCCTAAACCCTAAACCCTAACCCTAACCCTTTTATGTCTAATCGACGTTCTCCTTGCACAGTAGCCACATGTGCAACGCCAATTAAAGCCATCAGTTTTGATTACTGGAAAACCTTGCTTAAAATTCGTGGTAAGAGTTACCTGCCCCTTATTTACCTCTCCAACACTAAAAGACAAAAAAACTTTTTCGGCTTTTTATTATACAAGCACCGATGTTTCTAACTGAACGCGCATGTTGATTGGCGCGTCTTGGTTTAGATGCGACCATGCATCTCTATAAACTGCTCTATCGGTTGATATCGCACGTTCAAATAGCATTTTCCTCGGTTTTTCATGCTTCACTTTGAAATACAAGTTTTATCTCTAAACGCGTAGTTTGAATAGCGGTATCTTATTTTTCACTAGCAAGGTAACCCGGCGTTTTCTGGTGCTAATGAAAACAAAATAGGGTAACATATTTCCATTAAACATTATATTTCTCTAACTCTCCCTATCTCCCCTTCTCTCTTTCTCTCTTACCCCTTCTCCGTCTTTCTGCCCCCACCCTTTCTCCCCGCCAATATAAAGTTAACAAACTAAAACTAAAGAGGCCTCTAAAGCACTGCTGAACCCACCCAAATAAAATTCAAGAGGCCCGCAGAGCACTACTAAAACCACATATTTCGAGTTTCTAATCACCCCGTTTCTTTAAAAGCAAATAATCCGAAGAGAACGTTAAAATACAATGAATAAAATCCGAAGTTAGCGTCTGATAATTTTGAGATAAGTCAACATTTTTGTTCCAAATTAGTACATAATAAGATTGAACATGTCTGACTCCCCCACCTCTACAGACCTTTTTCCCAATTGATCTTCAAAGAATCAATATCTTTTCTTTTTTTTTTTAGATATTATAAATTCGAGGCATTGATGTTAAAGAATATACCAACTTTGTAGGTGTTTGATTCCAGGAATATATAGATAAGATAGGCTCTGTAGACTGGCTGAAAAGACGATCTCTTCACTATGATCAGGAGAGAATGATAATGGCTGCCCAACATCAAGGCTTGATGACCAATGCCTTTAAAAAGATGATTGGTCTCAGCAACAATAACAAGTGCAGGTTCTTGACATTCAGTTGTAAGGTTCTCCTGGACAATGGTTATTATACAATGCGACACAACGGAGTGTGTAAATATCTCTACTAGACTATTTGTAAAAAGTTGAATATCCAGTGTAGAAGCAAGTCCTGGGGACATAAACCAGAAAGAACAGTTTGAAATAATTTATACACCATCCACTATGACTATGTAATCCCTACAGCTACATATCTAGAAAATGGAGCTGTTAAACCTGACATCGTAACATGGGACAAAAGGGAGAAAGTAGCAACCCTAGTTGAAGTAAGTGTCCCTAATTATGCAGGATTAAATAGAGCTGAAGGGGAAAAGATGACGAAATACCAAGGTCTTATGTACGACATGAAAAGAAACTGGAATCTTAGGAACATCTCCATCATACCAGTAATTATAGGAGCAACAGGACTAATAAAAAAGAATTTCGAAAGCTATCTCGCGAGTATACCCGGTAAACCGAATGCCAGAGAAACACAAACACAATTGCACTTAAAGGCTCCCTGAGACGAAATTCACCTACATTGACGTTTTTTTTTTTGTTTTTTTTTTTTGTTTGTAAAACTTAATTATGTTCTACAAAACCAAAAACAAAAACAACAGCCCCTTTCCCTTTCTCCCTCCCCTTTTTTATTTTTCCTACCCTACTCCCGGTCCTGGATATGACCTTAAACTACATCCGATGGTGAGATCCGGCTTACGGACTTTGGGGAATGTGGAGCCTCCTCTTAATTACCATTGCTCCCAGGTCCACCCTGACCCGGAGTGGTAGTACCTGTTAGGGTCCCAACTATGGGTTAAATAGAAACAGATATTAAAAGGGGAAAGAAACAAAAAAGAGAAGAAAACAAGACCAGATTCGGCATTAAATAACCCAAAAAGGGTTGATATGCCGTAAAACAAAACTACCTGTATCAAAGGTACAGTCCTTCGATCTGTCATACTTAATTGTGTCACAACATTTTCGCCTGTCTGTTATTCTTATGTTTGGAATATAATTTTCTTCGTGACACCTGATTAAATTGATGAATCTTAAGATTATCCGTTCTTTCATTTCTTTTCAACTAATTATTTTCCCTACGGAAGGACAAATACAGTTAATTAATACTGTATCAACGATATATGATTTGATTGCTCGTGTATAATCGAACCTTCGGGGCAGTTTATTCGTTTTAACACTGAATTACACATGGTTATCATCATTGATTATCTACCAATATGATTTCCGCGTTTATATTTCAATAATGGTGTACACAACATTAGAATTCTAAATGCTACGACCAACTGGTGATACCAGATCAGGCTGCCCTGTGGCTCCCTGAGACGAAATTCACCTACATTGACGTTTTTTGTTTTTCTTCTTTTTTTTTTTTTGTAAAACTTAATTATGTTCTACAAAACCAAAAACAAAAACAACAGCCCCTCTCCCTTTCTCCCTCCCCTTTTTTATTTTATTTTTAGAACTTGAAGCATAAATCTTTTACTATAATGACCAGATTCGGCATTAAATAACCCAAAAAGGGTTGATATGCCGTAAAACAAAACTACCAAACCAAAAACGATGATTAAACATTTGAAGATATAAAGAATTTGAAGCATAAAAACTTTTACTATAATGACCAGATTCGGCATTAAATAACCCAAAAAGGGTTGATATGCCGTAAAACAAAACTACCAAACCAAAAACGATGATTAAACATTTGAAGATATAAAGAACTTGAAGCATAAAAACTTTTACTATAATGACCAGATTCGGCATTAAATAACCCAAAAAGGGTTGATATGCCGTAAAACAAAACTACCATACCTGCTACGACCAAGTTTTACCCTTGATTATTGCAACTGAATTATGGCTGAATGCATTAGTGAATTGCTTCAGTTTGCTAGATATAAATAGATTGCCGTCAGATAAAATAGACTTAAATCTCATACGATTTTAAATATATCTAAATAAATAACGACGTCTGTATATTTCTTCTGTGTTTGTACGTACATCTATAACGTTCTCAGTGTAACTGCTACATAGTTGAGACTTTGTTTTATTCGCTTGTTTCTCCCGCTCTGATTTAAGACAAATATTAATTAATAACACCAAACTAATACTTTCCGAAACCAATTTAAAAAAAAAACAATTCAAAATACTCGAAGCTGTTTACATAAAAACTCAATATTCTACAATTAATAACATTACGTATGAAACAGGTAATAACATTTTAAAATGCTTGACGTAATGTAATTTGATCCTGTAACGATAATTCTGGCGTCGCGGAAGAACAATTGTTAACGTCCTTCCTGAAACGCGTTCTTTTGGCGTCTAACTGACCTCACGTGCTCGTTCGCTGCTTTCTTTGAAATCATCTATTTTCTCCAGCAATTTGGTTCATTTGCTCTTTTTACCTGAAGATGATTCGACAAATAATCGAAAACGTACGTAATAAATATAGAACAAACATTTATATTTTTGATTTTTACACGCATTGGTCATTGAAAAATATGAAAAAAATAAAATAAATTATAATTAGCAAATGGATTGTTATTTTGTACAATGTTTACTTAAATGAGGAAATTCTGCCTAAATGCACACAATTAATATATATATATATATATATATATATATATATATATATATATATATATATATATATATATATATATATATACAGAGAAAGGGAGAGAGAGATAGTAATATAGAGAAAGAGTAAGATAGAAGGAGACAGGGAGGTTCGGAAATGCTTGGTTCCCCAGTTAAAGACCATTGAAACAAAGATAATCATTCTTTAAACTTCTACCACGTACAATGTCTGTGATAGTGCACTGCTTTTTATTCATATGGGATAAATAAGCACTATTAATGTGACGGGACGACGTGTAAAATAAGCCTGGGTCTGGTGTTGCAACATATACGAACAAAAGCAAAAAAAAAATCCGACACTAAATATACACAACAATCATGGGATTCAGAAGAATATAGCTAAGCCTCAGGGCCTATTCGATAGCAAATCTGTGAGGAACCCAGTGACAGCCTGTGGATATTAGCCCTTTCTTATTCTAGTAAGAGAATACACCATATGAAATACAGGTTAATACATATTATAAGTACAAATCAAATACCACACAGAAGACGGAAATGGCCTGCAAAGGAAGTAAGGCGTCTAATACAGTGCTACTGCCTAAGCAAAGCGACACTTTAAACATATAGAACATCATACGTAAGTTATGTCATCGATTTCCCAAGCCACCTTTATATTATACATTTATTTAATCATAGCATATGCTATAATTTGGGTGTCATGGATAAAGCCCAACATAGAAGCTGCATGACGTAATAAAACCGTATCAAATCCATTCATTCAATATCCACTCATTACATTCCTTATGTAAATGAGAGAGTATAATTAGTTCAATATTATAATATTTAACTAATTTTACGCTCTTATTTACATAATTCAACTTTCTGTCTTCATCATTTCACACCATATGTACGCTCACTTTCTCTCTCCCTCTCTCTCTTTCTCTCTCTCTCTCTCTCTCTATCTCTCTCTCTATATATATATATATGTATATTAATTCTCACCTTAACACTTATATATATATATATATATATATATATATATATATTAATTGAATCACATGAATTAAAAATTAATCAGATCTTATTACAGTTCAAAAACAAGGAGTAATATTGCGTCCTTAACTCATGAGTTTACAAAGAAACTTTTCTCCTCAGATGACAATTACCGCAATGACATTACTGCAGGTATTAAAATTAAGCTTTGAAAATATATAAAAATATATAAAAAATAAATAAAAGTATATAAAACATCAAATATATTTGCCGACCTCTATATACTGTTTTATAACTTTTATGTATTTTTTATATATTTTCAAAGCTTAACTTTCATAATCTGCAGTAATGTCATTGCGGTAATGGCCTCTGAGGAGAAGATTTTCTTTGAAAACTCATGAGTTAAAGACGCAACATCACACCTTGTTTTTGAACTTTAATAAAATCTGATTAATTTCTCATTTTATTATGTCATCAAATTAATATTATTGCTCTATACACTATATTGAGCTTTGTTTGTATCCTGATAATCTACTGGTTAAAGATATTATTTATATCTTTAAACTATTATCTGACTTTATATATATATATATATATATATATATATATATATATATATATATGTATATATATATATATGTATATATATATATATATACTATTCATAAATAACTATTACATTTTATATAGCTACGTACGTCATATCAAGCTTTCTGTTCTAATAAATGCAGAGAAGTGATAATTCTAGACAGTCACGATGCGTTCATAGTTATCTTTAACACTGTACGCTTTTACTCTATTCTATCGGCTATAGGGAAGTATAACGTAGTACGTAGAATTTAAGTTATATTTATGCTGAACACAGGGTAAACATAAAGACTATCTAAAGGACTCAACGAATTTACTCGGAACCTTGTTTTGTAGCTGAAGTGAGTTTGTACTTTCTAATATCTCTTAACAGTGCTCTAATTTAATTCTTTTTAAAGGGTTTTATAATAATATTCATAAATAACTACAAAATTATATTTACTTACAGTCGACGTCGTTTTCAGCTTATATATATATATATATATATATATATATATATATATATATAGATCTTCAATTTTTTCTAAAAATATTCGTTTTACGGGCTGTTCCTCATTTATCTTGACAACGACGCATATCGGGAATTTTACAGATCAGTGATTAATCGAAACTAAGATCAGAAAAGCTTCCAGATAGTTCTTGAAGAAAATTACTTTAGTAAATATTCCTATAGATCGATTTATTAAAAACAATTTCTGTATTTATTCCGACAGCAACGCCATCTTTGGTTAAAAAAAAGAAATAACAATACGTTCATCTACCTCTATATACCTCTTCAAAATTACGTTTGCCATAATAACTAGATAAACGGTCGTAAAATTGAATCTCTTTGCTGTAAAAATTAAGACGTAGTCGCTGGAATCTGCTTTTCTATTGTCTTTTTATTAATGCTCTAGAATTATAAAGTAATATCTATTTAGCTTAAACTCGGAAAATGTATATATATATATATATATATATATATATATATATATATATTTGTATATAATTGAAGCGGTTTTAAGGTATCTATATCTAATTTAGACAACTACTTTATTTTATGTAGAAAACCGTATCAAAATATGTTTCCTTGTTCAATGATTAAGATAAATAATTAAATAGATAAGAATACATTTGGTGTTTGGAGCTATTGGCTTCAACAAATGTTTGTATTTTAAATTTTATTCGAAATCTATTTTTGTTTCAATAATCTCTTATTTTTTAGGAAATGACTCTCTTCCAGTTAGTAGTTATATTCAGCTAGCGACTTTTTTATACGTTATTTCACAGATATGCTTTCATTGCCTATATATATATATATATATATATATATATATATATATATATATGTGTGTGTGTGTGTGTGTGTGTGTGCGTATTCCTTCAGGCCCTTTTCCCTTTGAATTTCTCCGTAAATTACCCATGCCACCCGCCACTGAGTCAATTTTACAAGATCCTCCTCAGGTATACATTTTCGCTAATGCATTCCGAAAGCTACTAAGTGCTCACAACAGCATCCAAATCCCAACGGTAATTATTTTAGTTTAATTATTGGTAGATGGATCAGCTTCAATTTAGTTGAGATGCAGTTTATGTTTGAAGCGGTATATTATAGATAGCCAGCACCCAGGGAGAGGAGGATATTCACTTGCACCGGTTCAGTTAACAAATACCAATATACGCTCGTATATTGAACTTTAAAAAGATGCTGATGCGATTATATTATCATATAGATGTATTATAATAACGCTTTATTCATGTGATTTTAATATAATGGAGATTTAGTGCATGCATGAAAACTACACTACATAGTAAACAGTAAAGTAGTTGATCATGTTCTAGGGCGACCCGAAGGCTTCTACTTCATTAGCTACTATAGCGAGGTGTAGGGGAGGGCGTCACCTCTTTGCCAAGGATTTCTCTATTAACCGTTAATTCTCTGATTATAATTCTGAGTGTTTAGCAAGGTGGCATCGAATACCATTTTTTAGTCTTTGGTATGACTCGACCGAAGATTGAACTCAGGTCTCCCGGCCCATTAGTGAACACGCTTATCATTGTGGAAAATGGTCCGGTCGTTACATTTACTAAATAAATACTAGATCTAATGAACATATTGGAAACTGCAGGTGACGACACACCGTTGGTCCCATGTCTGCAAACGTAGATATTAAAATGCATTATTCCCGATATTGAGTTCTCTCCCCTAATAATGTAGCAATTAAATTATATCTCCAATGGATATAAATAGTATAAACTTTACAATATATTAACGACTATAAATTATCAGACGAGATTGATGAATCAAAGCAATGAGGAGTATTTTTTTTGTAATTAATAATTTAAATAATAATGATGATAATAATAATAATAATAATAATAATAATAATAATAATAATGATAATAATAATAATAATAATAATAATAATAATAATAATAATAACAACAAAAATGATAATAATAATAATAATATGTTTAAAATATACATACACACATCTAAAAACAAACAAATAAATGTATAGTTATTGTAATTAAAGATAACAAGCCGCGTGTGGCGAGTGTAAAATGCAATAGATTTGGGCAATTTGGGGGATTTTTGACCCCCCTTTGACCCTCTGGGGCGCGAACCAGAATTTTTATGAGGTCAAGGATGCTCATTTTATATCCAGAACAATTGCCTCTACATTTTGGCCAAGTTTCAGAAAAATTGAATGGATGGATCAAACGTTATAGGAGAAAAGGGTAATTTTTTGCCATTTGGAGGCTTTTGACCCCCTGGGGACGCGAACCAGATTTTCCCCAAGGTGAGCAATACCTATTTTCTATTAAGAACAATTGCCTCACTATTTTGGCCAAGTTCCAGAGAAATTGAATGGATGGATGAAAAGTTATGGGGCAAAAAATGCCTTTTCACCTCCTGGGGGGCTAACCAGATTTTCTTTAAAAAATCGGAGAATGTCACTTTCTAACCTGACCGAAGTTACAACTTCATGCAAAATTTCAGAGAAATTCAATGGATGGTTGCGGAGAAAAATCCGGACGGACGGACATGCCTCAAAACATAAGTGCCCCGATTTTATAAATCAAGGGACCAATATGACTATACTAACGTACGATATGAGTACAGACATAGGGAAACCCCGTTAGTATAACTAACAGCATCAAAACACGGATATTAACACGTGTATACCAATATGCAAATATTTGTTTTGACTGAACTTCCCTTGATTTCTGAATGAATTTTTCAGGTAGTCTTTTTGATTTGCATTCGAGTTATTTTTTTGAACATTTGACGTTCGATATTTTTTAGTTTCATGTTTCGGGCTTATATAACCTCTATATTTCCATGTACGTTTCTGATACTCATTTTAAGGATTTTCCGCATGTATTGTACCTGGATGTTTTGTGGTTTTCATCTCGCAATTATTTCTGAAGACGAGGGATGTTCTTATAATAAGTTATATTTTATTTTTGATTTTTTTTTACTTTGCGTGCTTGCCCATGTGTCGTCTCATGTTATTCACTCTAGCTATTGACCCATACAGAAGAACGCCTGTTTCTCAAGGTTTAACTGCCTGTCATTGACGACCCATAGATCCGGCCTCATTAAATGAAAAAAATCTCTCTAAATCTAAATCATGAAATAACTATTGTCGACGTAACAAACACACACACTCACAAACACATAATACATATATATATATATATATATATATATATATATATATATATATATATATATATATATATATATATATAGGTAAACATTATTAAATAACACGGAGTGGTTTTGTTTGATTCGACCTTTTTTTATTTTTTCAATTTTCCGAATTGTCCATCTAATGTTTCGGTCAAATTGATATAAATATGATCCATGGCTTTCTTGTTCCATTCTTTTTTCTTTTTTGCAAGTACTTTCGCTTTGAATCGTCAAATCATCTTCAGGCGGTATTAGTTTTAGTGTCTTTACTGTTGTGCTCATTTTTGAATTATAACGGCAAGTAGTTTATATTTGAAAACGCGTCTGTAAAGTTGAAATGTACATGAGAGCGTGATGGCGTTCTACACATACGAGAGATTTAAAGTTTGACTGTTTAAACCGTTAAGAAATTGATGACATTAAATAAAGTGCATACAATTCAAACGCATAACTACCTAATCGCTAAGAATTTGGTAATGTTAATTATTATGCTAGACACTTTAAAATGTTGCGACTAGTTTCATAATTGACATTATTAATTGTGGGATGTTAAGTTTTTATGTAGAGGGCATCGAGTATTTTTAATTTTTTGATATTGGTATCATGGTGTATTATTTTGGTATTGTTAACAAGGATGTTTCTATATTGGGAGGGGGTGAAATTATGTTTTTTAGGTGTTGGCATATAGAGCTATTGTCGGAGAGATGTAGGGTGAGTCTTCGGGATAGTGTTGTGGAAGTGAAACCTATGTAAGAATTAGGTTTTTTATTGTTGTCGGAGATACATTCTGCCATGGGGCATTGGAACTGATATATTACATTGGTTCTTCCTAATGTATTTTGGGTATGGGAAGTGTTATTTTTAACAACATTGTTTGTATGTTTTCAGTTTTTTATAATAAATGATAAATCGTATTTTATCATCAGAATTGGTGGGGGATATATAGCGATGTATTATATTTTTAAGAGCTTTTTCATCCAATTTAAAGTTTGGATGCATTTGGTTACAATAGAATAGATTTATGTAGTGGTAATTATTTAGCTTATTAGTAGGATTATCTAAACTTCTAATCATTAATTTTATTTGTTCATCAACCATATAATTGGGAAAATGATTATTAATTAGGACTTGTTTTATTTATTTATATATATATTTATATATATATATTAATATATATATATATTTATATATATATATTTATATATATATATATATGTTTATATATATATATTTATATATATATATATATTTATATATATATATATATTTATATATATATATATATTTATGTATATATATATATATATATATATATATATATATATATATATATATATATATATATATATGATAAACAAAATGATTTTAACACACACACACATCCTGCAGAAAAAAAACAGATTTCCCCGAAATTGTGGTTTAGTTAGTTTCTGCGTTCATAATGATATAATCTAAGGCAAAACTTCGTTTACAATGTTCCTTATAATGGTAGTGCCTTTTTATCCTTATTCATAATTTTCTTGATGCTTTCAATTTCTGCTGTTTCTTTTTTTGTAAGTTCTGTTTCTACAGTTTCTGTTTTTATATTATCCCCCAAATTATTATTATTATTATTATTATTATTATTATTATTATTATTATTATTATTATTATTATTATTATTATCTATATATTAATACGATAGCGTGTGTGTTCGTGTGTCACGCTTCCGGCAAAACCTCTGCGCATGCGTACCACACCGAGATTTGTAAAAACATTTTAATACGCCTAATTTCAACAAAATATTCAAGTATGTCCCTTTAGCGTAACGGTTAGCGACGTAGTATTTTTTACTTCGGCCCGACTGGTTTATAGTTCGATCCCAACCAACCTCTAAGATTTTTTTTCTACATTTCATAAATTAAAATTTCAAGAAACATTGCAACTGACAAAAAGACGAACACGACACAGTGTAAGTAAAAGTAAAAAAATTATTTATTTATTTTTATCAAACAATTCCCAAAAAATGGCAATGAATACAATTTTATTATTTATTTTTTGCATTTATTTTTTTTTATCACTTGGTTAAAAAGTACTAAAACTTAAAACTATTTTTTGTTTTTATTTTGGCGTTTTTAAGTGCATTGTCTATTACATTACGTTAACTGCTTAAAAAATTAGTGTATAATGGTATTTCTTAAAAAGTGAAAACTATTTATTTCCTTTCTTTTGGTTGTAGAGAGGGCCAGTATTATTATTATTTATTTTTTTGAACGGATGGCATATCAACCTTTTCTAGTAGATATGCGAAATGTCCATCGCACACGGGTGACTATTTTAACAAATTATTTCACTCTTATCCAGAAGGAGGGGGGGGGCATAATAAAGCAACTTACTAACAAATAGAGGGTGCTTTGTTACATTAGGACCCGCGCTAACTTTGACGCCGTCGTTAGAGTTAGGGTCAGTGTGGCAGACGATACTTCGTCAACTTTTTCAGTTTTATTTTCAAAAAACATTGACAATAACAAAAAAAACGAACACAACACAGTGTAAATAAATTATTAAAAAAATGTTTTAGTTTATTTTTATCAAACATTTCCCAACAATTGGCAATAAATACAATTTTATTATTTATTTTTTTCATTTATTTTTTTTATCACTTGGTTAAAAAGTACTAAAACTTAAAACTATTTTTTGTTTTTTATTTTGGCGTTTTTAAGGGCATTGTCTATTAAATTACGTTAACTGCTTAAAAAAAAGTATTCTAGCTTCAATCATAAGTGGATCTCATGCTCAGGAGCGAGTTTTAATTCCAAGAATTAAACTTAATCCCAGTGACGCAAATATTCCATTTGTTTTGCACGGGACTCAATTTCCCATCCGTCTATCATATTCAATGACCATTAATAAAGCTCAAGGACAGATTTTCGATAAGGTTGGGATCTACCTACCACAACCTTGCTTTACTCATGGACAACTTTATGTAGCCTTCTCAAGAACAAGGTCTATGAACAGTGTAAGAGTGAAAATTTGTCCTCAGAATAATTCTACTCATGACTAGAGAAGAGAAACTACCTTCACTAGAAATATTGTATATAAACAAGTTTTGTAAATTGCTTCATGTATTGTTCATTTTTTAAAAGTAATATATAAGTCAAATCTTATCATATTTTATTCAAACATGTATAGGTTAGGAACAAGATAATTAGTACTGAAAACATCATTTCGTGTAATTTACACGGGTTCCGCTAGTTATTATTATTATTATTATTATTATTATTATTATTATTATTATTATTATTATTATTATTATTATTATTATTAATAATAATAATAATATTACTAATATTATTATGTTAAAAAATAGAAATAATATTCCACATAATGGAATATATATATATATATATATATATATGTATATGATAAAAACTAGAAATAAAATTTCACGTAAAGGAATATATATATATATATATATATATATATATATATATATATATATATATATATACTTAGCCTGACTAATCCCTATAGGGATAACATGCAAATTTCTTTTGTGTTGCTTAATTTATAGAAATGTATTTTATACTTTGCTACACCCCCACATATATATATATATATATATATATATATATATATATATATATATATATATATATATATATACTACTATGTATCAGAAAAATAAAGCATATGAATGATGCTTGTAAAATATTGTTCTTATTGAAATAACATTCAAATTTTTATGTGAAGTGCTTTTAACCGACACCTTTTAAGCAATTTAAAATGTTATTTCTGCCATGTTTTTCCCCTCTATTCATACATGCGAAAACAGTTATTATTTCTGGAAATAGAAAGGTTGTTTCTCTACTTTCTTTACTGTCTTGTTAATAAACACTTAACTATCCATATATTTCTCGCTGTGATGCATGTAATATATTTCAAAAGGTGTTCGATGATTTATGCTGTTGGTTAAAAGTGCATATAAAACAAGAAGAATACCCGTCCCAGGATGAGTAAAAAAAAAAAAGTCGAACAGATTTGCGCCAGGTCTATGTTCCCTTACATATATTAAAATCAACATATGAGTTTGCTAAACATTATGTATAGAATCCTTATTCAAACTTTCATCCAAATTCATTACACGCTTTTGATTCTAGAAGATATATGGCTTTTGATTCTAAATAATAAAGTGAAATTCAGGAAATCTTAATTGGTGTCTACTAAATTATTTAAATTGGAAGTGTTCTCAATATAATCCCTCCTAAATAACTTTTAATATACTCTACACAAACTGAAAGTTGATTGACAAAAATCGAAGCGATTAGACTTTTAACGTCGATGTCCGTCTCCTCCTTCCCCCGTTTGCATGTGACTAAATAAAACTAAATATAGCTTACATTACCCACCGTACGCCTAGAAGCTGTGTTCCAAAAGTCAGAATGATCGGTTTATTAGCTTAGCAGTTAAACCTTTACATAACAATATATAAGTGTTTTGACCCTGTAAAGAGACTTGAAGGAAAACACAAACTCGGAGTTAAAAGAAAACATGTATATTGAAAAAAGTTTAATACTACAAAGAACAAGAGTGGGTGTACGTCAGTCTTGACTAGCAGTATAAACTGGTGTGGTTCCAGGTATTTAATTCCTTCCCACTGCAGGTCGGAAAGCACTGTGGCCTACCAAAAATAGTCTGGGCCACCCCGTCGGCATTCCCCGGCCAGGTCGCCTAGAGGCAGTAAGCGGGGAGGCAAGGCATGGGGGGGGGTGCACCTCATAGGACAACCCAAGGCAGTATACCTCAGCCCGGCAGATAAAAGGCCACCGAAATGGTTCCGTTCCTTCCGGACTGATTGTCGACAACGGATCATCGACTGGTTTGACCTCATCCCGACGTGCTCAATCAACCGAAGTTAATGAGAGACGAAATAAGATAGGGTGGATCCAGGTATTCAATTTCTTTCCACTGCAGTAATATGTGACACAAGGTCGGAAAGTGGGAGAACAAGCAAGCCAGCGCATCTAAAGAAGGAGCACTCTGGCTTAGCAAAAATATCCGGGGAAACCCCGTCGGCATTCCCCGGTCAGTCGTTTCAGGCAGCAAGCGATAAACTTACTCCTCCCCAAAGAGGGAACGCAAGGCCTGGGAGGGTGCACCCCCTAGGAAAACCCAGGACAGTCTACTTCAGCCCGGCAGATAAAAGGCCACCGAAATGGCCCAGTTCCAGCCGGACTGATTGTCGAGAACGAATCCTCGACTGGTAATTCCTTACCCCATCCCGACGTCCGCAATCAACCGAAGTTAATGAGAGACTGAACTGGATGGGGCGGACCCATGTATTTGATTCCCTCCCACCGCAGGAATATGTGACACAAGGTCAAGAAGGTAGGGAGATCAAGTCAGCGCCCCTAAAGAAGAAGCACTCTGGCCTAGCAAAAATAGCCTGGGCAACCCCGTCGGCATTCCCCGGTAAGGGTGCCTCAGGCAGCAAGCAATAAACTTACTCCTCCCCAAAGAGGGGAGACAAGGCCTGGGACAGTGCACATCCTAGGAAAACCGAGGACAGTATACCTCAGCCCGGCAATAAAAGGCCACCGAAATGGCCCAGTTCCTGCCGGACTGATTGTCGAGAACGAATCATCGACTGGTATTACCCCATTACCAATTTTATCAGAATGCTGGTCACTCTTCGCTCATGTATGCTCATTTTTGAATCGGTTGCACCACCCCGTAATTTGTGTTACACCCATAACATCTTCTCCAAACCCTTGTTGAATCTCACGTAACGGCGGAGATGAACATCATTCAAAAAGAAGACTTCCAGACGTGCGTCTAGCAGTGAATTGGTTGGTGGGTTAAGTGTGTGCAAGCACAAGACGCCTATTTTGAAGGGTATTAGGGTCCAACCTACATCACGTATTCGAAATATTTTTCTGGCCTAAGGTCGGATACTTTTTGGAAAGGCCTCATATATATATATATATATATATATATATATATATATATATATATATATATATATATATATATATATATATTATTCATGTTAGTATTAATACCGTACTGGGACCAGTAATCAGCTGTTCGTATTGATGATGAAACGAGTTCATCGACAGGAATACAACGTTAAGTAAGAGAGAGCTGTGTATTGCCTTCGAATCTTTTTGCTTTATATAGTGAAAATATCTTGAGGCATCTGTATGGTATCGATTAGAGGACATCAGCTGAGCAACATTCGATACGCTGATGATACCGGACTAATGCTATAATCGAGTGAAAACTTGCAACAACTTATTGATATAGTAGTTAAAGAAAGAGGTAGATACGGATTACACCTGAATGCTTAAAGATCTTTTGCATGCCGATTACTTGAAAACCTCAAATGGCTGCCTATGAAATCAAGATCGGAGACACTGCAATCTCTCAAGTAGAATGATGTAATACCACGGGTCAGTGATAACATCAGATGGAAGGTGCAAGGTAGACGTACACTCTATACTTGCACAGTGAAAGAGTGCTTTTATGAAGCTGTTTTCTGTTCTTCAGTCTTGTACTATCACGCTGAAGTCTAGATTGAGGATACTGTAAGCGTACGTTTAGCTGATTCTACTTCATGGATGCGGGACTTTGACAACATGTCCTGAATTTGAAACTTAACTATTTTTATTCCGCGAAGACATGGTTTATTCGCCGGATACTGAATATCAACTGGAATCAGCATGCAAACAATAATGTGTAGATACGATCTGGATACAAACCTGGGAAATTAATACAGACTATGATGAATATACAAATGACTTTTATCGGCCATATATATATATATATATATATATATATATATATATATATATATATGTATATATATATATATAGATTTAGATTTTTCACTTATAAAATAGATCATTCAGTGAAGACCGGGGTTGTTCCAATAAAAGGTAGTGAAACACGCGTAGGAAAACACATTTAATTTGAATAAATAATATTTGTAAGAAAAAATATCTTTAATGGTGATCATTGGTGTCCTGAAAGGAATGCTTTGGTAAGCCTTCATAGAATCACATATATATATATATATATATATATATATATATATATATATATATATATATATATATATATATATATATAGAGAGAGAGAGAGAGAGAGAGAGAGAGAGACAAATGCCTCAAATATTTAGTTCTTACTGGTAGAGTGTCTTGCTTTAAGCCAGTGGGCACCCCAAGATATAAGTCTATTGACAATATGTGTAGGTGGGCAAACCGGAATGCAATGTATTATTTCGTTCAATGTATAATATCACAATGTGGAGCATCGTAGTCGCCGACGCCCTACATCCATGATGATGATGATGATGATGATGATGATGATGATGATGATGATGGTTAATACCAAATAGTTATGAATAATTTAATATCTAAAATAAAAACAAAATTGCGAAATGTCATTTTCTCCCCTTTCGAGAGTTTATGAATAAAAATGTACAAAGAAAGTATACAGATATTCAAACAGACATATTTATTGTCATATAATAGTTTCAAATAAAGCCGCTTTTTATTCCTTTTTTGTTCACAGATTTGACAGATATGTGTGATAACATTAATGTCTCTAAATTGGTGACTTTGTAATACAAACATAGTAAACGAACGTAATCACATGAATATAACTTAGTATAGTTAATAAAAAGCTTTATTTCCGCAATGGGGGAAGTAAATATGACTTTTGCAGATTTTAAGTTCATAGAACTACCTCATTCTTAAATGGTATAAGTGTTTCTATATAATTCTTAATGTTTTTAAAATATTTAATTAATTGTAACTATTCGAAATTAATTAGAATAAATATATATATATATATATATATATATATATATATACATATATATATATTTATATATATAATATATATATATTTGTTGTGGACCTAGGTAAAGCTGAATGAATGACACAGGAACACATGGTTTAAATGAACAAAGGTATATATTATATAATAGAAAGAAAGATATTACAAGGAGATGTCGCTCTCAACCGCCATTGCTGGTTTGCCTGGGAAGAAGAGGACAAGTGTCACGTGCTTCCCGTATTTATAAGGTGGACGAGTCCATTAGTTCTCTGTAGGTAGGTACAGCACCATAACACCCCCCTTCCAAGCCTTACCTCCTCAGGAGTCTTAATAACGTTTCCTTTTCGGATCTATCTCTAGGTAGTCCGGAGTCATTCGTTTTCTTTTTGGTTGTCGTTTACGTGTGACTACCTGGGGTGCTGGTAAGTTGAAGGTGTCATATATCACGTCCATCACGTCTTCTCCTTGTGGGGCGCTGTCAGTGTCATCTGACAGTCTTTTTCTGATCTGATTTAGATGTCTCTTATGCGAGAACCGTGGTCCTTTTATGATATAGACCATCGATCCGATCCTCTTTTCAATTGTACCGGGTTCCCAGAACGATGCATTGTTTTTGAACATCTTAAAATATACCCTATCTCCTGGGTTGTATTTTTTCTTCGGTACCGTAGAGATTCGGTCATAATTATTATGTTTAAGTAATAATTTATCAAACACGGACTTCACATTCCGCGCAAACATCATCTCTGCGGGGGATAATGATGATGCTATGTTCATGTTTTTTGTAATTCTATATACCTGTAAGAATTGTTGTAAAGCCTTCTCCTTAAGAGTATCACCGGCCTTTTTTAATGCTCTTTTTAATGTGTCTACGAAGCGTTCCGCCTGGCCGTTTGACCTAGGATGATACGGGGGCGTCGTTATATGTCTGATTTGAAACGTCGCGCAGAACTCCTCAAAATCTGATGACGTGAACTGCGTCCCATTATCACTCACCAAACAATCCACTACCCCAAAACGGGCAAATAGTTCATGTAGGAATCTTATCGTAACCTCTGACGTGGGACTCTTGCAACGTAGTACCTCGGGCCACTTTGAAAAACTGTCGACTACGATTAAGTAGTAAAATCCTTCCAATGGTCCCGCGAAATCCACGTGAATTCTTTCCCACGGACGGTCGGTCTTTGGCCATGGGCTATGCTTTATATGCGGTGCTTTTGCCGCTAAGGCACAGCCTTTACAAAGCTTTACTGCTTTTTCAATGTCATTGTCCATACCTGGCCAGTACACAAAACTCCTCATTAACCCCTTCATCCTGGTTATCCCTGGATGGCCAACATGAAATTCTTTCAGAATTTGCTTCTGTAGTTTTTCTGGGATGACCACCCTTTCGTTATGCATTAGTACGTCATCACAGAGTAAGAAACTCTTTGCCGCATGTAAATCCTTATCTACCAATTTCATTTTTGTTCTGGTGATAAATTCATCCTCTTGAGCTTTTTTTTTATCTCGTATAGTGTCACCGGGAGCTCTCTCACTGCGTTGCACAAAATCTCTTTAAAATCTCCTTCTGTTTGAAGAGACGCAATCACTGTGTCTTCTAGAGTCTCTCTCTGTTTTGGCACTAATCTCGACAATCCATCTGCATGATAAATTTTATTTGAATGCAAATGTTGCATTTTAAAGTTGTAGTTTAATAAGATAGTTCCCCATCTTTGTAGTCTATTAGCTGTATATACAGGTAGGCCTTTTTTAGATCCATAAATTGTAATTAGCGGCTTATGGTCTGTCTGTAAGGTAAATTGTCTACCATGTATGTATCGGTGAAACTTTGTTACTGCAAATATTATTGCTAGGGCTTCTTTCCCGATTTGAGAATACTGTTTTTCCGCTGGGAGCAAGGTCCTTGATGCATGTGCAATGGGTTTATGGGTTCCATCAGGCATTTTGTGTAGGATACATGCTCCTAACCCATATGAACTAGCGTCGCTAGCTACGATTATGTCCAATTCTGGATTGTAATGTGTTAGAAATAACTCTGACGTAAGTCTTTCTATGATTTTATTAAATGCATCCTGACATTCAGGTGTCCATATCCAGGCTTTACCTTTTTTTAATAGCTCATTTAATGGAGCACGCAAATTATGCATTTCTGGGATAAAAGCCTGGTAGTAATTTGCTAGGCCCAGAAAACTCTGTAATGTCATGACGTTTTCTGGCGCCGGCATTTTTTTTATTGCGGTAGCCCTTTCTGGGTCTGGTCTTCTGCCGTCCTTGTCGATCACATGACCCAGATATTTTATTTCCTCCAGGAAAAAATCACATTTTTCTTCTTTTACTTTGAACCCATAATCTTGGATTCTCGCAAACACTTGATTTACATGTTTTTGGTGTTGTTCGATATCTTTGCTGTTAATCAAGATGTCATCGAGATACGCTATTGCGAAATCGAGTCCGCCCAGCATTGTGTGTATTACTTGTTGGAAAATGGCTGGCGCGATCTTAACTCCGAACGCTAATCTTTCGAATTTATATAAACCACGATGTGTGTTTATACATAACAGCTTAGAACAATCTTTATCCACCGGTATTTGTAGGTATGCCTCACTTAGGTCTATTTTTGAAAAAATCTTCCTCCATTTAAGCTTGTAAACACTTCTTCCGAGGTATGGAGTGGGTAGTGATAGTCCGCGAGGGCAGTATTCAGTCCTGTTGTAAAATCTGCACAGACACGAATCTCATTAGATTTTTTCTTTACATAAACCGTGGGTGCTGCCCACTGGCTGTGTTGTACTTTTGATAAAATACCCATCTTTACCAGTCGGTCTAATTCAGCGTTTATTTTTTCAATCGAGGCGAAGGGTACTTTCCTTTCTTTCCTAAATACCGGCAGTACATTTTCTTTTAGACGGAATTTTGCAGTCATTTTAGTGCAGCATCCAAGACCGCCAGAAAAAAACTCTGGAAACGAGTTTTTTAATTCTCGTTGTAGTTTTCCCGATTCTGTTGCGCGACTATTTATTTTCTTACAAAATGTATTGATCGGCAACTTCCATAAATCAAATGACTGCATAAAATCTGAACCAAAAAGATTATTCGAATCCTTCAGTACCAGTAGTTTGAGTTTTTTAGTATTTCCAATTAGGGACACATTTGTGATTAATTCTCCTTCAAATGTAATTCTTTCACCAGTAACTGTGCTTGCCAGCCTGTTTGTTCTTGATAGAGTAGGTTTATTTAATCTCCTCCATGTATGTAAATTTATAATGGAAACGTCTGAACCAGAATCCAATTGCAATTTTATATTTTTATCCAGGATTTTCACCTGTACATATTTTCTTATGTTCCTGCAAGTTTCCTTCTTTGTCCTAGTGGCTTGAATCCGCATTTTATTTCCTCTGCCCGTTCTGCAGTGCGAACTTTTATGTCCAACTTTTTTGCATTTCATACAGGTTTTAAAACGGAATGGGCACTCATTGTACCAATGTGGATTACCACAGCGTGAACAAGGGCTTGGTGGCAATTTATTTATTTTTTTACTGGTTTGGTTTGTCTTTGTTACATCAAAATTATTATTTCTTATTTTTCTATAAGGTTGAGCTTTTGTTTTTTTGATGTACCTTTTTTTATGTGCGCAATGCCGGACAATTCAATGTCTTTTGAGTCCTGTTTTACATTTACAAATCTTTGACAGTCCTCAGCCAACTTTTGCAGCGTAAGGCTTGGTTCATTCTCTAATTTATTTAGAACTCTACGCCTTATCTCCGTGTCATTTCCTGAGATTAAACCTTGTACAAAAATTAGACACTTGAAATTATCTGCACTTAATTCAGCTAGTCTAAAATCGTCACAATGCTTGTTCACTATCGATGCAAAAGTAGCGTAATCTTCCTCATCTTTCTTTACCAGGTTCATGCACTTCCATCGTTTGTGGAATAGTGTAGTTCTTGGACTAAACAGTTCTGTCAATAAACCAACCGCTTCTATGAAAGTTAGCTCGCTAGTTTTCCGAGGCAAAATGAAATCCACGAATTTGGTATGTTCTGTGGTATTTAGTTTTCTAAGAAGGAGGCGTAGCTTCTTCGCATCACTCCAACCACCGCAGTCAATTTTATATAGGTCTTCATATCTTCGGAAATATTCTTCAAATTTATTATTTTCCGTGTATGAATAATTATCAATACTGTTCCAAATTTCGTTCTGCGAAAACGTGTCGTCTTTTTCATTTTTTTGATCACTGCGCGATATTGTTTGTATCAGAAATTCCAATCTTTCATCATACTCTTTTTTGTGTAATAAAATATTTTGGTTCTGTTGTAATAAAAGCTTTTGAAATCTTTCCTCAGTTTGTTGTTGCTGGGAGATTTGGAATTTCGTTAGTTCGGCGATTATAGACTTAATATCTTCCATATTCAACCATTTACTTTCTGATTTTATTTAGAAAATTAATATTTTCTCATTATCTTATGATTTTATAAGAGTTCTTTTCTTTAAATTAGCGTTTGCTAGGCGCCGTTTTAATTATGAAAAGATTATGAAACTTTTCCTTTTCTCTATATACGCGTATATTCACTTATTTTTTTATTTTGAAAATTAATATTTTCTCGTTATTTAATGAATTTATAAGAAGTTCTTTTCTTTAAATTAGCGTTTGCAAGACGCTGAGTTTTAGTTATGAAAAGATTATGTAATGTTTTTTTCTTATACACGTTTTTAATTTTAACGAAGAGAAAAAAAAATCTGTTTCACAATTAATTCTTTCTGCATTTTAAAATATTTCAGTACAAGTCGGAAAAAAAAAGAAGAGAGAGAAAATAAAACTGACCTTTTTTTTTATCGTGCGTCTTTTTTTTTATAGAGTAACGCACGTGTGTTCATTTCATGTTTTTGTTTCTAATCTGTTTTTAAAATGAAGCACGTGGTGTTGGTTTCATTTTTTTTTTGTGTGTGTTCGTCAAAAAAAACTCGCTGTGACGTTCGTCTAAAAAAAACAATACTCGCTTAAGCTTGGTGTTCGGTATTTGTTTTGTTTTTTTTAGTTTTCCAACCCAGAGAAAAAAAAACGCGCATTCAATTTCAGTTGTTTTTGTTTTGTTTGTTTTTTTAACTAGTTTTCCCAAACTAGAAGAACGCGCACCCAATTTCAAGCTGTTTTTTTTTTTTCGATAAGCAGTTTTAAAACTTACAGCACAACATGTCCATTTCAGTTTTCTCTTTCTTAAAAGAAAACAATTTTCTCGCACTTAAGAATTCAACGTGTTTTTTTTTTGTTTTTTTTCAGTTGAGTTCTCTTTTCTTCTCTCGACCGTACGGCAAAAACCTTTGTTTTTTTGTTTTTTTCTTGTGTGCGGTTTCCTGCATTAACTTTGTGAGTGCATTTTCACGTGGTATTTTCAGTTTTTTTACCCAAGAGTTCGAATTGCCTCGTCGCCATTTGTTGTGGACCTAGGTAAAGCTGAATGAATGACACAGGAACACATGGTTTAAATGAACAAAGGTATATATTATATAATAGAAAGAAAGATATTACAAGGAGATGTTGCTCTCAACCGCCATTGCTGGTTTGCCTGGGAAGAAGAGGACAAGTGTCACGTGCTTCCCGTATTTATAAGGTGGACGAGTCCATTAGTTCTCTGTAGGTAGGTACAGCACCATAACAATATATATATATATATATATATATATATATATATATATATATATATATATATATATATATATATATATATAACAAGATGTTAGTATGTTTCTGAAGTTTCCAGATTGATAATTTCGATAATTTTGATGATTCCGTCTACTTTTCTCATTGTGAGTGTTATTCTATCAGCATTTCGGTCGATGCAACCTCCGACCTTCTGTCGAACTCGGAAATCTTCACGGAATTTCGGAACCCTTTATATAATCGACGGGGATAGCATGTTCTCGTTCCAGCAACCATGGCCAGTTAAGAGTCTATATTAATTCACAATTCCTAGTGTCGCCTGCACTGAGGATTGAACCTTCAAAAGATTGCATCCTGAATTGAATTTTACTTAGTACTTTGCGCGAATATTGGGAGCTTTAAACGTAGTCTTGTATTTTAGATATGCAGCATTACTATTTATAACTATAGATCACTACTTATTACGGAGGTTACATCGGCCGAAACGTTGCGAGAATAACACTAGATACAAGAATAGTAGTCCGAATAATCCGAATTATACATGAGCCAGTATTAATACCGAATAATAGGTCAATTAGTGTACGGTATGTTTCAGAAAGCATGCTTATAAGGCATTGCTACTGAGTGAAATAACAATTTATTTCTGACGTGCTTCGAACAGTACCATTTCAAGAGATTACCCTCTTTCTTTTACTGTATATCTGTATTTATACCTGAAGAATAAACCCAATTCCGGGAAAGAGAACACGGAATATCGCGTCACATGAAAAAGACAATTTTCGTATCTCTTTTCTATTCTTTTATTTACTTCTATATTTGCTACGTTTGTCGTGCGGAGTGACAACGTTCTTGATGAAGTGTACCACGTTAGAAACCAATCCTTGTTCGCCCTTAAACGCAGTCGTCGGAAATTATTAGATTGCTTCAGACGTAAATCACGAAATGTTATTGTTGTGGACGGAACAATTTCACGGCGGGACAAGACGTGCGCCGACACAGGGACAAATAGTTAGGATGACTCTTTGCTGCACCTATACAATGGTTTCTTTATATTTCGTGATCAAATCATTTCTATTTGCTTCCTGTAAAATCCGATTACTTTCTATACACGTAAGAACACACATAATAAAGGCTAGTTGTATATATATATATATATATATATATATATATATATATATATATATATATATATATATATATATGTATATATTTGTGTTATAATGGGATAGATCCAGGGGGAAATCTGGGTATGAGAGCTCAATGTAGTAAACAGAGCAAGAATAACATAAAATATAATAACACGAAATCACATAATTGTCGATGCAATAATTTATTTCAACCGTGCGGTTTTTTCAAGCATCACTCAATAAATGTCAAATATTACCACTAGACATTATTAGACTTAACTTAAACATCCCTCCCCTTCGACCGCCATAGTTAAATATTAGTTTTAAATTTCCCCCTCTCTCTAAAAGATGTATCAAATTGGTTGCTACCACCACTCTCTCTGGTTGTGTTTGAATTGTCGTAGGGAAATTCAATTTTCTATCAGTCTCAAAAATGTAATTGTCTGAGTGATGCTTGAAAAAACCGCACGGTTGAAATAAATTATTACATCGACAATTATGTGATTTCGGGTTATTATATTTTATGTTATATATATATATATATATTCTCGCCAAAATTAACTATAAACTCACTCCAGGTATTTACCTGATTGAAATTATTCCCACTGAAGATGGACCCAGATGGGTCAGAAAGAACTTTGAACGTAAAAGAAAATTACGGCAGATTCATCAGCCAATTCTCATCCGAGATTAGGACTTTAACCCGGAGTATGGAAGGGATTCATACAAAAATATCCAGACACGAGTTGTCGGTTATTTTTAATAATACCGGCCTTAGAGAATAAATGCTGTCTCGATACGCATATATATATATATATATATATATATATATATATATATAAATTTGTTTTTGATTTTATAATGTGTTAATTTTTTAATTAGTAAATTTTAAAAAAAGTAACTATTCGATTTTTTTGTAATTCTTTAATTTTTGGTGGTAGTTTTGTTTTACGGCATATCAACCCTTTTTGGGTTATTTAATGCCGA
Source organism: Sepiola atlantica (assembly GCA_963556195.1). Taxonomy (NCBI): domain Eukaryota; kingdom Metazoa; phylum Mollusca; class Cephalopoda; order Sepiida; family Sepiolidae; genus Sepiola; species Sepiola atlantica. Next base: position 12,316,869 of record OY744536.1, on the reverse strand, counting down.
ATCTGGTCTTGTTTTCTTCTCTTTTTTGTTTCTTTCCCCTTTTAATATCTGTTTCTATTTAACCCATAGTTGGGACCCTAACAGGTACTACCACTCCGGGTCAGGGTGGACCTGGGAGCAATGGTAATTAAGAGGAGGCTCCACATTCCCCAAAGTCCGTAAGCTGGATCTCACCATCGGATGTAGTTTAAGGTGATATCCAGGACCGGGAGTAGGGTAGGAAAAATAAAAATAAAAAAGGGGAGGGAGAAAGGGAGAGGGGCTGTTGTATTTGTTTTTGGTTTTGTAGAACATAATTAAGTTTTACAAAAAAAAAAAAAAAAAAAAAACGTCAATGTAGGTGAATTTCGTC
>OY744536.1:12249017-12314017 GCA_963556195.1 Sepiola atlantica | reverse complement strand
ACACAATTCGTAGGAAACTGTTTTGTTTACCCTAACCTAACTTAAGCCTCAAGTTACCCTAACCTACGTTTTAGTGCAGCAAAATCAGTTTGGTTCGTATCATGTATAAGCACAGAAATATTGTATAATATGATCATTTACTGTATCGGTTTCTATATACCTATCACTTATCGTTTACGTTTGCGCACATATAATCAATTGCTTATTCTGTACATGTATTGTTATTACATCTAAGACTTTCAACATTGAGAAAAGAAAGGCTGCAAATTGATAAGTAACTCTATGAGAATTAATTAATTGTCTTTAGAGAAAGTTGGCACCAGATACAATTTGACACTGGACTTAAGCAATGTGAAATCAGAGGAAGTGTGGGCGAGATTGTCCATCCTATCTTTTATTTTCTTTTCGACAGGACGGGGACATTTCTTCCATTATTCTATTACTTTAAGTCACATGTTCGCTGTTTCTTGAATTACTATGCTGAGATTCTGCTGAGATAAGGTCTATAAAAAAGACACCTCGTCCGGCCATGTTTGTCTTAGTAAAGACCACGATGTGAAATTATTATTTGACTTTTGAGCTAGTAGCAAAACGTAACAATTCTGATATTACAATTTATCTTTTCTGTCCTTAGAAGGAGGAGAAATCCTTCTAGACTGAGGCGATATTCATGTTTTTCACAATCCAGAGAGCTCTTTTTTGGGGAGCTGCATTTTTTAGACATTAAAAACAGAGCTTGTGTTTTATTCCCCCACCCCTTTCTAAAGACGCAAGTAAATAAGGATTACGATATATTAAATCACAAGACATGTTTCAATTCTTTTTACTTGCAGATTGTGAAACATTCAGACATAGTTTTGTACAAATGCATCTTTTAAGAAATATAGTGGATATTTATAACTCTCAAACCACATTTGAAATAAATATTTAAAAAAGTTAATCCATATAAATTGTATTATTACAGTGGGTTTAGTACACATGACCTCTCATATGATTGATACTAAACTGCAACCGGTGTTGAAATTCTAAATTGCCCTGGCTGCAATCAATCATTGAAATCGCTCTCGACAACGCATGAAGCCACTTAATGTAAGGAGCTAAACATACAACTTCAAAATCAAAAACTAACCAGCGATAAGTGTTAGAAGGATTGATTCTGACACAGAAAACAGTAATTTCCCCCTTTTGTCAGAAATATCGCAAATAGAATGTAGGGACTAAAGGAAGAAAAAGGAAGGGAGAGTTAGAATACTGCGCGGTCACTTTGATAAGGATAGGAAGTATCTGCCTTGTTCTTATATATGTGTTAAATTGAATTTATTCTATTTATGACATTAGACTGCATCTGATTGATTACCAGTTGTCACTCATATGCAAAGATATGCAGTTTTCTTTGAAATCTGAGTAACTAACAGTTTCCCACATTTCCAGTACGCTCCACTTCTTTCGCTCACCATTAAAAATTATTTTACATTCTCACATCAGCCGTTTACCATTGATTCATCACTAATAACGGTTGATAGCTATGTATAGAATTTAAGTGATACACTTGAACTGCATTCATAAATTGAGTGTTTAAAGGCTACGTAAAAGTAGATATATAAAGGACTTGAACAATACAAATCTTTATGAAAATGACTCGATTCACATTAAACAATGCGGAAATAGAGTATAACGGCCGAGAAAGCAACACAAAAAGATTTCTGTTCACTATTTAACACATGGCATATTGCCTGTCTACTATGATAGACGTTGCTATTTTTGTTCTATAACGACTTATTAAATTACCAGATAGGATATCTGACATACGCAACAGGATAATCAATTAACATTTGACGTAGATTGATATACGGCGCTATCTATGTATGCAGAGGTCGTAAATGCAATTATTCGATGGAAATATCATTAATAATCGCGATTCTCTTTCAATTGGTAGCGAGAATAGATGCAATAGATATGTGTTCAAGCGGAGACAAACGAATGGTAATAGAGATTGAAAGCATTATAGTTAATACGTTATTAAGGGATGGAATCTACTTGAACATAGAACAAACTATACTAGGTCTGCTTAGTAAGTCATTGTCGCCTAACACGTGCTGCTTCTCTGAGTCATACTTCTCTCTAATGTTCTATTCTACATTCTACATATTTCATTTGTGAGCCGCTTAAAAATGACGACAGACACTGGTGTATAAAAATACAACGATTCATCTTTATTGTCGGTGGTAGTGAACAAGTGAGGCACGTGAGAAAAACAGAGAATTGCGAACTCAATCGCCAGTCGCAAGTCGATCTATATATTCAGGTTAGTTTATATAATGATTTTGACACTCACGCATCCACCTGTAAACAACCATTCTGTGATTTTAATCGGCTGTTAATGTACTCACGACTTATAAGCGTTTATTTAGCTACGGGTTATTCAAACTGTATGCCACCTTTTAAGAGTAATCTTTGCAGTTGGTTTTGAATTAGTCAACAATTATTTTATTCCAAAATCGTTATGTTTCCGAGTCAATCAACCGTGTCTATCAGCCGCGTTTTGTTTCTTCCGGTCAAGAATTTTTATATATATTGAAATGACAATAAAAGCCGTTTACAATGCAAGACAAATTTGTTTATTTTAAAAAAAAAGAGAAAAACATCTCTGAAGATGGAGAATGTCTCCAAAATATATAAGATAAAAGTTAAAAAAAATAATTTGTCTTGCATTGTAAAGGGCTTTTATTGTCATATAAATTCTTATCATTCAATGTTTAAAAAAAAGAACGACCAATATTTGAATATATATATATATATATATTAATGCAAATTTTATTACTATATAATTTTATTGTTAGCTACCATATCGCAGAATGGTTCTTGGTTGGGTGTATTGTTTGGATATTATTATTATTATTATTATTATTATTATTATTATTATTATTATTATTATTATTATTATTTTTATTATTATTATTATTATTATTATTATTATTATTATTATTATTATTATTATTATCATTATTATCATTATCATTATTATTATTATTATTATTATTATTATTATTATTATTATTATTATTATCATTATTATTATTATTATTATTATCATTATTATTATTATTATTATTATTATTATTATTATCATTATTATTATTATTATTATTGTTATACTTCATATTATTTAATATGCAAATTACCATATCACACTGTAGTCTTAAGGTTAATATATTATTATTATTATCATTATTATTATTTCTATGTATATATGTGAGAATTAAAGTGAATTAAGTGAAATTAAAGCTGAATTAGTTCTACATTTGATTATTGGGGGAATGGGTGTTTAATCAGTACCATTGGAAAGCCATGAATATTATAACTGTTTTTTAAAAAATTAAATCTCCAAAACAGTTACATGGAAAACAGTTGAAATAAAACAAAAGAAAACAACGTGTAGCTCTTAATATTTCCTTTTCCCTTTTTTCTTTTTTCTTCTTACTTGTATTTTTGTTTTTGTTTTGTTTTATTTCTATTCATATTCAATTTTATTTTAAATTTCTGTCATCTTCATAAAAGTTTGTCTGATTGTGAACTTATCTTAACAGGCATACTGTTATTTCATGACCCGAGGACCGTGAACCCCTCAAACTGCTCTTGTGAAACAAAATCAATTTTGTAGTCAAAATGAAATAAATTATCATTTATATTTATATTTCTGCTCTATATTTTTATTGAGCACTCTCATGAACCCGGTTCAACACCCCTGGATTAATACCCTGTGGATCTATACCATACTCGTATTATATATATATATATATATGTATATATATATATATATGAATAACAAGACAATGAATTCATGCAGCCGACTTGGCAGTATCTTCTAAGTATCTGCTCCAGTATATGTTATCTGTGAAGTTTAAGCTGATGCGTTTATATATATATATATATATATATATATATATATATATATATATATATATATATATATATATATATATATATATATTATTTATCTACCTCCCACAGCGGTAAGACGTGACACAAGGCAGTAAGCAATACACTTACTCCTCCCCAAAAGCCTGGGAGGGTGGACCTCTTAGCACTGCACAGGACAAACCCATAGAACGGCGTAAATCAAGCCCCTGAGGCCAAGACAATACCAGTCTACGGTGTACAGCACCCATCGGAACAGATGCTACAATTTGATATATATATATGGAGACAGAAAGATATATATATATATATATATATATATATATATATATATATATATATATGCGTCTGTATTTGTGTATTTTTAAATCACTCCCTATATTAATTCAGCTATTTTCAATTAAAAATATTTACAATGTGATGACATAAAATAAATATCTTAAGTGAGTATACTATTTTAACTGTTTCCTGCTCTAAGCACACGTGAAACAAGTATTAGAATTTTCCATATGAATATGATTACTGCGTTTTTATCCGTAAACGCAACCTATCACTTCACTATTCGCAAAATTGCTTTTTCACTATTTCACAAATTGCCGGTTCACTATTTTCGAAGTCGCTATTCCCTGTCCGATAACAAGCCGTTATATTACCGGATCGAATTCCGCACGTGCGCAAGAGGATAATTGATTCCCGTTATGTCAGAGATTGATATATGAGCCTATCCAAGTATATAACTGTCCGAAAGACAATTATGTGGACAATTATTGTAAGGAATCGCGATACTGTCTCATTGGGTAACAAGAATAAATGTACAGGATATTTGTTGAGAGCAAGTCGGAAGAATGATGATGAGAGATCAGTTGCGCTATCCGATGAGCTCTTAAAGAAAGATTCTCACCTAAACAGACATTTTACTGGAACGACGAGCAAACATGAAACTCGAAGACTTTTTAAGGAATGGAATTTCTGTTGAGTTAAATACAATATTAGCATCATATTATATAACACTAGTGTACATCCCTGTTAAAAATGACGGGCAAACATTATGCTTTCTAAGTGTTCGCACTCGCTATTTATCGAGATATAGTACTGAAATTATCATCTCAATCATAGAATTACGTCAATAATTGTATTTTTTTCATATTTAAATTATTATTATCATTTCTGATGACTTCAAGAAAAAATATCTCCAACAGTTTACGTTTTATGCAAAGTAGGATTTTTTCCGAATTCATTTCAGGCGGTAAGGTATGTCTGGAGTGGTTGTCTGATTTGCTGTTTACTTTTTCGTTTCCCCATGTCATTTTTTTTATTCGCTAACTTTTGCTTAGCGTGATGGAAGTATGTATATTTAGTTATAGACAAATACATATAGATCGGTCATTATTAGTGGTATGCTGATATGGTAGTCTTCCTTCTGTCGTGACTATATTGACTCTTGGAGATATTATGTATAGAAGAAACCTTCAGGTAGGGCGATCAGTTTTTCTGTGACATACTTCTCTGTACTTCTTTAAATAAACACTCTTATAAATAGACAACCACATTGTCTTATTTATTATCGGCATTTTAAAACATATTGTGAGAGTCAAACCCCCTATGAGAAAAAAAGTAATGACTAAGAACTGTGTGTATGCGATTCCATGTAAGTGTGGAAAACTATACAAAAGTTGTGACACACCGCCCACGAAAGGTCAGACTAGAAGACCACCGGAAAGCCGTAATACGTGGAGAAATCGTAAAGTCGGGTATGGCTGACCACATACGGAAGGAAAAGGGAAACCATCTACCTTGATGGGATAAAGTAAAACTAATAGATAGAGTAGAACGGTGGAGAGTAAGATAACTCAATGAAGCAGCACGTGTTAGTCGACAATGACTTACTAAGCAGACCTAGTATAGATTTCGATACAATATGGGAACCAATAATTATAAATAATAGATAAGTAGTGATCTATAGTGATAAGAAGTTAGATCAAAAACAAGAATAGATTTAAGGCTCCCAAAATTCATACTAGAATTGTCTGCAAGGACCCATGGCGCAGTGAATATGGTACTAAGTATAATTCAGTTCTAAGGTTAAAGGTTCAATCCTGAGAAACCTCAAGAATTGCGAATTACTGAAGACTTCTTCCCAGTCATGGCAGATGGAATGAGAGCATGCTACCCCCGTGGATTTAATGAACGGTTCCGTTCGAAATTCCGTTCAGTTTCCTGAGTTCGACAGACAGATTCCAGAGTTCGACAAAGTACACCTGAAGAAGGTCGGAGGTTACATCGGCCGAAACGTTGTGATAAAACACCCAAGATTAGAACATTAGTCCGAATATACCAACTCCTACTAATTATTTTATATATATATATATATATATATATATATATATATATATATATATATATATATAAACTCACTCAATGTCTGTGTATATGTGTGTAATGTTCGTGTGCTTCCTATAGAAAGAAAGTTACATCATTTACTTTAAATCTGAAAGTGTATTTTGATATATAATTTACCGTTGGAGACAGTGAAAGTTCCTTAGTGCATCTCTAAGGGAGGTATGAGGGCATACCCCCCTAACACTCAAAAATACATATTTTAACGAGCGTTCACATTAAGTAAGCAATGCTCTTCTCTCTGTCTCTAACTATATGTCTATCTGACCAACCCCTCTTATTTTTCAGCTTAAGAAAACCAGCATGGCTGAATAAGTTAAGTTGCATATGAAATAGAAAGTTTGATCTATATAAAAAAAACTCAAAGTCTGTATATATATATATATATATATATATATATATATACATATATATATATATATATGTGTGTGTGTGTGTGTGTGTACTCTGTCTGTGTTTTCTATAGAAAGAAATGCGAGAGAACTACACAAAAGCTCTTATATGTATACTTATACAAGATTTACCAGAAAATACAATGGAAATATTCTCGAATCTCTCAGTGCACTCCTAAGTGGGGCTATGTAGGCATGGCCCTTTAAAACTTCCAATACATCCTATTTTGATGAAATCATATATTATCAAATATATATAATTCTCCGAAGACCCTTATCGAAATGGACCTGACCCTCTTCGTTACACTCTCTGTGCCTAATATCTACGTGACCCTACCTCGAAGTGATCCATCCAGACAGAATCCCCTTAAAAATTCAAACATGTATATCCTATTTTAATTAAATTTAAACCGTATGCATAATACACTAATTCTAACATCTCAGCTTCTTTCGACTATATTAGGAAACGAAACGAGATGAAGGACGAGTACAAAAAGGATGTGATATTGTGTTATGAGCATAGGTAAAAAGTACATAGTAGTGATATTCATTCAACTCCGAGCAACGGCATGTCTTTGTACTAGATATCGATACATTTCACTTATTTGAGGATTAGGTGTACATTTGTACATTTCTATTTGAATAAAAATACACTGATACAAGACAACACTTTTTTTTGTTCAATTAAATTGTAAATAAATTTTTTTTTTATTGAAAAATATGTACTAGACCGATGGATTTGAGAAATACGCTATAGATGGATGATTTAAATTCACGTAAAAAAGATTAAAACTAATTTCTCGAACAGAAAATAAAATGCAAAACATGTGACATAAGCGTTACATTTAGTCACAGTAATCTATATACTGTTAAACCTGACATTTTCATATGGAACAATGGAGAGAGAGTGGCAACCTTTTTTGAAGTCAATGTTTATAATGATGGGGTCTAAGCAGATCTGAAAGGGAGAATATAACAAAATATCAATGTCTAATGTATGATATTAAAAGAAACTCGAACCTCAAAGAGATCTCCATAATTCCAGTTATCATAGGAACCACTAGACTCATGAAGAAGAACTTTAAAAAGTATTAGGCAAGTATACCTGGTGAACCAAGTGCAAGAGAAATCAAAACAACTGCACTCCAGAAGAATAGCCAGAATCCTGAAAAGGGCTCTCGGTTGGAGTCTGTAAATAGCGGGTGATTGTATGGCATTTGGAAGAATGCCCCGTTCCCAGCAAATGAAAGAGAATTAAAATTAAAATATAGATACGTTTATTATTTTGTCACTATTTATTTGCCTCTTGTCTCCCAGTAGGGCAGCGTTAAACAAAGGTTCGGTATTTAATAGGGGGGGGGGGAGTCAGAGTCACAAAAAGAGACACTCTGTACTGGAACGATAAAAACTGTCTCAGTCTCCTTTGTTACGGAGAACGGAACAACACTTAGATGTTAGCCTGAATGTTGGGAAAGCGTTTGCTATCCTGTCATCCTGCACAGTTGTCAGCTGTACATGGATGTTTTAAATAGTGAGAGAAACGATGAATAATGCAAATAAATAGATAATAAAGACAGAAATAGTATCAGGACGAGAATTACGTAAAATAATTAAAAGCGAGAGAGAGAGAGAGAGAGAGAGAGAGAGAGGTAAAAGTTGAGCGGAATGAGGAGAAAAAGGAAGGAGTAAGGGGGCAAGGAGAGAGAAGGGAAGGCAAAAGAAGGACGGTCTATTGCAGAGGTCTTCAAAGTGGGGGTCGCGACCCCCAGGGGAGTCGCGTAACCATAGAAAGGGGGTCGCCAAAATTATAACTATGGAATTTTTTCACTTCATTAACTTATTTTTTATTTATGAAAAAATTTGGTGGGTCACGAAAAAAAAATTTTTCCAAAAAGGGGTCGCGACAAAAAAAGTTTGAAGAGCATTGTAACATTACAAGAGCGCTACGTAAAAATTCGTTTTAAAACAACAGCGATAGTTATAACTGACAGCGGGCATATCGATAATAGTATACGTACGTGTACGTGTATGTTTGTTTGAAACTTCACAATGTTTTCATAAGTATTTTGAATTTCTTCAGATTTAATGATATATATATATATATATATATATATACTCCAGGGAAAACATTCACAGGTTAGTAATCCAAAGAATTTCAACCGGGTTTATAAAAAGTGCTCAATATACAAATAGATCTTTTATATCTGATTATTTCAATTTACACAGACATGTACAAAATCTGCGACACTGGCATGTCGATGTTATCGATCAACAGCTATTATAAACTGACATCTCATCAGAAAGAGTTAGAATCCGATCTTAACCTTAGATCATATTTGGAAATATATATATATATATATATATATATATATATTAGTAGTATGTTTTTAAAAAGCTGTGGGCAATGCAAATTGCGAGTAAGATGTAAGCTGGAAGGAACAAAAACAATACATCGAATACGAAATGTGACTTACTATTTATTTTTCTTAAATCTTCCATAACAGCAAGTGTGGTGTTAGCTGTTTGTGTGATGTCCGGATGATTATAAAAATCATTTATTTAATATTTCGGGAAAAGATTTAAACAAAAATAAATAGTAAGTCACATTTCCTATTCGATTCATTGTTGTTGTTCCTTCCAGCTTACATCGTACCCGGAACTTGCATTGCCCACAGCCATTTAAAAACATACTACTACTATTCCCAGCAATGCTTACAGAAAACTACACTCCTCTCTCTCTCCTTCTCTCTCTCTCTCTCTCTCTCTCTCTCTATATATATATATATATATATATATACATATATATATATATATATATATATATATATATATATATATATAGATAGATAGATAGATAGATAGATAGATAGATAGATAGATATCACAAATACTGATCCATCAAATAATGCCGACGTTTGACGAAAATCCCGTATCATATCTATTATATGTTTCAGTAAAACGTGTAGGCAGATTCCTTGTGTCAGAAAGTCTTCTCCATAAAACTGTAGATTTCTCAGTATTCTTCTGTCTTTATCGCAACAAATCTCGGATGCATCTATTCTGGTTTCGTAATGAGACATTATTGGGATTCTTTACGATAATTTCCTGAATAATTGCATTTAGGGCAGTTATATACTTGGATATGGTCGTATATCAATCTCCGACAGAATGGGAATCAATTACCCTCGTGCTTACGTCAGCAATCCGATCCAATCATTCAATATTTATTTATAGAGCAAGAAATAACGACTTTGAGAATAATGAACCGCATGTTGTCAAACAGTGAACAGGTAACGTGGCAATGTTAGTACAAAAAAATTTCTTAATACACGATAACATAAGGATTAATTGATTTGTAATGGTTATTTAAAATGTGATTTAAGAGTGAAGGAACAAGAGAAAAAGTTACAATCAAACAGGATATTAACTAAAGATATATTTTCTTATATTACTCACTAAAATAAGATTTGGCATAGAAGGTACACAATAAGCAATAAATATAATGGACTATCTTTTTTTTTGGTAAAAAATCTGCAAATAGTTGAGTCGCATTTTATTTTAATATTTTAGATAACTTTTAAGTACGTAATAATGAAATACATAAATATATACAATTATTTATAAATAAATGTTATTTTCATGCCAAACCTACACTCATCAGTATGGGAGGATACAATCTCTGCCGGTGACACGGTTCAAACCCCGATACAAAAATCATGTTTGATTTAGTAACCACGTCTATTATATACTGAGATCTCATCAGGAAGAGTTAGAATCCGATCTTAATACTTAACACGCAGTGTCTAAAAATGTAAAGTAAATTAACATCTTAATAGCAGATACGGCGGTTATCCAGCAAGCAGTCGAAAGAACTCAATAAGTAGCGCCAAGAGTTATGCATTACACAGAATGACGGCTTGTTGTCAACTTAAGTTGAAGCGCTCTATCTTGCGAGAGCTTTAGATAATTATTAATATACACATATTATTTTCAAAGTAAGGTTTTTGGAAGAGAACTCAATCAGAGTGCTCGAGTATGAAGAACATTCACAAATAAGAGTGTAACATTCATTTATATATGTTTTACAGAAGATCGCCACACATCGGTACCGTCGGTTTCAAATCCTTACAAAGGGGACCTAAAACAGACCTCTTCATCTGCCTCTCTTAAGCATCTGTTTATTAAACAGAGTTCAGTACCGATATATATATATATATATATATATATATATATATATATATAATTAAAAACCATAGTATTTTCTTTAAATATTTGTTTAATAATTTGTCCCCCGATTTATAAAATCGGGGGACTTATGTTTTGAGGCATGTCCGTCTGTCCGTCCGTATTTTTCTCCGCAACCATCTACTGAATTTCTCTGAAATTTTGCATGACGTTGTAACTTTGGTCAGGTTAGAAAGTGACATCATCCAATTTTTGAAAAAAAATCTGGTTAGCCCCCAGGGGGTCAAAAGACCCCGAAATAGCAAAACATGACATTTTTTGCCCCATAACTTTTCATCCATCCATTCAATTTCTCTGAAACTTGGCCAAAATGTGGAGGCAATTGTTCCTAATAGAAAATAAGTATCGCGGACTTTGGAAAAATTCTGGTTCGCGCCCCCAGGGGGTCAAAGGGGAGTGGGTCAAAAATGCCCCAAATTGCCCAAATGTATTGCATTTTACACTCGCTACATCGAGTCACATACAGAGGGGGACCACGCACGCGCGGCTTGTTATTATTGTTCTCAGACAAATATATCGCCCGTAGAAAAGCATGAGTTTTTTTTTCTACGGGCGAAACAGTTAGCTGGGGATAATAATAAATGAAATAAAATGTTTGACCCAAAAGCACGAATTTTATCTTCTTATATTCGAGCTCTGGACTTTATTAGGTATTCTTAAGAATTGTAAAAAATACCATTGAGCTTTCAGACCATTATGTGTATTTTTAAAGAATAATATATATATATATATATATATATATATATATATATATATATATATATATATATATATATATATATATATATATATAGATGGGTAATGAAAAAAGAAAAACCAAGAGATATTTTTGTATATATTCATCAACGTTTTGTCTTTATTGTAAGACTTCCTCAGGATGATAATTTTAAGAAAAATGTCATGAGGTAGTCTTACAATAAAGACGAAACGTTGATGAATATATAAAAAAATATCTCTTGGTTTTTCTTTTTTCATTTCCCATATATATATATATATATATATATATATATATATATATATATATATAAATATTTGTTATTGTTTATTTATCTATGGACGTATACGTTTCGTCTCTTTTCAATCAAGACTCATCAGCATAAAAGTATGACTATTCACTACCGGTTACACGATTCGAAACCCTGGATTACAAGTATTTATCAACCCCAATCCAACGTCGCTAACCGATAGGTCAATTCTGAACAGCTTATAAACAATGATAATTTTAACACATTTAAAACGGCGAGACATACAGGCATTCAACTTCTATAAGACAAGGAATGATGCATATAAAGCAAGTGACGCTGTGTTAGTTCTACCATTTACAGTGCTCTACTTTTTTAACGAGGAGCTTCAAATATAAATATTTGTTATTGTTTATTTATCTATGGACGTATACGTTTCGTCTCTCTCTCTCTCTCTCTCTCTCTCTCTCTCTCTCTATATATATATATATATATATATATATATATATATATATATATATATATATATATATATATATTATTCTAAAAAAATACAGAAGCATGGTCCGAAAGCTCAATGGTATTTTTTACAATTCTTAAGAATAGCCAATAAAGTCCAGAGCTCGAATATAAGAAGATAAAATCCGTGCTTTTGGGTCAAACATTTTATTAAATTTTTCTCTTTCATTTCCCATTATGTCGGATAACTTTCAACTTTCCTTTCTCATATATATATATATATATATATATATATATATATATATATATATATATATATAGTCCCATCTGTCTCAAATAGAATCTCTAAACTATCAGCTAACAAAACAATATTCGACCAAAATGCTAATTTCTACAACAATGCCCTGCTTAATTCAGGTTATCCAGACAAGATAACCTATAAACAAGAACACCCCACACACCTTAAGCCACACCGCAACATAATCACACACAACATGACACAGAGACATAGTAATAACAATAATAGAAATAATAATTATAATACGAACACCAATAACTCAAATAACACCAAATATAATGAACACATTAACCAACACCCTGAAAATAAACGCAAACGATTAAGGCGAAAGAAAAATATCTGGTTCAACCCCCCATACAATAACAATGTAAAAACCAATATCCCTAGGGAATTTTTCAAAATAGTTGAAAACTCATTTAGATACCCACACAAATACAATTCCCTCCTAAATAAAAATAATATCAAGATATCGTACTCCACAATGCCTAACATAGCCCAAACCATAATAAGTACTAACAATGAGAAAATCAAACGTGCCCAATCAACCATTACCCCAAACACACAAACTAATAATTGCAACTGCCACAACCCTTCAACATGTCCATTAAATAATAACTGCATGCACAAAGATGTGGTCTATGCATGCACCGTAACTAAATTACCCCAATGCACCACTAACATAAACAACACCACCGAACTTGCATCACCCCATCCCACAACCCCACCTAACTCTAGAAACACAAACCCGAACCAGCCTAGCAACACCATAATGCCCACAACCAGAAGCAACCCAGTAACTGACAGGATAGCTAACCCTAGGATATATACATACATAGGATCGACATCGCAATTTATAAAATCCAGAATCTCCATGCATACTTACTCTTTCAATAACAATACCAATAACAGCACCTCTCTAACTAAATTAATCAAAGACTTTAAATCAAATAACACCCAATTCTCCCTAAAATGGTCTATACTGAAAAAGTCAAAATCCTACACACCGGGCTCAAAGAATTGCCACCTATGCACATCAGAAGCACTAATAATACTCACAACTGCAATAGAGAAAAACGTTATAAACTCGAGAAACGAGATAATTTCCAGATGCCAACATAAGAGGAGATTTAAATACGCCCAGCTTGTAACCCCAATAGACACCCCCCCCGCCCCAGAGCACATAAATGCACTTAGCCCAACATAGTCTTGCCCATCAGGTATCTAGACCATCCCCACTCCTCTATCAGATTTATTTTTAACCTAATAGCAAAACATACAGTTAATTAAACAACCACGCGACCCCTTTAGCATCGATCTTCCACTACGGATAGACCCCAATGCCCCACCCACCTCTCTCAACAAATATCGACCTAATACTAAAAGACTAACAGCTCAATAATACCCCCTGGCGACAAGATAACCCAATATGATGTAATATAAGTTAATATAATATTAATTTAGATTCATACAATGAATTCCATCTTTTAACCCTACTAGAATCAGCTAACTTAATTTATTTTAATATACAATGAATTCCATCTTTTAACCCTACTAGAAGCAGCTAACTTAATTTAATATAATATTAGGCTACGCAAAATTATAACTTGCTTTGAATTCAGAATAAAACACTCACAATTTTAATACATTTGCACTGAAAATAATATTCCTCTTTTTGATAATAATAATAATAATAATAATAATAATAATAATAATAATAATAATAATAACAACAACAATAAGAATATCAATTACGACTACGTTTAATCCCGCTCACATATATCCCTATCTGATGGTTTTCACCGCACTAAGAAACCCCTTAACCTCAAAATATAAACATCTGAATCCCCCCACCCACAAACTCACCTTAGCTGACCGTCAAACTTGAAGTTATAGACTTCACTAAAACCCCTTCCCCCCAACCCCGCCCATTCCTTCACACTACCCTTAGAATATCAGCCACAGGCATTATTCACTTTGACATCGGTTGGAAAGGTTCTACTCTCCTTAGCCGGCAAAAATCCACACCCAAGCAGAATATTCAAGATGATATAAAAAACTTTTGAAACATTTCTCTGCCAGGGAAGCAAACAATTAAAGGCAGACATGAACTTTTCCGCATAACGCCTTTAAACAGACAATCTTAACCTCGGATTTGCCGAATTGGATATTTAAAATACCAGTACAGAATTTTTACTTGTAACTCCACGGAAATATACTATAACGGAGTACGAATCCATACGGACCAAGTGAGATATTTTGAACCCTCCACCTTTTATTTGTGAAAAAAACTTTATTCAATTCTACAAAAGTTACTTTAGCTATTAACTAGCTACAAAATCACCTCCCAATACTGCTAAATTTCACTTCCCGGCCTTTTATTTTATTTTTTATTTTTTATTTTTTATTTTTTTATTTTATTTTATTTTATTTTTAACTTCTTTATCCCCAATCCCTTTTGGTTTTTATTCTTCAATTTTTTCAAAGTGAAATGGAACTAGGTAATATTTAATTGATATAAATACCATATTACCAGATTTATCCTCTGACGAGAAGAGTTTTATCTTTGAAAAACCATGGTTTAAGGATTAATGTAACTCCTTGCATCTGAACTTTCGATGTAATAAAATTTGTATTAACTTATGTACAACTCTTTATCTTCATCTTTCTTTAATATATATATATATATATATATATATATATATATATATATATATATATATATATATATATATATATATATATATATATATATATATATAATGCTTTGGAAGATCATACATTTTTGCAAGTTTGGCTCTGATGTAATAGCGATAATAACACTATTTTTGTGATGCCAGTATATATAGATACACATTGTTAAATTTTGATGTCCGGAAGGCAATAATCATTTTTTGATTATTAATTATCAAATTACGTAATTTTGTAATTTACTGAATTTTAACATGAAAACTCTGCCTGATATTGCATGTTTGACATTGAGCTTATTCATATCTGCAGAGTATAATATACCTTGAGTATACATAAGATTTTATTAATAAATAAGTTAATCGGATATCGGTATGTACACTTTTCATGATAAATAAATAAATATATATATATATATATATATATATATATATATATATATATATATATATTGTTGAATATAAGAGACAACTCATGTCTAGATATCCTTTGGTAGATCCTTTCAATAATCCCGAACCAGGATCTTAGTTTCGGAGGGGGATATACTGATGAATTTGCCATAGTTTAGATTTTTGCCCCAAGTACTTTCAGACTCATCCGGGTCCATCTTCAGGGGAATGAGATTAATCAGGTACAGACTATGTGTTAGTATTATAGAAGGTTTTGGCGCCAAAACCTTCTATAATACTTACACATGTAACACCCCATGTGATAAAAAATAAAATAATAAAATCAACAATTATGTTTTTGTGGTTTGTATTTAAAGAAAACGAGCTAAAAAGGTAGTTTACTTTACCTGGCTTCATTTGTCTTCGGAAACTATGTATAAACAATCCCCTACCTGTACATAGAACAAGCTATACTAATCTTACTATTGACCTGTGAGATTGTAATCTACTTTTTTCTTGGGAGTTGTAGTGTAATATATGTTCTATTGCCATGAGATCATCCCCAAAGGCATTAACATTTTCTTTAGTTGTAGTGTAGTATCTGTTGTGTTGTTATGATTCAATTCTCCTATGCATTACTGCTTTCTTTGGCGGGAGTACTGCTGTGTATATTTGTTTGTCATGATACTTACAACCCAGGCATTACGCCCGTTTCGGTGGGCACCCTAATATATGTTCGCTCTTTATTATACCATCCTCACCGAATAACAAAATATGCGACCGATAGACTTATATATTTTCTAGTAATAAATAATTAAACATAACGAAAACTGACAGTAGAAAATGTTTCCGTTGATCAAGATACCTTATGTATGATGTACCTTATGTATTATGTACTTTATATATTATGCACCTTATGTATAGTGTACGTTATGTATTATGTGTCTCATGTATAATGTACCTTGTGTATTATGTATTTATGTATAATGTACCTTATGTATAATTCACCTAATGGATTATGTACCTTACCTATGATGTGCCTTATATAATATTTGAATGCCCAATACTTTTCTTTGATTAAAAACAAGAGAAAACGACGTCATTTCATGGTTTATCTGCCTGGGAAATTTCATTTGGATTTGGTCGTTGATTTCTGGAATCGCCCAGTGAAGAAACTTGCCATCTATCGGCCCCGGCTTTCTGCCAAAATTCACCGGTCTCATCAATCCAAGGACGCCCTACTGATAAAAGGCGTTACTCGTTTTAGTGGCCATGTTAGGAAATTAGTTGGCCAACTTCCCTGACAAAATCCAATTGGCTTAGCAAACATGGCCGCATTCTAAAAGTCAATTCTTTGTACGTTGTATCTCCAAATATCCATACAGTTGTGGACGCCTACAAATTTGAAATCAATATATTAAGGGGAGTAAATCAAACTTTTTCTAAACATCCAATAAACATAACTGAAAAGACTTGTTATACCTTTTCTCTTTGTCTCTCCGACAATCATTTCCTTCGTTTATATATATATATATATATATATATATATATATATATATATATATATATATATATATATATATATATATATATATATATATATATATATACTGCTGGATAATGCCCCTATCCTATGGGAATGGACATGTTGGAAATCGTTGATTTGACTTGAGCGAATTAACGCGGGGTGGACCGGCAGTCGAGTGCAGAATAGGGCCTGTTCTCACAGTCAGAAATCACAGACGTGAGAAGTTCACCTTGTGACGAGACCCCAGATCAAGGATCAGTGTGCACCTGCGAGAGGCTGTGACGTCACGCGCCCTTGCGTGGGAAACAGAGGGATCCGTGACGTCACTCGTTATTCGAGAGAAGCGAGTTTCGTTAGTCTGGGTTTTGGAGGCGAACCTATCAGATATGATTTTGATGTACAGCAATTTGATTCAAGGGAAAATAGAAACGAGAGATATCCTTCCCCCCTCTATGAATGATTAAGAAAATAATTGTTAAGTACTACGATAAAATACTGATTCGCTCTCTCTCTCCCCCTCTCTCTCTCACTCTCTCTCTCTCTATCTCTCTCGACGTAGTGAATGGCCCAGGCCGATAAATAACAACGCTTGTAATAAAAAGAATTGGAAATTAAGATGATTGTTTGTCTTCGGAGTGCGTCATGGGGTTTTTGTTGCAGAAAACGAACGGCGTGGTTCACATCAGGAAGGAAATGAGGAAGGAGTTCATCCACTACACGACACGACCCTCCACACGGCGAGGGAGAAATGAAAGGTATGCAAACAATTTATGAACTATGTGATTTATGATGTTTTAAAAATGACGAGTATTAAATGTGAACTGCCACGGTCATTTCAGGAACGAGTACACAAAACGAGAAAAGCCACGGCCCGTAGTGGGACTAGATACGAAACGCGTACTGCCGCGGTCTAGGCAGGAGTAGCCATGCCACAATACCAACATGATGTTAAATAAATAATATTAAATTATGTTTACATATATACCCCAGCGTTTCAAGCTCTTTCTCTCATCAGTGTTGGGGATGATAATCTCAGACGGTCGCAAGGTTCAACAACTTGCTAGAGAATCAACCTAGCATCACTATCAATATATTTTATAACTTACTATATATATATATATATATATATATATATATATATATATATATATATATATATATCTAACAAACATATTTTAACATTAGACTGAATCAAATAAGGTTTAAGATCCGCAATGACTCAAGAACATATAACCATGCCTAAATTTATGAAAATAGATATCTCTGTGTTTATAAAGTTAAGTATTAGTATATGTCTATACATTTTGACACACAAAATTTACTCCTAAACTAATCAACTGATCATTATAAATTTTTTATTAGAGCTCGTCGGCCCAAGGATCGGAATGTGGGCTGCATTTACTTTAATTTATTTTATGTGAATGGTTAAAAAGAGATGTAAGCCTACGGGATCATTAAGATACCTCCTATTTTTTTTATAATTTAAACAATCGGTATTTGACATCAATTAAAAAATATTCCCTAAATTTCATTTTTGAAAAGTATTTAACAAGGTTTTTAGGAGCAGAATATGGGCATACATCGTCATTAGAAAATTCAAATATATCAGATTTACATTGAATTCGATCCATAGTCATCAGACACTGATGAAACAAGATCCCATTTCATGAATAACTGATGTTCGAATCGGTCGACCGACAGAACAGTTATCTCCACTTTGATGATATATTAAGACTTCAGACAATATAATCCGGGTTCGATCCACATCTAGGTTAGCCATGCTGATGACGGCTGATGGCAAAATGTGGTCAATCCGTGAAGACAAATAAAAAAAAATCTGGTGGCAAACCACAGTGGTTAATCCCTTTCAACGTCCAATCGGTAATCAATAGTTCAAGAACAATTCTTTGTACTTCCCAGTCTCTTCTTTCAGCCTCACTCTGCTCTCCCTACTTCTCTTCACAAGCTCAATGAAAAGAGTACAGTTTTTATACTACTTATTGCCCCACCTATGCAAATTGACTGTCAACCAGAGCCATCTAGCTTTCAAATTCTCCAAACAGCGAATTTGCAAAGGGGGACAACTCAAACCACACTTTCTGGATCCATTCCTGGCTGGGGTAACTTTGCTAACCACACAATGATTACTTTTATGTACGTAAAATTAGTAAATAAATAAATATATATGTATAATAGAAATAATGACACGCCCTATTAGAGGCGACTTAATACAATATTCTGCATACTCTTTAACGCTTAGGAAATTGAAAAATACTAAAACACAAAGCTGGTTCTATCTAGAGTACAAAACAATAATAAGACTACGTAACTTAATATATTTAGGCGATAAAAATCGTACATATTCCGGCGGAGCTGTATTGCTATTGTTATAATATGTCATACTACAGACATATCATCGAGGGTTCGATCCTTGTCTAGGTTAGGCATTCTGAGGACAGCTTATAGCCAGAACCACATGTCCATGGATTACTTTTGTGTACGAGAAAATTTAATTAATAAATATAAATAAACAAATAAATATATATATATATATATATATATATATATATATTTCCATATGTATATATATATTTAGATATATATATATATATTTACATATATATATATATATATATGTAAATATATATATATATATATATATATATATATATATCTAAATATATATATATATATATATATATATATATATTTCCATATGTATATATATATTTAGATATATATATATATATTTACATATATATATATATATATATATATATATATTTAGATATATATATATATATATATATATATATATATTTACATATATATATATATATTTACATATATATATATATATTTACATATATATATGTATATATATATATATATATATATATATTTACATATATATATATATATATATTTACATATATATATGTATATGTATATATATATATATTTACATATATATATATATTTACATATATATATATATATATATATATATATATATATATATATATATATATATTACATATATATATATATATACACTGTAAGAGGAGAGAAAGAGATGAGGAAACATCTTTCTGTGGATGACTCTATTTAATATATCCGAGCCGCGTATCTTTATAAACAATATGACGTGTAGTATTGCCATATTGAATAGTAAATGGGATTTGTAACTAGCCCATTCAAATCTCACTTTATAACTGTTATGCATGTTATTTATCGTGTAGCAATGTCTACCGAAAAATTGTCATTCTTCCTTTAACTGTATTCATATCTAACACTGTGACATATAAGCTGATACTATTACATGTGTTAAATATATGATATGAAAATAATGTGTCGAAGTACTTTCTTTCACGTATTAATCTCAACTCTACGTGCATCGTATCTCAAATGATCGATAACGCCCATTATTACCAACTTCTTTAAAATGGTCCTTCGGTATTATAATGATTATAATTTAAATTGATGTGAAATGTTTGTGTTGTGGACCTTGGTAAAGCTGAATAAATGACACAGGAACACATGGTTTAAATGAACAAAGGTATATACTATATAATAGAAAGAAAGATATTACAAGCAGATGTTGCTCTCAACCGCCATTGCCGGTTTGCCTGGGAAGAAGAGAACAAGTGTCACGTGCTTCCTGTATTTATAAGGTGGACGAGTCCATTAGTTCTTTGTAGGTAGGTACGGCACCATAACAGTTAGTGTTTTTCGTCAATGTCTCCAGAACCTTTTTAATCCATAAGCATCAACGGTTTATTTTATTTTAACTTGCAGACAAGCTCGTTATTGGCTTGGAATGAATGAAAACCACTGCGTATTACCTATTCCAAATGTAGATCATATATTTATATTGTCATTCTTATTTCTTAATTCTGACAATTTCTAACTGTAGATGTCTAACCTGAGTAGAGACGATATACTATTATTTAAAAAAAACTCCTTTATACTAAATCAGTACCACCCTCAGGTTTCTTGTAAGATTTCACCCAAGAAATCTTCTGTTGTATGTAGGTGTTGAATAAAAGTTGCGTATATTATCAAACGATAACTATATACCAAGATATATCCTCGTCAAATATCTCGTACGCTGCGGTGAAGCCGCTGAATAAGCTGATATAAATCTCATATAAAGTTATCTTTTCGTGTTACGAAATGGATAAAGGCAACACTAACATGATTCAGTTGACAGTTGATAATTACGTAGAGAAGACACACAGAGGAGGAAAGAGCAAGAGGTGCTTACTCATATTAGTTTACGAGCTAATATAAATTCTTGCGTTCGACACCGCTTCCAGCCGTGAACCATTCAATGGTTAGCAGTCGTTTATTTTTCTCTCTCTCTCTTTCTTTATAACGTCATTTCCGACTGGTTGTCTTATTTCTTTCAACAGTTTTTCACTAATAATTTAACACGTAAGGAGTGCAACTGTCTATACTTGATTTCAAAGTTTGATTATCTTACGATAATTTATAAACCACATTTTGTAATCAATTAAAAACACTCAAAGTGTGTTTAAGATTTTGAGAGTTTAATAAGAGCACTTGCCCTCTCTGATAATATATTTATTTTTCAACAGTTAGTAATGCGTTCTATTCCCGGCATGAGGTCCAGCCCATATATGTCTGCTGAAGAGGATGCCGTTCAAACATATGTGAAACAAAGGCTTTCATTGATTGAACAATCGTAGAATTTAAAAAACTATGCGAAACGGTCTGTGATTGATTAGCAATCAGAAGTATCGCCTCAAGTGAAAATTCTCAATGCAGAACTGACATTTTACGATTTGTTTCAGACTGTAAGTCTTAAAAACAAATATACAGAAATGCAGTGAATGAGAAAGTAACTGGACTGAAAAACGCCTAAATTCTAAGACGTAAATGCCCGACGTAAATTGTCAAGTCCCCAAACAAAGTCTTAGCACCAGTCAAATTCCTTAACTGGTTTGTTATTCCTAAAAAATGGCTACAGAAGTGTTGTTTTTATTATTAATACACACATGTGTTCCAATATTTGTTATTCTTTCACGGCAATTGTTTCTTGTCTATGAATTACCGACAGAACTGACCACTTAGAGAAGTTCTTGACAAAGCTGCGTTCGCACAAATTTTTGGGGGATGTTGTCAAACACAGCGTAGGCACAGAACGATTAACAGAGGGATTATCACTAATCTTCGACGATGGCCATCCTCATCTGGAATCCATGTATCAACTCTCTCATCGATTAAATCACAATCATCAAAAAACCTGCTACATAAAATGCACTAACCAAAATAAAACAACATTGAAGTAAATTCCGCGATACCCCTAATGCATAAGCTTCACAAAATGTATCATTAAAAGTTATGAAAGTGAGTGTTTTCCGAATAATACTGTCTATGAAAGCCATATGTTTTGATATTTTCTTAGAATGTACACATAATGTAGATGTAAATATTTTATGACAGTCTTAATTTATGCTATTTATAAGTTTTCGCATAATGTTATAGTCACATGTCAATGCTCGTCATTCTTTCCTTCTATATTTATAAACTTTACGATAATCGAATACTTATAGTTATAGTTAAATACAACTGATACCTTTTGATTGATTAGGTTATATGACTACTTACATGACAAATACTGTCTGAATATACGTATTCGATAAAATTAGATTAAAAATGTACTCTGGAAAATCACAAACTGCAATTGAGTTTCTACCATTTTAATTTTTGAGATGACACCACAGTTAATACTATTCTCTATTAATTGGATTATGTGGACTACTTTTCCTATCTTAGATGTTATTCGCACAACGTTGCGATCGAGTTAACCTCCGACTTTATTGTGGTCCGTCTTGTCGAACTCCGGAATATATACGGATTTTCGAACTGAACAATTTATTTAATCTATGGTTGTAGATTTTCTTCCGTTTGTCAGCCATTACTGGGTAGAAGGCTTAAGTAAGTTTTGCTGTACTCTTAATTAGTATCGCCTATAGTAGTGATTGAACCCTGTAATTAAAACCGATGTTAACTAAACACGTTTATCTGTTGCACCCTGTCTCTCAGTAGCATGTATGATCAAACTTATCAATATCCATCTAATATATTATTTTTTAAACTCCTTTCTATGAGGTTTGACACAAGGTCAGGTGTAGGTTTGATGAAAGTGTTTCTGTGGAACGAACTGGCACACCTAGGTTTTCAGCCCGTGTCGCTAACCACTTAGCCACCGTCACATCCCGTCATATTGTCACTAATATATTATTATACTTAGGCTTTGTAAGGTCATTGTAAATCTGGAAGAAAGTTCTAATGAACCACTAATGCAATGACAATTAAATTGACAGTTATATGGAAAATTCCTATACTGACATCAATATTTAATCATGAGGTCATCAGCTGTGTTGAAATTTAGTAAATTTATACTCGCCAACATGTTTTAAAAACGGCGAAGACTTTGGACATGAAACTTCCCGGCACACCAGTACTCGCATTTACCAACATCATCGCAAGATAAAGGTGTGTCAGAAGGTGAACTTGAACGGGTACCAAGAGCCGGTAATTATGTTAATTTTCTATAAACTAGATAATTAAAATATGATTTGTTAATTAAATGTTTATTGTTTTAAATCGAACAACACAGATTTATTGGGGACTTGGCTCCCACTCAATGGTGTTAAGTAGTGGTTTATTTCCGAATATAAAACCAATTCACTAAACAATTAAAAGGTGAATGCTACTCAATAATCCTCGTAAAGATTTGCGCGGTCAGTGACTGAGAAATCCTTCTAGACTGAAACAACTGTTATTGTGTTCCGTTGTGTTGACATTCAGAAATTATGTAACTATTTTAAATTAAAGAAAAACCTTGAATTAAAAACATATATGAACCGGTACGAATTTTAATGTCCCCTCTCAATATTGGCCGACTTTACAATATGTTTTTCTTTTCGATTTATTTTATTTTTAAAAGTAGAATTAACTTTAACGTGTAGCATCTGTTCTAATACTGTACTTAATCTATTCTGTTGTCGATTAGTGAAAGAGAAATCCTTATAGACTGAGGCACAAGTACTGGATTATTCAACAGTTCCTGAAATTGTTGATTAATTTTTCATTATCTTAAAAAGAAATGAACTAAAAATGTCCTAAAAATGACTCAATTCTCTTTCTCTATCTTCCTCTCCCCCTCTCTCTTTATATTTACGAAATTATTTATCTATAGAAGATTTAGATGCAGAGTTACTTCACAGTAAAATTACAATTTTTCGGTGATAAAAAGAATGAAACTCGTCCCTAAAAAAACTCGACTTAATGCTTAGTGGAAATACTGCAGTATCAAATCATTGGTAGCATCAAGTATGTTCTTATGTGTAAGAGCATTCATATAGTTACGAGACATGTACACACATAAAGATAGACATATTTCATATTTGTGTAGATTTTGAGCATCGACTTAGAACGGCGATGCCATATTTAATCGTCTAATAAATTCAACCAAGATTATTTTTAAACTGCATAAGACTTTTGATTTTTCTTTGAGGAAAACGATCAATTCTGAATTTATTAAAATTATTCATTTGGAAATGATTTGACGGCGCAGACTTGCTGAAAATGATCGATCATTTGGCGACTGGGCTGTTCTCTGTCAATATCACGAATCTCTTCCTATAGCTTATTACTTGGTTCATCTGATTATCGAATACCTACTCTCTATTTAATTGAAGACGTGTTGTCTGTATGCCTTTCAATAATTAGCTTCAAAACTACGGGACATAATTTCATTAACCTTTGAACTAAACGTCCTTGAAATTCTGTGTGTGTTACATGTGGGTAAAAATGTTGTTACTACTACCACAACTACTACTAATACAGCTACTGCCAATACACATAGACTATTGCATACTACGTCACACATTTGAAGATAATTGTACTAAATCATACATTAAGGTCTCATAGCAAATTATTTCCTAGACTCTTTATCAAAGTTTAGGAGGTGGCGATATATATATATATATATATTGTGCTCGGGTGAGCTTGCTGCTCTGGTGCCCCCACGACGTAAATTCACTAGAACAACCCGACAATCTGCCAAATCCCATCCATACACTGTGGATGTCCCCAGATGCCGTAGGGCTTTCTACTCCAGAGCTTCCTTCCTCGTGCTGCTTGACTCTGGAACTCCCTCCCTGCTTCCTGCTTTCCTGACGCTACTGACATACAGAAATTGAAAACTAACGTAAACCGACATCTCGCTGCGCAGCTCCTTATTTAGTGGCGGCCTGCCTTGTTTGGGGTGAACTATGATATATATATATATATATATATATATATATATATATATATATATATATATATGTGTGTGTGTGTGTGTGTGTGTGTGTGCGTGTGAAAAATGACAAACGGAAAATAGGTTAAAGTGCAGGAGAAAAACAAAAACAAGAGAATTGACCGGTTTCGTTCGTGTTGGCAAACGTCCTCAAAAACACGAACGAAACCCGTCAAATCTCTAGTTTTTGTTTTTCTCCTGAACTTTAACCTGTTTTCCGTTTGTCATTTTTCACACATTTTGTCCACCACGGCATTTCATTTTCATGAATTATCGTGTACCTTACACAATATATATATATATATATATATATATATATATATATATATATATATATTGTGTATTTACCCTATACCGCCGCTCACCATGCATCTTGTAAACTCTAGCTCAATTTACAAATATCTACAAAAACATATCTGCCGTCCCTCTGATTTAAGACAAATTCTAGTTAATAACACTAAAATAATACATTCCGAAACAAATTTTAAATAAATTAAAAATACTCGACGCTATATGCATAAAAACACAACAATCTAAAATTAACAACATCACATATGCAACCAGTAGTAACATTTGAAAATGCTTAACGTAATGCGATTTTGTTCTGCAATGCCATCCGACGTTGCTGAATTTAAAATCGTCAACGACTTCCTGGAACAATGCGGAAAACGTTCTATGAGCATTTCTCCATCGTCTTATTAACATTCTCTTAGTTTTCCAGCTGTTAATTTGCTTTTGACATCTGATGATGATTCGAAGAATAATCGAAAACGTTCGTGAAACCTGTAAAACCTATGGAATATTTATTAACTAGAATAATGGAAAAAATGAAAATGGTATACTTAAACCTTTTTAATTTTTTGTGTATGTGTTTTGTGTATCTGTGTGTACGCATTGTATAAGAGAGATAATTCATTACTATTTTCAGGAGTGGTTCCTCTTTCTCAGAAGAAAAAAATTGAATCAAATTCAAATTTAAAAAAATCATTAGTGAATTAAACTCTGAATTTAAATAACATTTTACCAAAATCATAACAGCATTAAATAGTTTCAGAGTAAATGGATAATTATAGTATTAAAAGATAAATAAAACAAAACCTACTCCGTCATTTAAGGAATTTGTTTCGTTTACTACACTAACTGCGTGCTACACACACTCTGGCCAGGGTATGAATCAAAACATATTAGACGTTAATCATTAAAAAAATGAAAGGAAAATAATAAAAGCAAAATTCAGAAAAGCCACGAAGTAAATATTGTTAGAATAAAATAAGATAATAATAGTATATAAAGGAATATTAAATAAATAATATTAGAAAAATAAATTAATTGAACACCGCTCCTGGCTGTTACGCTATCCCACCTACCCCTTCACATAAAATTATATATATTTAAATAGTTAATCTTTATATACAAATATAACACTTCATCAGTTGAGTCGCATATACAATATTCAGACAAAATAAATAAATAAGTAATTAAATTAAATAAAAAAACAAAACAAAATACAATCAGTTATATTTCAATTAGTTTTATTTTATTGGCTGCGGATATTAATATTTACTTCGATATAAGTAATATGGCCACTCCACACGTGTTATTGAGATTTGAAACACCCGCCATTTTACAAATAAGTCTTCCTCAAAAAATATTATAGAACATGGTCACACGCATTACATGACAATGTTTAAATCTTGCCTTATCAAGTAAGATTGCTATATAAAAAAATTAAAAGAATTTTTGGAAACAAATATATGAAAATAAAAACTTTCGTATTACTTCTCAACGCCAACATATTTATATTTCTTACATTGTGATAACCTTCGAATACTCCTCTGTCTCCCCCCTCTCTCTCTCTCTCTCTCTCTCTCTATCTCTCTCTCTCTCTCTCTCTATATATATATATATATATATATATACACACATATATATATATATAAATATATATATATATATATATATATATATATATATATAAACAACACGATGAGAAATTCCAATGAACATACATATATATCCTGGATTTTTCATACATGTAACAGGAGTCTTAAGAATCGAGTTCGAGAAGATCCGGAAGCAATAAGATAGAACATACAAACACTGAAATGAGTATATATATATATATATATATATATATATATATATATATATATATATATATATATATATTTTATGTATATATACATATATATATACATATATATATATTAATTTATATATATATATTTATATATATACATATATATATGTTTATATATACATAAATATATATATACATAAATATCTATATCTATCTATCTATTTATATATATATGTGTGTGTGTGTGTGTGTATATATATATCTATATAAGGCAGAAAGATGAAGATAAAAATTGCATAAAATTATATACAGTTGCTCAAAATTAATACAAATTATATTACATCGAAAGTTCATATGCAAGGAGTTACATTAATCCTTTAACTATACCCCCCCCACACACACACACACACACATATATATATATATATATATATATATATATATATATATATATATATATATACATATGAAACGTACAATTATGTGTTTATAGTTTTTTATGACAACGGTTTTTGAACTAATACTCATTTACGCTTCATCATAAGTTGGTCTAAGTCAATTGCCCGAGAAACAGCTGGTATAGATTGCGAATTAACATATAATGGTATGATATTATGAAAAAAATGCATAAATGGTGCTCCTTTGTTGTCGAAAAATCTGTCATCATTTCATTATATACATCTTACTGTATATATATATATATATATATATATATATATATATATACATATTTAATTATTTACTTGTATAATTGTATATACTCGTGCTATACACGAGCCTTTGTGCGATGTATTTGGTATTCAGTTTTAGCTTTATATATTTTCATTAACATAATATCATTGTCGATACATTCGTTTCTAGAAATAATGAAGAATAATTGGAAACCTTATTTATATTATCAAAGAAATATCACATAGGCATACAAATTGCGGCTTGAAATTTATTTCATGCCTCTGTTTGTTTTCTGTAGGCTATAGCAAATTCATTTCATGCTTGGGTTACCGCATCAGTACATGATGAAGCTATCTTCACTGTTTTATATTCCGGGCTGAGATTCTAATGTATGAACATTAAGTGGATCGAATCGCCAGTTTTACTGCTACTTAGAAATAGACCTTATGTCAGATTTTATTGAAATAATGATCTATAATCGATATACCAATATGTTGTACAATAATACGCCAGGAAGTTTGAAGTTTACTTAGGTAAATAAATTGGCACCAAACGTGTCTAGTTTACATACGATTTCATGGGTCAGAAATGTCAGAATTTGATTTTCTAAACGAATCACTCACAGTGTGCTACATTGGTTCTATTTATCTTCCTCCCACAAGGTAATATGTCATACAAGGTCGGGAAAGTGGGAAAGAACCAGCGCTCGAGAATTGGAGCACTCTGGCTGTTTAAAGATTGCCTGGGCAGCTCCGTCGGCATTCCCCGGTAGGGGCGCCTCAGACAGTAAGCAATAAACTTACTCCTCCCCAAAGAGGGGAGGCAAAGCTAGCGAGGGTGCACCTCCTAGAACTGCACAGGACCGACAACCCCCAATAGACCGGCGTAAATCAAGACCCAAAGGCCCGGACAATACCAGTTTATTAGGCGGAGTTATTGTGTTTATTTTGCTTCATTGTTATTATTGTGTTTATTTTGCTATTGCCAATTCTTCCTAACAGTCATCAATAATGATCTTCTATTTCACCACCATATTATTTCTATAATGCATCAATTTAAATGTCAGCGCGTTGTTTACTTATGTTAGTTGAAAGGAATTATGGCCCGGAAAGTATAATACGACAGCATTTGTCCAACTAGATTCTTGCTGGGTTAGTTGCTAATATAAAGAATGAAAGTTGTACCCTTAATAATCACAGAAAATGTAACAAGTAACTGAGGATGTAATTATTGTGTGTGTAATGTAGAGATGTGCGATTTTGCTATGAAATTCTGTATTGTGAAATGTGGGAGTTGTTTGTAATGACAGTACGAATTGAGAATAATAATTGAGTTGGTTCGTAAGACATATTTTGTGACGAAATCTTGCAAAGAGAGAGTAGAAGTAGAAGTATGATAGTAGAAAGTGAACAGTGGGTTTACTTCCGGCAGCCTCGTAACTCGCGCTTCTTTTATTTTGTCATTTAGTCCTCACATTCAATGAGCGATGTTTCTGTCAAATAAGGAAGAA
Source organism: Sepiola atlantica (assembly GCA_963556195.1). Taxonomy (NCBI): domain Eukaryota; kingdom Metazoa; phylum Mollusca; class Cephalopoda; order Sepiida; family Sepiolidae; genus Sepiola; species Sepiola atlantica. The sequence continues at coordinate 12,284,147 of OY744536.1, read as the reverse complement.
GTCCTGCTTTTTGTGTCAGAATCTATCCATATAACACTAGTCGTTGGCTAGTCGGTGATTTTTAATATGTTTTTATTTTTAGCTACGCACATCAAGTGGCTTCATGCCTTGTGTGGAAAGAAATTCCATAAAAATATATCGGTGTGTAATATTCTAATACGTGCGTATCCAGGCGAGCGAAATTTCATTTATAGTTGGCCAATAAAATCTGTTGTACCCGGAGCTTGTATTTACTATAAGCTAAGGTAGTTGAGATTAGAGCAGAGGACGAACCTCGCGTCTTCTTCAAACCATAGTAGTGTTATAAATAGGACGGATGATTTCAAGGTCGCTTGTGCAGTTTAAACATGAGATGTTAAAATTTGTAAAACAAAAAACAACGTTTTGGCAATGACATTAACATTCATGACACATTGAATTTGTATCGTTTCTTCGTGGAGAAAAACAATCCTGATGTTCATATTAATGTTCAGAACGTAAATGCTTACTATACACTGCCCTTGAGTGTCTAAGGTATTTCTGTACAGGGGTTTCTCAGGGCAACCTTACATGAGGATACTCCCCCCTACAAGTAAACACTGACTAACTATTCAAAATAACATAGTATTCGCAGGACAAATAAGATCCCATCGGTATGGCTCCCTCACACTGGTTTATATGATAAATGGTGCATCTTCTCCAAATGATGTTGCCTATAGTAACAACACTAAGCTGGATACTCCACCAGACTCGACGAAGTCTTGTCCTGGAATCCGGTAAGACCAAGAGAACATAATAAATATATACTATAATATAATTAACTCGTAGATTGGGGAGAGGAGAAAAACTCTTCTTAACTTGTTTACTAAGTCAACGTTTGAGAAATAATAGAGAATTTAAGAGAATATCCGAATATCTATGTATTTCATATAGAGATCAAGTGTTAGCCTTAGGAAGAGATGCCTTGATTTCTGAGAATTTCGACGGAAATAAAATGAAACAATACAAGTAACAGCAAAAAGTGGGGTTTTGAGAGGAAAATAGTTAAAATAATATATATATATATATATATATATATATATATATATAGTTTATTTAGATACTGTATATTACATATTTCAGCAATGTACCGCGGTTTCATCCAAAAGGGCAGATTTAGACATATTTAGTAAATCTCTATCCCCAGTGGAATCATCGGCAAGCTGAAATGATCGTAGTCACGTCCCGATAGGGAATGGCGTCAACAATGACAGAAAACGGTGTATCTCTGAAAGGGTCCCCGAAAAAATCCGGTGTGGGATAGTGATTAACTGAGACTTAAGGAGATCGATGTTAGTTCGTGTATGAAAGGCCTTCATTTTATTCCCTAGCACGTTTTCTTTATTTATTTATTCATCTGTTAGCAAGTTTTATTTATTTATTTATCTGTTCTTTTTTGGATTTGTAATGTTATTGTTTTACCTAGTCTGAAAAAATACGAAAAGGGCGGCTATGAAGTTTGCCGTTAGGGTTTGTGAAATTAGGGTGCTTTTTGTTGTCGTTTTTGGGAATAGATTTATGTATCGGATTAATTGTTCGAACAGTGCTGAAAAGATGATGCAATAATATTTTTATGGACTTAACGTGTTTGTTTATTTTTGTTTATTGAATTGTTATTTCCGTTTGAGGGGTATAATTTAAGTCTCTGGGTGGGGATTGTTCACTTCTATGTTATTGATGGTGTGTTAATACTACTGCGAAATTCAGAATTATACAAGCTATCAACAACCCTTCCATAAACTGCATGAACTTAAAAACCGAGGTCTTCAGAAAATGCCCCCACAAAAGAAAATTCCTGCTGGCCCAATAGTCTGATAACAATATTACATAACCCACCAATCATCCCTTTAAACCAAATACCCCTCTAAAATATAGTAAAGCATTTCTTAAAAACATACAAAATAACCAATCACCCCAACAAATCCCTAAACCCATAACAAAATTCCTATCTTTCTATTTACGTACAAAATACCCCCAGATATATGTTAAACACTCCACGGGCGCGACTACATAAACCCCGCTTACCCTGATACAACCTACTCCTAACCACAGATAAAACATTCATCAATAAACACCCTACCCTTTCACCACAGATAATCACATCATCCATACTAAAACTAACCCCATCCACCGCGCTTATACATTTATCAGCAGATACCCCATCTCCACGTGCCCCTCATATCACGGTAAATACATGACACCCCTTTAAACTCCCAGGGATATAGATAAACCACAGAACGAAATAATTTTTTACCCCTAAGACCCCCCCCCCCCCGCTTCATACAGTCCATATAATAGATTCTCAAATCACCCGCCCACCCCTGTATACATGAAGATGAATGTACATCCGTGTGTATAAGTCCGTGTGTATGTACAAGCACGTGTGTACGGGTGCGCGTGCGTATGTATAGTAGCATATTATTAATAAATAGAAAATAGAAAATAATATTAATAAAATAAATAAAAGATTAAATTAATAACATAACAAAAACACAAAAAATAAATAATAAAAATAAAAAATAAAAAATAAAAAATAAAATTAATAACCCCCGTACATGTGAGTGTAGATGTGTGTACGTGCGTGCATACGCATATACGTGCAGATGTTGTATATAGACATGCTTGTGGTTCCATGCCCGTATGTGTATATAAGTTTATTTGCCGGTCCGCATGGAGGGATGTACGCGTACGAGTGGAATAAAATAAAATAATGAGATAAATAATTTAATAAATTTTCTGAAATACACTAAATATTAATATTATTAACACACCACAATAAAATAGAAGTTAACAACCCCCACCCAGAGACTAAAATTATACTCCTCAAACGGAGATAACAGATACATCCATCATTTCGTTTATAACCAAATTTTTTATTTTCAACACTACTGGTTATAAACGGGACATATCAACGAACAAACGTTTTTTTTATATATGGCTTTCCTTCCATTAAGATCAAGAAAATACGAAAACACAATTCAATAAACAAAAATAAACAAACAGGTTAAGTCCATAAAAATATTTTATCATCTTTTTCAGCAGTGTTCGAACAATTAATCCGATACATAAATGTATTCCCAAAAACGACAACAAAAAGCACCCTAATTTCACAAACCCAAACGGCAAACTTCATAGCCGCCTTTTCGTATTTTTACACATCCAAAAAAGAACAGACAAATAAATAAATAAATAAAACACGCTAGGGAATAAAACGAAGGCCTTTCATACTGCAACTAACATCGATCTCCCTTAAGTTTTAGTTAATCACTATCCCACACCGGATTTTTTCGGGGACCCCCTCAGAGATACACCGTTTTCTGTCATTGTTGACGCCATTCCCTATCGGGACGTGACTACGATAATTTCAGCTTGTCGGTGATTCCACTGGGGACAGAGATTTACTAAATATGTCTAAATCTGCCCTTTTGGATGAAACCGCGGTACATTGCTGAAATATGTAATATACAGTATCTAAATAAATTATATTAGCTCTCATATGATCGAGCACTTTATTTGATTTCTTTTTATATACAACCTGACACACACTATATATATATATATATATATATATATATACACACACACACATATATATATATATATACACACACACACACATATATATATATATATATATATATATATATATATATATATATATATTAATGACTTTTCTTCTCAAGAACCTAATTCTTACTGTCACCATAAGCGCATACTATCGAAATTACGACTATGTCGTAAACAAAGTACAACTTTGCCGACATTTTCTTTTACATATTCCCAGGCGTTTCGCTCAATATTTCACAAAGAATGGGTGACAATTTAAACAGGATATATTCTAAACTAAGATCAGGCGGTCAACCGGTCAGTAAATAAGATGAAGTTCCTGAGAAAAGGTTGATAATAGTTAGTCGAAAATGACGTTAAACATATGATAAAAAGAGTAGCGGTTGTTAATCTCATTGAGACATGTTTATTGACAAGACGTGTTACAGAGATGTGCTAATAAAACGATAAGCCGTGTGCTTTAAAAATAATTGATTAGAGTTTATACCTCTTTCGATCTTTTCTCCTTCTCCGTTATTCACTTTGCAGCTCACTAGACATTCAAGTGCGATGATATTAATCAAGCATTCACCTTCAAAAAGATCAACTATTGAATCATGAAATTGATTAATTATAATAAGTATGAGTATTACGCATCGGTCTTGTAGTTAGATAACGATATAACTCGGTTCTCGGAGGATAGCAATACACATGCACTGAATCGATGCCGGCTAGAAAACAAGGCAAGCTATGATTTTGAGTTGATTGAAAAATTTATTTGTTGCCTGAGTTTTTAAATTAATGATGACATAGAGGCCATTTGGAAATGATCCCGGGACGCGAAAAACAGAGCAACAAATACGTACAAAATATATGATCCCTCGTTTCCCAATAAACAGAAAACTGTTCATTTTAACGATGAAGACATATCCAACAAACATTAATCGTAAATGCATAGAATATATAACGTTATTTAAAGAACCAATTTTCCTAAAATCTGATATTCAATAGTATTTACTATTCGACATCAATTAATCATACTAGCAGATATATGCACCCTCTGCTAGCATATTTGTGTACAATAGTGTAGTGAATAATGGTCAATCTACGATTCCCCCACTTTCAAACCACAATGATGTCGTTTGCACGGCCACTGATAAGGCTGAACTACTCGCACAGCGTTTCGCTTCTAACTCTACTTTAGACTCGGGTAACCACCCTCTCCCTGAATTACCATTGCGGACTGAAGCCACACTTGATAACCTGGTCATCACCCCATCCCAGGTCAGAGACATTATAAAAAGCCTTGACACCTCTAAAGCTTGTGGGCCTGATCTTATACCTGTAATAGCAATAAAGAAATGCTCTGCTGAACTGGCCCCTGTTCTCTCCAAACTCTACAACAAATGCCTAGCTGAATCTTGCTTCCCCGATAGCTGGAAAATTGCCTCTGTGGTACCAGTCTACAAGAATACTGGGAATAGAACCGACCCTCAGAACTACCGCCCAATCAGTCTACTGCCGATCTTTGCCAAAATCTTTGAGTCCTTAATCAATCTAGCGATAGTACGTCACTTAGTTAATGCTAAACTTCTATCCGACCGCCAGTATGGGTTTAGACAAGCACGATCTACTGCAGACATCCTAACGGTCATCTCTGAACGCATGTATCATACTCTCGACAAGGCAGGTGAAGCTAGGGCAGTAGCGCTTGATATATCCAAGGCCTTTGACAAGGTATGGCATAAAGGGCTTCTCCTGAAAATACGCTCATACGGTATTACTGGGCAACTACTTAATATAATTAGATCCTTCCTAAACAAAAGAAAAATCCAGGTTGTCCTCGATGGCCGTTCATCTAAACAACATGACATAAATGCTGGTGTGCCCCAGGGATCTATTCTTGGACCTTTGTTGTTCCTGGTCTATATAAACGATCTCCCTGATGACATAGTGTCTGAGATCGGTTTATTTGCTGACGACACCACGCTTTACTCTCGCCATGTTGGCAAAACGGACGCGATCATATCTGAGGCAATGGCTGCATCCTTAGAAAATGACCTCCAGGCTGTAGTGGATTGGGGCCATAAATGGTTGGTGACTTTTAATGCCGCAAAGACAAAGCTCCTTTCCTTCAACAACTACAAGAAGCCTCTCCAACCACCGATTGCCATGGCAAATAACACCCTACCTGAGAGTTCATCATTCAAACTCCTTGGCCTAACCTTCACAGGTAACATGAATTGGAACACATACATTGAAGACATTGCCAAGGCTGCCGCAAAGAAGGTTGGCTCCCTCTACCGTGCTAGTGGACTCCTTACACCTGACATTATCCTGTATCTCTACAAAGCCACCATTCGCCCATGCATGGAGTATTGTTGCCACATCTGGGCTGGTGCATCATCTACTAGTCTCTCCCTCCTTGACAAAGTCCAAAAAAGAGTAGTCAACCTAATAGGTCCCTCACTGTCAGCTAAGCTCCAGCCCCTGTCCCATCGCCGCAATGTAGCATCCTTGTGTTTGTTTTACAAATACTTCAATGGATTATGCTCCGATGAGTGTGCTGCTCTGGTACCCCCTCGACGTAAATTCAATAGACTAACTCGACATTCTACTAAATCTCACTCATTCACTGTGGAGGTCCCCAGATGCCGGAGAGCATTCTACTCAAATAGCTTCTTTCCTCGTGCTGCTGGCCTCTGGAACTCCCTCCCTGCCCCCTGTTTCCCCGACAGTACTGACATGCAGAAATTTAAAACTAATGTAAACAGACACCTCGCTGCTCAGATCCCAATTTAAGCTGAACCACCAATCCTTCCCCCCCTTTTTCCTTTTTTCTCAGTAGCCCCTTACGTTTACAGTGGCGTCCTGCCTTGTTTGGGGTGAACCATGTAAAAAAAAAAAAAAAAAAAAAAAAAGTGTATATAATGCAATTGCTGAGTTCAGAGGGTTATGACTGTGATGATTGTCTCATGTATGCAGGACAGAGACTACACTATGCACCTTCCAAGAAACGGAAGGGACTGATTCCTATAAAGATGGTATCATGAACACAGAGAGTATATACTACACTACCCTCCCCCAAATAAGATAATATAACACTGGGAAGATGGTGACAACAGAAAATATATTAAACTACATCCACAAAAAACGATGGAATAATGACGAACTAACCGATACTACACTATCCCTAAAGGAGGAGTTAATTCATAGGAATATGGTATCAGGGCAACATATCATATACTACATTACTCAACCTTAAAAGAAGAAATTAATGCCTGCAAAATTCGTATCAACAGACCATATACTTCACTACCAACTGAATTGAGCATTGAACGATAGTATATTAGCCTGAAATAGTATAAAAATCTAATTTGAGCATTAAAAAAGGGCAATTAACTGAAGTATTTATATAGTTTCGTCTTCAGACAAGAAATCCCTATTAAAATATGTTTCAATTTTTTTAGATAACGATCGATAATTTTGATTATTTCGTTAATTTAGAACACTATTCAAATCTCGGCGATTATATTCACAGCGTTTCATCAAATGTTACTACGAAAATTCTTCAGGTGCCACTTTTCGTTTGAGTTTGAAACCTTATAGTCTAAGGTTTTAAATGTTAGGTTGAATTCAAAACCTTATACATATAGTAGTCCAAATAATTCTAATAACACAAATTAGCTATATATTATAAATATTAAATACTAGCAAGCTTACCCGGATTTCTCCGGGGCTATACAAAAATAAAAATGAAAAAGGCTAAAAGATATGTGTATCATCTCTATGTTAAAACTCATTTATCTCTACCTATCTCAATCCGTCTATCTATCTTTCTCTCTTTCCGCCTTCCTCGTTTTCCTAAATCTCTCTCCTCGCCTATTCTTCTTCTTGTTTTAATCTATTGAAGAAGACAATAATGTAATCATTCACCTGGGCTTTCAGTTTTAAAGTTATTGCCCCCGAGAAACGCCGAGTATCTTATTCCCACCCCCTTAACAATATAATGAAACTTATATTTATTTTAATGTATTCCCGGGCATGCACAGCATTAAAAATGTACTGCTGTATAAATGCACTTATCTCATTTATCTAGGATATTGAACACTGACTTCCTTTTCATCTATATAATAATATAACAAAATACAGCAACAGTCTTTCTGTCTGGTTTAAAACACCTGCTTTATCTGGGATAGTTCTATCTACTATATAAATGACTTCCGGGCAACGCCAAGTAAACACACCTGTTCTAACTATGATATTCAAAACTTTCGATTTACTTATACAACTCACCAAATATAATACTGTATTATTAGTACTATGGCTCCAGGGAAATACCGAGTTAACAAACGACGGATAAGTTGTTTTCTTTACCCGGGCAAGCTGCGTTTAAACACACCTTCTCTATCTAGGATATTGAGCAATTTTGGATTACTATATACCACTTACTAAATGTGAAACTGTTATCTTACATTTATTGCTCCCGTTTAGAGTGCTATTGTAACCACCCACATTAAATTAAAGATACCTTCAGAGCACTAGTAAAACCACTCTTTCGTAGTTTCTGGCTCGTTAGTCCAGAAGAGAAGCTTAAGAAATATCAAATGATTTTGAATGAAAATGCCGAGCGAAAAGAATACATTAGAATTACAGTTTTCCTTTCGAAATACTGGTTATAAATCCCGACACTCGCTGCCCAGGTGCACTTAGAGATTCGATAATACTTCCATTATCTTACGCGGTTAATTTTACATAAGAATACCCTTTACGATTTTATGTAGATTCTCTAAGCATTTTTCTATAGGGCACATACATACACACACACATACTAACACACACATACTTCAGTTTTATATATAAATATATCACATATTTGTTTTTGTATAATTTATGTATCATAAGATAATATAATGTTCATATAAAATAATATAGAAAAACAATATATGAAATGCTATTTTAAAGGGGAATCACATAAAACAAGATCGGTCATTATCTTGTGATGAATGTGTAGCTGTTTCAAATCTGCATACGTTTAACGATTTCAAAACTGTTACTTTATTAAATAATATTTGACAACTTTCAAATCTGCATAAATTGAACAATTTCAAAACTGTTACTTTATTAAATAATATTTGACAACTTGCAAATCTGCATAAATTTAACAATTTCAAATCTGTTACTTTATAAAATTATATTCGACAACTTTCAATAATTTAATTGATATGATTTACTTAAATAAAAACAATCTATATACCAATAGCATCTTAGGATTTGACTTGCATGGTGTTTGTCTCCGTGCACACTCCATATGTATATGAATGTTGACAATTTTTATGTTAGAATTCGGGAACCTGCAAGGATTTTCGAATTTAACCTTTGATTTAATCCGCAGTGCCAGACGTTTGTCATTCCGTCAGCTAGGACCAGAGAGAAGTATTAATATATGTTATTCTTTGCGCTTGTAGTAACGATATAAGTGATTATTAATTGACGCATTTAACTGCTACGAATCGATCCATATGGGCAATTCTATTTAATGATGTAACTCCCATAGTAATACACGAAAATTATACATTTAGACCAGATTAATATAAGATCTCGCAGAATTCGTACGATAATTGTCCACATGGATCCATAGTATAAAAGTTAAATAATTGCTTGACAATTAGTTCGAAATAATGATCTTCTGAAGTTGAACATGTCATCCTTACTACAAACGAAAAACAAACGAAGCAGTATTCACTCTAGGCGGGTATATAAGAAAGTTTCTAGGGAATATCAAATTAACAAGCGGTCGCCAGTTGCATGTATATCCCGGTCAGGGAAGATGACGACGTTATGTTTTTGCAGTCCTAGCAGGGAGGTGACGACTTCCTCTAAAATACAGCTCCTGGCATCCCCAAATGGTCACCCATCTGGTACTAACCAGGCTTAACGTTGCTTAACTTCGGTTATCCAACGATAACCAGTGTGACAACGTGAATATGCCTTAATACAGGTCATAATAATTAAGAATAACCTAAATGAACACCTCTAACCGCTGATGGTTGACGGGATGAGAACAATCAACCCCAGTAGATATAATAAATGATTAAGTTCGAAATTGTGCCTAGGTTACCAATTTGAGTTTGAGTAAAATATTCCCAAGTTTGAAAAGTTGAACATGAAGAAGGTCCGAGGTGGCATAGGTCGAAATATTGTAAATATACAAACTAAGATGACAATAGTAGTTTGTGTGAACGAAATAAAACACACAAGGTGTCATTGATTATTGTTTACCGGATTTTCTATATATTTTCCTCCTATAAATAATGTTTAAACATTCGGTTAGTTTCGAATTTAATTTTTAGTTTGCTAACAGACATTTCTATAAGATACACATTATTCGCCATTTTGGATTTGGGAGTATGAAGCCGCTGTGTAAGAGCCGCCACTCTACTGTGTATACTAAAATAGTATTTGTACATGGATAGAAAACAAATATTTTAGAAGGAAACAGCAGAAAACATGATGAAGTATTTGGATAAACTGTTCAAAGTCACGTCTTTGCAATTGTAATTGTCTTTGGAAAAGGTTACAGCGTGTATACCTTGAAGCCATTTAATTGTGAAAAAAATATTTACACTTTAAGTCGTGACATGCAACTTTATTTTTAATAGAATTTTATTCCAGTTAGTTTTCGGCAATAACAATGTGATCAACAGATTAGGATGAGTTGAATAACATTTCAATTATTATTAGAGTGAACTGGTAGTCTTCTCGGTGTTAGTTAAATGTTTTAAGAGGGGCACTTGTGCACGTCATATATAAATATAAGTTATATATATATATAAGTATTTATAAATAATATTTTCAAATTAACCAATATATACATGTGTTTCACGCCAAACCTGAAATTATCAGTATGGGAGGAGACAACCCCTGGTGGTCACAAGGTTCGAACCCCAATACGAAAGTCATATTATACTCAGTAGTCGAGGCGCGTACTGATTTATCTAGCACGCGTTGACGTATACATAGGAAACATAATTAACTAGTAAATAAGTAAAATCAGCGGTCATTTAAGTAAACCGCCAAGAGAACTCAATATGCAGGGCCGAGAGTATTACATTATGCTATAAATCACGGCTTTTTATTAACTTACTGATCTTTGAATACTTATTTATAAATAATATTTTCAAATTAACACATATACATATCTGTGCTATGCCAACCCTGCAATCATCACTATGAAAGACGACAATCCCTGTCGATATATATATATATATATATATATATATATATATATATATATATATATATATATATATATATAAATATATATATATATATATATATATATATATATATATATATATAGAGAGAGAGAGAGAGAGAGATAGAGGGGGGAGAGATATTAAATAAGAAAACATATTCAATGTTTATAAATGATTTTCAAATCATAAAATGGTGTTCGTAGCAGATGATGATATGTCTTCGATAATCAGCCCGACAGTGATTCGTTGCTGTCAGTCTGAGGTATGATAATGTTCAGTTTTAGGAGGTTCCCCTTCCCAGGTATTACCCTCTCTCGGAAGAAGTGGTTTGTTTTATGTTAATAACCTGTGGCATCATTATCGGAGAATGTAGACGAGGCTGCTCAGTCATTCTTTGTAGACCAGAGTGCGCTGTATTTTCCAAACTGCACTTAACTTAGTGTTTAACCTCCTGGAGAGAGTTAAATAAAATACAATTAAATGAAAGCATTCTACACACTATAATACTACTCAATATGTATATATTTGCATATAAATAAATATATGTCCTTCAATCCTAACCCGCAAAAGTTAATGCATATATAAGTCGCCAGGTGAAATCATTTCAAGTTATGTGGAGAGGAAAGAAAGCAAATAGTAAGTCGGGCAATCACCTTAACCCGTTGTCTGAAATGCTTTCGAAAAGAAATACTCGAATCTATAATAAAAAAGTCTACACAAAATACTAATACTAATTTATTTATGAAAAATAAACATACTGACATTATTCTATCACTTTATATGAATATTTTAGTAATTTATCTTGATAAATAGTGAGTGCGAAAACTGGCGAAGTATAATCTTGCCGTCATGTATCGCCGACGGCATACAATAATACGTCATATTATATGGAAATGTCATACTCTCATTTATAAAGAAAAGCGCTGGTAGGATTTTTCTGTTTCAATTAAGATTTGGTGAGTAGAATTACTTAAACAAATCTATTTTACACAAACGCAGGATTACTTTCTCTTCCCCCCCCCCCTCTCTCTCTCTCTCTCTCTCTGCATACGACATAATTAACAGGAATGTTGATCTACCTTTAGAACGGAATATCACGGCAATTATTCGTGGTTTCTGTGCAACCGTTGTCAACAGAAGAAAGGCAGTATTAGCTGTCCGTGTTTCTGCTCATTAGAACAGCATGCCAGAGGACGTCGTGATGATAACTACAATATTCAGGTGCAATATCGCTTTGGACAAACATTCAGACGGTATATTGTAGCAATATCTTCGGTGCTTGTATAATAAAAAGCCGAAAAAAAGTTTTTTGTCTTTTAGGGTTGGAGAGGTAAATAAAGGGGCAGGTAACTCTTACCACGAATTTGAAGCAAGATTCTCCTGTAATCAAAACTTATGACTTTAATTGGCGTTGCACATGTGGCTACTGTGCAAGGAGAACGTCGATTAGACATAAAAGGGTTAGGGTTAGGGCTAGGGTTAGGGTTAGGGTTAGGGTTTAGGGTTTAGGGTAAGGGTTTGGGGTTATGGTTAGGGTTAGGGTTAGGGTTTAGGGTTAGGGTTTAGGGTTAGGGTTTAGGGTTAGAAAATATTGTTCGAAAGCCAGAGCTGTTGTGAAGTGTTACCTGCCCCTTATTTACCTCTCCAACACTAAAAGACAAAACAAACTTTTTTTTCGGCTTTTTATTATACAAGCACCATATCTTCTTTATAGATGGTTTACTGCAGTTTACTATATTTTTGCCAAAAACAGCTTAATTAGTAGAACATTTAGTTACAATTAAAAAATCAAAGTGACTTATGAGAATAATGTAAACTTGTTGATCAGTACTGATGCGGATTGTGTGCCTGTTTATCTCTGTTTATAGATTTTTTAATAAGCTAGGATGCATTATAAAGTAATCAATTAAAATAGAGCATATAAACAATTCCACTGACATGATGATTTAAAAGGTGGTTGAGATTTGAAGATTTTTAATATCGATAAAAAACTCGCCTCCAAAACTCGACCTAATATCCGCGAAAATATGATAAGATTGAACAGATCGTTAAATTAGATTTCTGGATTTTTAATATGGCGCAATTTCAAATAAATATATCGTATTAAACAAATTGGATTTAAACTTAACAGTGAACTATTGCAGTAATTATAGCTATCATGATAACAGTAGGATTCATGTACAAATCAGCGCCTCGCATAATCTTGGAGATGTTTCGAGTTACCTTATGCTGGTAATAAACAGTTAGAATACATTGTTTGACATATTTTGTATATTTAAGAAGTTGCATGAATTATCAAATTAAAATGAAGAAAAAACTGGAGTAACTGATTTAATAAACATATTTTATAATCATCGAACGTGGGTCAAAACTAGAAACAAATATACAAGTACAATAAGTTAAATCCGAACTCAAATTTATTTACTTCACACAAGACCATTTCATAGTTAAAATCCATCCATGAAGATTGCGTAATTATTTATTAATAAACGAAGTGTAATATATAAATTACATTCTTGTCATTGTAGTTCCATAAGTCGCACATTCTATGAATTAGCATTAGAAGTAAACATGCATTTACCAATGCCGACTACAGTCGTTTTCGATAGCCAAACGCTAACAAAAAAGCAATATAACACAGCCATAGTCCGATATTTTCTGGAGAATCAAAAATACACAGGCATTTGATAAGGGTCTCTTTCAAGCTGTGTGTTAGAGGCTATTTGCACAATAAAACTTGAGTTGGTCGTATGAAAACAACATCAAATGTGTGGTCGTGCATAATCCTATTCATTAAGCGTATTAGCTTCATCGTATTGCAACTCTTCAATTCTACTTGACATTTATTTCTGGATTTCTTATCAAATTATACTTTTCGCACATATTTGGTTGAAAATTTGTAAGGTAAACATATCCGTACATAAATATATTCTATTTTATTTATAATTTAAACTAGAAGAATACCCGTCCGAGGACAAGTAAAATCAGTTCCCCGAACAGAACAGTTTTGTACTACTTTTATGTTCCCTTAAAAAGATAAAAATCAAAATACAAGGTATGTTTAAAAAGTATCCGACTTAAGGCCAGAAAAATATTTCAAATACGTGACGAGGTTGGGACTTTATTCCCCTTCAAAGTAGGCCTTTTGTGATTGTACACACTTATCCCAACGATCCACCCACTGCCGGAAACACCTCTAGAAGTCTTCTTTTGAAATGTTGTTCATCTCCGCCGTCGCGTTAGATTCAGCAGGTGTTTGGAGAAGATGCGATGCGTAACACAAATTAAGCAGTGGTTTAACCGATTAAAAAATGACCGCACATCAGCGTTGAGTGACCAGCGTTCTAGCATATCCCAAACTGCTCGGAGTGCAGCTGTTGTTGAGAGGGTGCGAAAAAAGAGATAATGCGGAACGCGACGAAGGAGATGAACACCATTTAAAATAAGACACCCATAGGTCTTTTTGGCAGTCGATGGATCGGTGGGTTAAGTGGATACTAGCACAAATGACCTATATTGAAGATTACTAGGGTTTCAACCCTTTTCACGTATTTGAAATATTTTTCTAACCTAAGGTTAGATACGTTTTAGACAGGCCTCCTACATTAAAAAGATGACAATTGATAAGTTATTAAAGACACGGCCTGACAACTTGGGTGTTCAAAGTTCGAATCCATTTTTTTTTTTCAAAAACACTTTCACTGAGGATGTTCGCAACTTTTACGTGATCCATTCTGTAAGTAACTGATGTTTTTCTATAAAGAATTATAGTTGGTTTAGTTGTTTTATTTTACGGCATATCACCCATTTTCTGGTTAGTTGATGCCGCATCATGTCATTTCAGTAAAAGTTGTTCTGTTTACTTTATATCTTTAAATATTCATTCATGGTGTTTGATTTGGTTGTTTCCTAGAGGAAAAATGTTGTTTTAGTTTTTTAGCGTTGCAGAACATGATTGAGTTTTAAAGAAGGAAAAGGATAAATGAAAATAACATCAATGTTTGGTGCATTTTAAGTCAGGAAGCCGGTATCTTCAGACAGCCTGATCTGGTAGCACCAGGTAGAAAGAATCATGAGTCGAATTATATCGGGAGAACCAATGCTACAATAGAATGATCTGATTTATGAGAAATATATGAATGAGTATATAATTATAGTAAAACTTATATCCAGAAACTTTATTCTAATTGTAATAAAAATTAATTTAATTATTTTGATTCAAAAATATGTCTACTATTTAAGGAGTTTTAAGACGAAATGAAAAATTCAGGGGATCTTGCTGAACTTGTGTCTGATTTCTATGGATACAATTCAATGCAAATCTGATATATTTGAACATTCAAACGGGAAGTTTTGCCTATATTATTACACTAAAACCCTTTAAAATGCTTCAAAGAAACTGTAATTATATCAGTTCTCAACTTTAGAGTGGCAAACTAAGGGAGATAACTTATTTAAAATTTTCTTCAACAATTTATTTAAACAATAATTTACTTTTTATATTTATTCCACGTTTAGAAAAACATATTTTGTATTTGTTAAGAAAAATACGGAAACTCTGAAGAATCCGACAGGGCGTTTTTACATTACGTTAGTTTGAATTTATGTGGCGGCAACGCAAAAAGAGGGAGGTATTTCCGCCTATAATTCAATGTATTGGAGAATAATATTCTCTCTTTGTTTTTTACATTGTTTTTTTTAAACATATTTTTCAGGTCATTGCTCTTTAATATTGTTTTAGTTAAATTGTTTCTGAATCAATTTTGCGTTTACATCGTTTATTAAGATGGGAGGAATATTTGTTAAAATTAATTGTTGAAGAAAATATCTAAAATAAAGTTGAAATAAGTTATCTCCCTTACTTTGCCACTAAAAGTAAAAAGGCATAATGTAACGGAGAGCCGCCAACTGACGTAAATGCAGACACTTGTCGACGCCGTTCAAAGAGGCAGTGTCTGGTATGCTGTGTGTGTGGGGCAAACCCGAAAACGCTCGCTGACGACAAAAAAGAAAGAGGAGTGGGAGGAGAAAGGCATCAGAAAGTCAAATAAGGTTTTTATTTGAAGATCCGGGCCGCGGCGCCGAGAGGGAGATTTATGCAAATTAAGTTGGTTTGCATGCGTCGCATTTTTTTTTTAATAAGAGAAGGAAAAAATGAACATTCGACAAGAGATGTGGAGATCGTTCTGAACGTGAGATCGCAAAGCGAACGAAAGAGAATAGTGCTGGATTTTTTTAAATGTTGGACTGAACGACGTTTTTTTTTTACACTGGAGAGAGATATTGACTTTTATTTGGACTTGATCTTGGCGACACCTCTGTTTAACTGTTCCGATACTATTTCTTTATTTTATCTACACATAATTGTCTAAAATGTGTTCCGCCATTAAATATAAAAAAATATTATCTGCTATAACAAGAGATACCAAATTTTCCATAGCTGTTAACATGTAGTTTTGTTTATTTTCTCAACAGTTGTCAAGATATAAAAATATAAAAGAATATAAGGTAATGTAAACGATGTAGGCAAACATGTACCGTTGAAGAAGCATGAATAGTTCGTAAGATGAGACTCGAAGATTCTGCAGTAATCTAACATCCGGGTTTTGTGTGTAGAATTAATTTGAGTAGCCACAGTTGTAAAAAAGTCTGATTCTTTTAGGTAAGGGTAACATCGATCATAGAGGGTAAAACTTCGGTTTGCAGTAGATGAGAGGAGGTTCCAAAGCATGACGCATGTAATCCGTCTTGGTGATTTAAAAAAATTGAAATAATTTGCGTATCTAAAGCCATCATGAAAACAATTCTTCCTGATCTTTAAGATGGATGCAGTTTCTAAGTTACTTCAGTTCAGATGAACCGATCAAACGAAACTATTTTTTTCTTTTGAACCTACTTACATTGATTATGAGTTCAGCGTAAGGATACAGGATAAAAAATCTGTTTTAGCTTTCTGCAGGGATCTAAAAGAGTGTAATTGTCTGAAATAAATAAAGAAACTTAAAGAAAAGTTCGATTTTTAATGAAAAATGGATATCAAATACGTACGATGATTTGAATAAAAATAAACAATCTTCTATATGTTTATTTACTATTCTTTGTTGTAGGAAACAAGTTTCAGTTGTGTGTATGTTGTTCGGTCGGCTTAATCTCAACAATATTTTGCAAACATTTCATTGAAATATTTTTGATGTATTTTTAATTTTGAATAATACGGGTTAAAAAGGGTTATTATTCCCAAATTGCTGTTGTTGAACTGTGGTACCGCAAGACATACACAAATACGAACAACTTTTCTTCACCCACACCCACACACACACACACACACACACACACACACACACATATATATATATATATATATATATATACAGGGTGGGCAAAAATAAGGGTCCTATTTTTTAAAATTCATAACTTTTTTATTTATTTTTTTTTTTTTTTTTTAGAATAAGTAAAGGACCCCTTCCGAAGCAAGCATGAGCCGTATTAGCCCTAAGGAACGTACCCTCATTTAGAAAACATTATTTTTGCTTAAAAAACTCAAAACAGTGTAAAAAACAATACTTTAGTTTTTGTAAGTTTTAAGAAGTGTTTTTCGGCTAAAATTTGTTTTGTTTATTTCAAAAAATCTCGGAAGGGTCAGTCTACACACACATAAAGTTTGGTGAGTTTAACTTTTATTTTGTGGAAGTTATTCAAATTCAAGTTATTCAAATTTAAAGATAGGACCCTTATTTTGGCCCACCCTGTATATATATATATGGTTGTGAAGTAGTCCAACAGTTAAAAGAAGAAGTCAAGTCGAGGTTGAGTTAAGATAACAAGTGTATTAACATAAAAGGTACAAAGGTAAGGAAACTGACTGGCAATCGGCTAGACAGTTACAATACTGCCCTTTTTCTCCCTGGAGATTGTCTACTCGCACTATTTATAGTGAGAACCGGTGTAGTTTCTTTTCTGTTAGAACGGCCGGTGTAATATATATCTATATCTATATATGTATATATATATATATATATATATATATATATATATATATATATATATATAGTGTATGTGGTGTAGTATATATGTATATATAGTATATATGTATAGGTGTAGTGTATATGTAGTGTATATGTAGTGTTTGGATAGTATTATTATTATTATTGTTATAATTAATGTTATTTGATATGTAAATTACCATATCACACTGTAGTCTTAAAAGTAATATATTATTATCATTATTATTATTTATTTATTTATTTATTTATTTATGTATATATTAGTGACATTTAAGCTGAATTATTTCTACACTTGATTATTGGGGAAATGGTCGTTTGATCAGTACCATTGGAAAGCCATGAGTATTATAACTGTCCTGTTTTTAAATCTCCGAAACAGTTACATGTAAACAGCTGATGATCCCCGTTTTAATATTTCACACTTAAGTTAAGGCCCCCTGTTTTTGTTTCACTGTTAGATTCTTGAATCCCCTTTTTTAATTAATGAATTTTCCAACGAATGCTAAGTCTCCGATATCTTGGATTTAGTTAGTTTCTCTGAGAATGTAAACTGCATTTTCCTTTGGTTTCTTTTGTTTAAAATGACTCAAAGTTTTTTTAAACTATATGTATATATATATATATGTATATATATATATATATATATATATATATATATATATATATATATATATATATATATATATCCATGCTACACCTCACCACAACAAACACCTCAGCACCAACTCTCTCTCTCCCGCCCTAAGACCAATTCACTAACACTTCCACCCCTCCCCTTTTTCATTCAAAGCCATCCACATTCATTTCACTCCCTGCCACCGACTTCTCTCAGCCCGGACCTTGGTCCTGCGCTCACGGTAGTGGCCACTACTTCTTCTCATTAACCCATCATGTCAACCCAATATTTCTATGTACTTGCATGACATTTCTTTAAAATTATCATCCTGAGGAAGTCTTACAAATAAAGACGAAATGTTGATGAACACATAAGAAAAACATCCTTTGGTTTTTCCTTTTTCATTTCCCATATATATGTATATATATAGAGAGGGTTAGGGAGAGGGAGATAGATAGATAGATATATATATATAGATAGATATATAGATAGATAGATAGATAGATAGATAGATAGATAGATATATAGATAGATAGATATGATTGTGGCTTTATGAGAATTTGAGTAGTTTTCTTTATTTTAATTATCACATAATCAATCTCTCTTTATTCGAGACACTTTAAAGATCACTGGTCTTTACTTATTTTAAATCGCGTACATGTGCGATGCTTTCAACTGATTGAATCGATATTTTCAAATTAGACCTTAAACTTATTCGTAGTCACTGATATCTTTTGAGTCGGCTAAATCTTACAAAGAAAAAAGAATAAGTCTAAAGCAAAAAGAAAGAAAAAAACTTTACTTTGATTCTCGTAGCCTACAGAATGAATTACAAAACATAAAAGAATGAACAAAAAACCAATCAGGGGTAAGCAGGGGATGAAACCTTTTGAGCCTGATTAATAATCAATTAATTGTTTTGTTTTTTTTATTTATTCGTATTTTTAGCCTAGACGTGCGTTAACACAATAGACGGCATTAAATCGAACGGAAATTTGTATTTCTTTTCAAAAAGGAGATTTGCATCACTTAGCGTTCGTCTCTACGATAGAGCTGGCAGGCAGAGATATAAACAATAGAGTTCTTAAGTAATAGTTTTTTTATATAAAGGAACGCGATGATAATAAAAGAAACACATTACTAAATATCTTATTCACAAACAATCTACTTTTTAATTATGTTATAAATATCCTGCGGGGGAGAAAAGTGCCTGCGTATCAACGAAGGGAACCAGACAAGCATTGTTTTGAACTGCTCGTCCGAACTTTATATTAAAATAATAAATTACTTGTTTATACCTTTAATAAACGATTTTCCCTTCTCATTATTTTCTCGTACGCTCATCATGTATGTAGTTAGGTATGTATGTATGTATGTACGTACGTACGTATGTATGCATGTATGTCCTGGGTATGACCTTAAACTACATCCGGTAGGGAGGCTCCAGCTCAAACAAAGCTGGAGCTCTGTGGATCACCTTACAATGGATATACTCCTAAATCATCACTGCTCCCAGGTTGATATAGATCTGGTGGAATAGCACCTGTCTTTGGTTCCCACCTATTGGTTAAACATGGTTTTCCATCTCTGCTGTTTTATAGGGCATGACTCTTTAGGTAAAAGCTAGGATCAGGAAAAGTACAAAATCAAACAACACAAGATCCCAACGGCGTAGCTACTCAGCGTCGGTTGAAATGGGGTAACGCCTATCAGGCAGGCGACAAGGCGAGCGTGATGGATCAATAATTTGCAGTCCGATTGAAAACCACCTTTCACTTCATGTTGGTTTTCAGGTTCAACTTGTTACTGGCTATCTTGCCTTTGTGTGTTGCTAGACTAAACATTTTTGAACCGAGAGAGGGATTTAGCTGTCGTACACCTCTAGATCTCTTGATTTGCAATCTAAGTACAGACTCTCCTTCAGACAATTACACTTTTTTTCTGAATTAAAGAATGACACTCATCTTACAAACGGTTACGGTCATCATGTATGTATGTATGTATGTATGTATGTATGTGTATGTGTACATGTATGTATGTATTTATGTATGTGTGTATACCAGACAAAAATTTTATACAGCTCTAATATATATCTGTCTATAAATCACTATATTTAATATGTATAAATATGCTTCCTGATACTTTTGATCGGTATTTGTCCTATATGTTATTAAATATAACTATCTTCCTTCACTCTGGTCTTGATGTCTTTCTTGCTCTTTCTCTTATTTACCTTGATCACTTTTTGTCTTTCCTTTGTCGAATAATTCTTACCAAGAATAACATCCCTTTCTCTCTCTTTCTCTCTCTCTCTCTTTCTCCCTCTCTTTTTCTCTTTCTATATATAATTAATTATGATAGTATATGTATTAGCATATACTATCAGTGCCTTTTAATTAAATTCTCTACAAGATCAGCTCGATTATTGTCAATCAGTAACAATAAAGCATATATAAGTCAGGTTCATTTTATATTCCAATAACTATGTTTTTATTTTTTATTTGAAAAAAAAACATTAAAAAACATGGTTATTGGAATATGAAATGAACGAATATATATATATATACATATATATATATATATATATATATATAAAAATATTCTTAAAATAACGAAATATAAAAATACTGTGAAATAAATAATAATATAAAAACATCAAAATATAAATTACTACAGAGATGTTATTAGTAGTATTACAGATTTGTAAGAACACTATGAAATTAAGTAGTTTTGTAAATAATAAATAAATTTTTCATTGGTACTGACGAATAACACAGATGAGAAAAAACATAATCTAGAGGCAGCCATCTAGATCTGACATCCGAAACGTTTTTGTTCTTGTTTTCTTTTAATAGAAGTGGTGTCTGATCGACACTGCTGTGAAGCCATGATATAAAATACTGTTTTGTTTTTAAATTCCCGAAACAATTTTTCATGGCAAACAACTTCTGACCCCTTAAATAATATTAGGACAAGTGTAAATTTTTTAAATCAAACTCATGCAGTGATTGCAAGAGATTGATTGACTTACACGTAAATGCGTTTTGCAACGAATGACTTACGACTAAATGTGTTTTTATACACTTTTTAAGGTTGATAACTTCACAGACTATATATATATATATATATATATATATATATATATATATATATATATATATATATATATCATGCGTATATTTTTCCTGTCTGAATTTGTGAGAATAGCTTGCGTTACTTTGAAATTATTTAATATCTCCAGTGTCTGATTAAGTAATAAAGAATATTAAATTAGGTAGTTATCAAAAAAAATATTTACACAATTAAATAAAAATATTACCCGCCACCCTGACACTATTACGTCATATTAAATAAGTTCAGTAGAAAATGAATAAACGTATAAATGTATATATATATATATATATATATATATATATATATATATGTGATTTTATGAAGGCTTACCAAAGCATTCCTTTCAGGACACCAATGATCACTATTAAAGATATTTTTTCTTACAAATATTATTTATTCAAATTAAATGTTTTTTCCTACACGTGTTTCACTACCAAGCAGTTACTTGCTTGGCAGATCATCAGGGAAATTAAATGTCTGGAATACTCGTTTCAACTGCCGACAATACACAATGTGGCGTTGCAATAGTTGAGGTCACTTAAGAAGAGAAGAGGAAAAAAATAAAAATACAAAAAAAAATAAAAGTCAAAATTAAAAAACAAGGAAGCACAACGATAAAAAAAGAAAGTCCTAGAAAAGTCTTAGAAAAGTAGCTCGTTCATTATTTCTTCCACCAAGCCAACAAGCAAATAATCGGTCCCAAATACATAAAAAAAAAAAAAAACCGGAACAATGTGCGATAATACACTTTCACGTCGGCCGGCACAATGATGAATAAATCCCCCCCCACAAAAAAACAAAAGAACTAAATCATTCAAGATACCGCTCACAAGTTACCATTCCAATCCAATGATAGTATGGGAATTCTAAATCCAACTTCTCACAAAGAAAAGTCAACACAAATGTTCGTCCGAGTTCAAAGAGCCTTATTTCAATGGCTGATTTCTTGCCTTTCGAAACAAACACACGACGAGTTGAATGTCAATCTCGCAGAAAAAAAACCCTTACATTAAGAAAAAATCTTAATTAGTAGATAGAAACTATTTATTCAAAATACTGTTTCTAATATATAATCTATATAGGGACGACGCTTTATTCTTTGTCAACACAAGTATAAGGAACTTTGAAACTAAGAAGAAAAAACTCAATATATTCTTCAGCTCAATACAACTTAGCATAACTATAGATATAAACTACCGGAGGGTCAATTGTTTGGATATTACGCTTGATCTATGCAACGACACATATGAACCTTATCACAAGCCCAACCACACACTCTACTATATCGACGCTAAATCGAATCACCCACCGATGGTGAAAAGAGCCATTATTCCTGCAATCTCGAGTAGGATATCTAAGCTGTCCAAGAATCAACAAATATTCGACAGCAGTAAGCAATTCTACAATGAAGCTTTAAACAGATCAGGATACAAGGAAAAAATTAATTACCTTGTGCCTCCTTCTGTTGGGAATGGGGGACTAAACTGGAGACCGATCGCCTCTCGATCAATGGTTTCATATAATAGGGCAATGGGCAATGGGCAAGGCTAGATATAGGAGACCTGGTGTATCCCACGGTAATGTAAACCAGGTAGGGAGGGAACCAGTTGATGATAATATTCGTGAAGTTGGAAGTAACGAATTGAACAAACATGCTACCCAAACTGGTGGGGAAGGTAGGAAGAAAAATAGGAGAAGGACCACTACATGGTTCAACCCCCCCTATAGCCAGCATATTAAGACTAATATCCCAAAGATTTTTTATAGCATAGTGGAAAAAAACTTTCCAAGGGATAGCAGATTGGGGGGAATCATTAACAAAAATACTGTAAAACTGTCTTATTCAACCTGTAGAAATATAGCCACATCCATCATAGGATATAATAATTCTAAGATAACTAAAACAAGGGAAGCCATGTTCTCTTCTGGTGTTGATCCCAGTAACACCAGTTCAGTGAGAACCTCCATTATAAATATCCATAGTAGTAGAACATCCAGCAACGGCCCAGCACACAACTGTAACTGCAGAGCTTCTAACATCTGTCCACTTGGGGGGGGGAACTGTAGAGTTTCAAGCATTGTCTACAAATGCGATGTGATAACAGAGAGTAGTAGGAAATCATATATCGGTTCCACTGGGGGTGAGTTCAAAGATAAATTCAGAAACCACATGAGTTCCTTCAGGGGAGGCCAAAGAGAAGACATAGATAGGCCTAACACTTCTGTTGGCCGTTTTGTAAGAAACCTCATTGCTAGGCAAGACCCCTTCGAACTGAAATGGTCAATTTTAGGGAGGGCTAACAAATATAAACCGAACAAAAGGAAGAGATGCAACCTATGTGCATTGGAGTCGTACCACATCATGACATCTAGAGATAATTTACTGAACGCTAGGCAGGAAATACTACAATGCTGTCTGCATAGAAACCGTTACCTGTTATCAAGCCTAAAACCTGGATAGGAGGGGAATTGGGGGAAGTATAAACTTACAGCAGAGAAAGGCAGGATGGACCCTTCCTGAGGCTATCTGGGGCAATAATTAGTGTATAATATGGAGGATGAGAATTAGTAACACGTACTTATGCTAAGATATGTCTTGATTCAATTATTAGCGGAGGCTCGGGACTTAGGTTGGGGGTGATAAGGTAGGAATATTCTATCGGAATAAGGCCTATTGATAGTCAACTATAGTAAATACTTATGCAGCACAATAGAGGGGGCAAATTTTGTTACATATAAAAAGATAGTGGAATAATAAATAATAAATCACAATTTATTCTCAGAAATAGATATATTATACGAAATGCATTGGGAATTTCAAGTAATTTTAAATGAAAAATAAGAAATAGCAACTTGGATGCTATCACTATTTAATTAAATTAGGTTAAATTAAATTAAATTAGTTTTTAATTAGATTAAATTAAATAAAACAATGGGTGGCAGGAATGGGGAAAAAATAATTAAGGAAAAAATAATTTAAAAAACATGCATGCCGACATGGACTTAATTTCTAAAAATAGAAACAATTGGGTTTTTATAAAAAGTATTTTGTACGGGATTTTAAATTAGTAATAACAAAGTCTCCTGTCATTTAACGAGTTAGAGTGATATTTTCCCGTAAAGTTTGCCAAAAAAATAACCCGGTACATTAAAAAAGATTTTCTCAAAATAGAAAATAGATTTCTGATAACGATATTCCGTAGTAACATTTATTTATGGAATATAGAATAATATTCTCCACAGAGAGTTGCAAACAGACACAGCCGTTAAGGAAATATTTTAAATGATTTAAAATAATAACTAGATTTTTGTAGAAAACTTTTTTATAATAACATTTTATTTTTGATATATTAATAATCTTTTAAAAACAAATTCTGCGGGATAGGCTTTCGGCAGTTAATTAAATGAAGGATATTTTCCCAAAATGTAAATTGACGTCCCAGACACTAGATAATTAATTTCTATAAAGAATAGGTTTAATAATAAATATTTTTAGAAACAGTATTTTGAATAAATAGTTTCTATCTACTAATTAAGATTTTTTCTTAATGTAAGGGTTTTTTTTTCTGCGAGATTGACATTCAACTCGTCGTGTGTTTGTTTCGAAAGGCAAGAAATCCGCCATTGAAATAAGGCTCTTTGAACTCGGACGAACATTTGTGTTGACTTTTCTTTGTGAGAAGTTGGATTTAGAATTCCCATACTATCATTGAATTGGAATGGTAACTTGTGAGCGGTATCTTGAATGATTTAGTTCTTTTGTTTTTTTGTGGGGGGGGATTTATTCATCATTGTGCCGGCCGTCGTGAAAGTGTATTATCGCACATTGTTCCGGTTTTTTTTTCTAATGTATTTGGGACCGATTATTTGCTTGTTGGCTTGGTGGAAGAAATAATGCACAAGCTACTTTTCTAAGACTTTTCTAGGACTTTCTTTTTTTATCGTTGTTCTTCCTTGTTTTTTAATTTTGACTTTTATTTTTATTTTTATTTTTTTTCCTCTTCTCTTCTTAAGTGACCTCAACTATTGCAACGCCACATTGTGTATTGTCGGCAGTTGAAACGAGTATTCCAGACATTTAATTTCCCTGATGATCTGCCAAGCAAGTAACTGCTTGGTAGTGAAACACGTGTAGGAAAAAACATTTAATTTGAATAAATAATATTTGTAAGAAAAAATATCTTTAATAGTGATCATTGGTGTCCTGAAAGGAATGCTTTGGTAAGCCTTCATAAAATCACATATAAATGCTCTGTACTCTGTAATCGAGTATCATCGAGCTTGTTTTTATTGGAACAACCCCGGTCTTCACTGAATGATCTATTTTATAAGTGAAAAAAAAAAAAAAAATATATATATATATATATATATATATATATATATATATATATATATATATATAGAGAGAGAGAGAGAGAGAGAGAGAGAGAAGGGTAGTGCAGTATTATCGCAGTTCCGACGACAAAAAAGTATATATGTAAAAGGTTGTTTTCAACATTGATTTATTATTTTGTTATTTTATCATCTTATTATTTTATAGAACGCGTTTCAAGCGGTGGTCCGCTTTCAGCAGATATGTAAATCGATTTGAAAAAATGTGTGTGTGCGTGGTTGTGTGTGTATGGGTGTGTGTATGTCGCTAACCTATTTACAAGATTCAGAAATAACCGCACGCACACAGACACACACACACGAGCACAAGAGGCAATTCGGCGTCAGGGCCATACAAAATAATACATTTCAAAAGAAAAGCCAAAGCACTTCATTCAGGAGACGACCGATAAAATAAAGGTCAAAACCACACGTACTTAATAAACACACACGACTTTGACCAAATAAAACGAAAATAAAAATAATAGAAATAAAATATATAAAAATATCAAAACGCATACAACCACCCGCAAACCAACGCATGCGCAGAAACGCCAAACAATAACACATCCTCAAATGAAACAACACTCTTTCAAATCGAAAAAACATTTCTTCAAATGGATGTACATATCTGGTGAGAGCGGACCACCGTTATATAAAATTATAAAATGATAAAATAACAAAATAATAAATAAATGTTGTGAAACTGCTGTCTGCGGCTGTCTACATTTTTTCTCGTTCGTGGGATGAGATCCCTAATAAATACATCACTAGTTACATAGTTCTTGGAAGAACCATTAAGCGCTCTTAACATTCGATAATGCGATTGTGAGCATATACACCGTAATAATTATTCTTACGTTTTTGTCAGAGTAAGAACGTAGGAGTAAGATATCCCGATTGCTGAGCAAACGGTCAGGTTTAAAATCTCAATCAATTACGGTCGACAAACGCCAATTTACATTTGTGTCGTACTAACATGTACACATCTCGATAGTATTTCCCTGGAATCCTATAATTCACTATTTGCTTAATACCATATATGTTAGAGATCAATAAGCATTTTTTATTAAAAAAAATTCTGTATCCATATATGGTTTATTTTAGTGCATATACCGATAATAAATGTATTAGAAATACCATATATTTTTTGCAGATAAATCGTTTATAATTATGTCGCATTTTCAGATGTTAACCGTAGTCAGCCAAAGAGATAGTTTGGCTGCTTTAGATATATTGTTTCTATTTACACATTTAACAGATATTAACATTATCTTTTTTTAATAACGGTACACAACTTAGGGGTGGGTGATTTTGTTTTGGTAATACATGATATAAGAATGTAAAGTAAAGTTATTTCCCCTTTACTAGTCGGCTCAGTTAATATGAATATTACATTTGATATGTAAATCTTGTCATACGTTTGAGGTTGAATTATGTCTTGTGATGTCATAGTTTTGCTGATTTTTACTTGTAACTGCATTTAATTATAATTAGTTTCGAGAACAATTCCAAAATATCAATTTCTTGCAATATGAAATACTTTTTCTGTGTTCATTTTGCACATATAGTTATTGTAAAGTTTAACATTTTTTACTGTCTAAATATTTCATTTTAAGAAAATAATCAAGCATAATTAATTGAAATATGATCGCTGCTAGAACCGTTTTTAAGTTTTAACTACGTAACTTCTTTGAATAATTCATATTTTCTAATATATACATTTTAATAAAATTATTTTAGTCTGCCCTGCCATGAAAATAGAAATAGGAAAAAACGTAAAGAAAAATTCTGGCTTTTGTTCGTTGTATTTGTTTAATGTGTTTGTGATAATTAAACAATTCTACTTTTAGTTTTGCCTGTAACAAATTTATAAAGACTTTTTGTCCTGAAGATATGTTTTGGGCAAACACATCTCTGAAACATATGTACACATTAATATTTGTTAGTATTACATTATATGGAGCATTATTATCAAATATTGATTTCTGTAATAAATCTTGTATTTTTTTATGGAAATCGCTTCAGACAAGGCATGAAGACACTTCATATCAGGTGCTAAACAAAAATACTTCAAGGAAAAAAACACTAGCCAACAATAACGGTTATATGATGAAATTAGACCACGAAAACAGCAATTCTTCACCCTGTGTCAGAAACATCGCTCACGTGAGAACTAAATGACAAAATAAGGTTATCGACAGTTACGAGGCTGCCGAAAGTGAACTAAGGTCCACTCTCCAGTTGCTCTATAATGAGTTATAATATATATATATATATATATATACATATATTTATATATATATATTAAAATATATATATATATATATATATACACACACATATATATATATATATACACACACACACACATATATATATATATATATATATATATATATATATACATATATATACATATATATACTTGTCATGCTCTGATAGCCTCTATGATCAAACTGTAATATCACTTATATCTCTAAGTTTACGAGGATATGCAGAGGATTAGGCCCACAATGAACAAAGATCCGATAGGATTTGCGTTTATCAAACGATCATTGAATAGGATTTGCTTCATAAGAATACTCCCACGTAATTTATATTTATCAGACAATAATCTAAAAATATTTGCGTCACTGTTCTGATAGTATTTAAATATATTAGACTAAAAAAACGAAGGGGTTTTCCTTCCTAAGACCATCATCTAATAGGATTCATATTTATCAGATCAGTATGCGATAGGATCAGCGTTTATCGCACCATGTTCCGATAAGACTTCGTGATTTCCGACTAAACGCTGAAAGTATGCGTGTTTATCAGACTATGATTGAAGAGGATTTACGCTTATCAAACCATTATCCGATGGGATGTTAAATTTGGCCGATTCGATTATCCCTAACGGTATTCATTATATTAATCACCACTGCCATTATCTAGAAGAACAACTACAGGAAGGATAATTGCAAAACTATCTATTATTTTTACTGAAAATTGGAGACATTTTGGGTTTATATATTTTACACTATTGTCAGGATTACTCGAACCTATTCAAGAGTCGGTAACTTATAAAGCGTTACTTGTATTCCCAATAAAACCACAACTTTTACAAGAATATCGGTTATTTTGGGTTAATAATTACTATCGAGATATATGGAATCGGCTCTGCCAAGTTCAAATTCTATCAGATATATTGTAGACATTTACGTATAGCCACTGTTGAAAATAAATGTCATCGTAACTTACTCTATTGCGTCATTACATGGATTCTTCCCGACACTATGAGTCGCTATGACTAATCTAGAAGCACTCTCTGATAACACATTACTTCGGTACTATCTGTACTTTTGTTAAAATTGTTGTCCTATATTATTTCGGACCTTTAAGAAGACACGTATAAGAATCAAATAAATTCAATCAACTAGTGTAAAATAACAACTTGTTTCAGCTACAATGTATCGTTGACTATAATAATTTATATGTCGGAAAACGGACACACCCAATCAAATAGTAATATTATAATCTGCTTTTCGAATTACAAACAAAATAAAGCTTATTAAAGTAGAATCTTTGTCTACTTGCAATTGTTATGGTTCCCAAATCTAACACATGCATAAATAAGTAATTATTTATTTATTTAGAACTAGCAGGGCTACCCGGTGTTTCTCGGGACAAAACTCTAACATAGTCCTATTACAACTTCTACCTCTTTACCTCTCTCCATCTGTCTCTCTATCGTTCGCACTTCCCCCTTCTTGGTTTCACCTCTTCATTGCCTCCACCCAACACATTCCTTGCCCTGGGTATACACAACGATATACATTTCCCTTATATTGATTCCTCAAAGAATGAGTCGGTAAGAGGGAAGTAACTCATTTATATAAAAACAGTGTTTCTTCCCTTAGTACATAAAATTTGCAAACACAAACAACACAATCACGAAATATGCGCTTGTTTAGGGTTAAAGAGTATATGGTCTTTTTTTCTAAATTGTAGATATTATTCACTCGGGGCAGCACTAATCGAGAACATACCAACGTTGTGGTTTTTTGTTTGATTATTTTTTTTATTTAATCTTGACTTACACACATACACACACTTTACTTTATATAATAGATGTAGTTGCAGACTAATCATTATTATCTATGAACCAGTCTTTTTATAGTATTAATGTTCGTAAACAAATATAATAGTGTACGGTTGGTACACTACTTTCTGTAATCAATCCATATTTCATACAAATCAGCATTCGCTATTCCTGACTTGTTCTTTAAGTTATAATCATGAGTGGCCTTTGTTTCATCGCTATTTAATGATTTGCCGGGATACGTTGGTGGTAGTAGCATCAGTCACATGTGTGATTCTGAATAAAGGTTACACACAGCGACATTAACCCTCACCCTATTTATATATGTGGAGTTATTTAAAAGGTGATTTTTATTTATCTTCCTCCCACAAGGTAAGATGTGACACAAGGTCGGGAAAGTGGGATTTCAAAAGCCAGCGCCCGAGAAGGTGAGCACTCTGGCCTACGAAAAATGCCTGGGCAGCCCCGTCGGCATTCCCCGGTAGTGGCGCCTCAGGCAGTAAGCAATAAACTTACTCCTCCCCAAAGAGGGGAGGCAAAGCCTGGGAGGGTGGACCTTCTAGAACTGCACAGGACAGAACATAGACCGGCGTAAATCAAGCCCCGAAGGCCAAGACAATACCAGTCTATGGAGTGTCGTATCCATCGGAAGAGATACTACACTTTGATCTTGGCCAAAAGGCCGGTTACGAAAAACTTTTCCGAGAATATTTCTACCAAGATGAGCGTCTCTACAACCAAAATCAGGACTGTTCTACAAGAGGAATGTATCCGAATTATGGAGAGTAGTTATCACCTCATATACCGGTGTACTTATTACTGAACAGCTATAACAGAACTACTCTTGGCTATTCATGACTAAAACTTGGTGGACAAGTCAAGAATAAATTGACGTTTATTTGTAGCAAATATGTGTGTATTGCACTAAAAAATTGTGAATTTTATTAGCGATTGCATGGATGGCGTCAACCTGTACATGTGTGTTCTTGAAATATTTTGATAATATTTAGCGAAACATATTCGTATCTTTTTACAAAAACTATAACTACTTACCAATCATTCATTCATGAATAAACACGGGTTTTTTTTAATGAAAAACCGTACTACATCATTATATTATATGCCTTTTCCTGATTGCTTAATACATGCACATATTTACAACTGTTACTTACACGTGTGTCCGTATTTACTTGACTCTCCACAAGGGTAGAGTTATGCACAAAGTCGATATTTAATATGGGAAACTTTATTTAAATTGCCTCAGTCTGAAATTATTTCTCCCCTCACTGACCGAATACAGTAAAGAAGTATAGTATCAAAACGGATGTTTCACGTGACTTATAGCCAAACCTATTTGTAGCATATTTTTAAAAGATTTATAACCAAACTATCATTCACATATAAACATCAACATTTTAGTTACGATAGGCCCTAATATTATATTAGACATTGCACTAACTCTTCTGAATACAATCCAAGTTTATGGATACTAAAACAGCATGAACCCTTATATGAACTTTAAATGTAATACATTAGTCTTATTCACGCGATCGTTTTCACACATTTTTATCAATTTCTTTTTTTCCACTGTTGGTTTCTTCCTGGACAAATGCTTTGTTTAAAAAAAATTACGGACGTATCTATCAACTTCACTAAGTAAAATTCATACTTTTTATTCTAACCCTCTATCCTGATTGACTGTTTTATGATAAATAACATTAGCCTAGTATTCATGAGTGAAAAGAAAATATTATAAGTTATCTGAGGTAATTGTAAATATAAAATCTGCATTTGTAGATTATAAGCAATATTTCGCTAGTTATTACGTAATCGTTTAAGGGTATAGTTTTTCGTTTGTTTTGTGATCCCGAGACTTACCTTGTTGTAGATTATCTGAAAGCAGGTGTCGACGTATTCTTTCAAAAATACTTCCAGTAAAAGTCTGTTCGTTGATTTGAATATTGCCTAAGCACTGAAAAGAGTAAAAAGTATATTATTAGAATAACATGTTCGCTATCTGCACGTGTGAAATTAAGCTTTAAATGCTTTTGGTTTTAAATATGACACATTGCAACAAACTGCCTATTAAAAAATATTTAACGAAAATGTGTACATACTGCTATATGTTTCACATCTGCACCTCGGCTGTTGGCAAGTGTGAGTAGGTATTATTATGATGTTGCATGAGAATAACCGCTAAATGGGCAATCAGTATCTCCGATGTCACATGTGAATGTCATCGGTGTGTCATCTGCTAAATTCAAGGGCCTACACTTTAAAATCTGGTAATTATAATGGAAAGTCACACTTATTTTATGATTATTTAGATGCACATATTGTAGTGTTTGTTATACATGTAAACGCTTATGCGATTTCTAACTGCCGTGGGCCTGTATAGTGTCCGGAAGAGTTACACGAACTCGGAGTTTAAAGAAAATAAGTATATTGAAAAAATATAATACAACAGAGAACAAGAGTCGTTGTACGTAAGTCTTTTTTTAAAACATAGTTCACCCCAAACAAGGCAGAAACCCACTTTAGACGTAAGGGGCTACAGAGAAAAAAGGGCGAAGGTTTGGGGGGGGGGTCGACCTAAATTAGGAGCTGCGCATCAAGATGTCTGTTTACATTAGTTTTAAATTTCTGTATGTCAGTAACGTCAGAAAACTAGGGAGCAGAGAGGGAGTTCCAGAGTCCAGTAGCACGAGGAGAGAAGCTTTTTGTAGTAGAAAGCTCTTCGGCATCTGGGGGCCTCAACAGTGAATAGATGGGATTTGGTAGATTGTCGGGTTGGTCTAGTGCATTTACGTCGTGCGGGTACCAGAGCAGCAAGCTCATCAGAGCACAATCCATTGAAGTACTTGTAAAACAGGAACAAGGAAGAGACATTGCGGCGATGGGACAGGGGCTGGAGCTTGGTGGATAGTGAAGGACCTATCAAGTTGGCGATTTTTTTTTGACCTTGTCTAAGAGTGAGAGACTAGTGGATGATTCAGCCAGCCCAGATGTGGCAACAATACGGCATGCATGGGCGGATGGTATCTTTGCTGCCACTATAAACTTGTGTAGTTTCAACACTTTGAAGAAGGTGCTTCCAGTATTTATGGTGATTGGAAGAGTTCAAGAAGTCCGTATAGGTATGAGAAAATAATACCCCCTCCCAAACCTTACCTCCTAAGTAGTTACAGTATCGTTCCTTTTTAGATTGACGCTAATCTGAGGCTGCTTGAGATAGCTGTATGTCAGAAGTGTCGTATCTGGTAACCATTACCTTTTCCATTTATTTGATTGAAGTGTCTGTTATGAAAGAACTGAGGGCCTTTAGTCAATTTAGATTTGATATCTATCAGCTTTTTAATTCTAGACTTCTGATTTTGGAGCACATCTTGAAACTGAAAATCAATGTCTTCTTTGCTTTAACATTCAATTTCAAGACAAGTCACCTGATCTTTCATAGTCTTTAGCTCTTCTGACATCTTTGAGTTGCAACTTAAGCGATTTCTGCTCTGCAACCATGCGTTAATTTTGCGCTAAGTTCAGCTAATTTGAAATAGTTACAGTGTTTAACGATTGACGCGTAGTCTTCGAAATCATTTTTACTACATTCAAAAACTTCCACCGTTTGTGGAACAGAGAAGTTTTGGGGCTGAATAATTCTGATAAAAGTTTAACCGCTTCAGAAATAAATCCAGTCGTTTATTTTTGCGGGGTAAAATATAGTCCACGAATTTGGTATGTTCGGTGGTGTCTAACTTTCAGAGCAGCTTTTTTTGAGTCTGGCTAATTTTAACAATATATTTTGGGTAGATTCTCATACCTTCTGAAATATGAAGCACATTTTTTATTCTCGTCTAAAGAATCATTGAAATTGTCAATTTCACTCCAAACGATATTATGCGAAAAAAATGATCGTTTTCGTAACTTTGACTCCGGTCGACATTGCTTGTAGTAATCCTTCAATTTTTAAAAATGTTGTTCGATATATATTGTTTCAGCTTCTTTCCTTTTAAATCTTTCCTCAGTTTTCTTTTGCTGTTCTTGCTGTCTTTCTTCAGCGTTCTGTTGCTTTTCGCTGACCTTCTTTATTTTGTTAATAAAGTCTTTCTTCATTTTTCATCCACTGTGGGATTTGTTATCCTTGCTTTAAAATATTCCATGTTTAAAATGTGTCTTTATAGAATACGGCTTTTAGAAGTTCTTTTTTATATTACGTTGCTAGCGTAATCTTGATTGTGAAAACAAAAGTGAGTATAAAACCTTTTTCCCACCGACCCCAAAAATTCGTTTTTCGTTTACAGTACATTTTTCACGTAGCCGTTGAATTTACGGTCAGCATTTTAGTAAACAGAAAAACACTTTTTCCTTTTTAGAAAGAAAAGAAAATATCGTTTATTCTCATGGTAAAAATTACACAGTGCCGAAATCGCAATAAAAATCACTGACCTTTTTTCTTTTTTAAAAAATAAGTTTCAAAAATTAAAGAAGGTTTCCGGGTAAATTTGCCGTTGATTTCTCTACGTTTGTCTTTTTTCGATGTTCTCAAAAATCCCTTACTCTATATCGTCGCCAGTTGTGGCGTCTATTTTAAGGTTCTCAAGAATCCCTTACTGTAACTCGTCGTTTGCTGTTGTGGGTCTGTAAAATATCCGGAACGAAAACACGAACTCGGAGTTTAAAGAAAACAAGTATATTGAAAAAAGTATCATACAACAAGAACAAGAGTTGTTGTACGTATGTCCTTCCTGCCAGTATAGAGCTGTTTGGTTCCAGGTATTTACTTCCTTACTACCATAAGAAAATGTGGCACAAAGCCAGAAGGTGTGGAATTCAAGTGAGCACCCCTAAAGACGGAGCACTCTGGCCTCTAAAAAAAATGTCTGAGTAGCCTCCTAGAAACTCTCCGGTCGGCACGCCTCTAGCAGTAAGCAATACACTTTCTCTACTCTAAAGAGAGGAGGCAAGGTCTGGAATAGTTGACCTTCTAGGACTACCTAAGACTAATGTCTCAGCCCGACATATGAAAGGCAACCGAAATAGCTCAGTTCCTACAGGTTGGGATTGATCTAACACTGAGAATTAGGTCTTTCTAGTATCATGGTGAGTGGAACAGTTCAAATT
>OY744536.1:12209017-12241517 GCA_963556195.1 Sepiola atlantica | reverse complement strand
TTAGTTTCTCCTACCGTCAATAATAATGCATGTTGACGCAGGAGGGTAAGTAGTGTGGCTGTTTCGTAAATATATATATGCAATAAAATGATAAAATAACTCCGACGGTATTAGCCGAAGAGTTAAAACCCAACCTTTGCTCAATTGCTGTAAGGTTTTTTTATAACAATCAATTTGGAATAATAACATCATGTATACTAGCAAATATCTACGGTATAGAGACTCGTGGTAATAAGTCGTTGAAGTCGAATCCCTAAACCAACTAACAAAGTACAGCTATGCTGATAAGTGTGTTAAAATAAAACAAACGAATTATCACATGTGCTTAATTCAACAACTCTTTAAATGGTATTTGTATTCCTCAGAATAACCTCAAAGTAAGATCATAGACAATACGTTGGCAAAAGCTTATTTTTCAGCTCAAGGGTGTATCATTTTCAGTGGAGGCTCGTGTTAGACTCTACGCGCTTAGATCTCTCATTTTAATTATAATTGAAATGAATCATTTTTCAACGTAGTTCAGAGACGAGTAAATATTGCTACTTTTACAAGGAGATGATGACCAACATTTCTAAATTCATATTATTTGTCATTCCACCAAAAATTCTGATCGGG
Source organism: Sepiola atlantica (assembly GCA_963556195.1). Classification (NCBI taxonomy): domain Eukaryota; kingdom Metazoa; phylum Mollusca; class Cephalopoda; order Sepiida; family Sepiolidae; genus Sepiola; species Sepiola atlantica. Next base: position 12,240,902 of record OY744536.1, on the reverse strand, counting down.
TTACAAGTCACAGAATTGATATGTAAGGAAATCATACCTATATTGCTTTTTCATGAAAACAAAAAAGCCTCATATTTCCATAAGCTACCATTGCGAAACAGCAACCGTTATTTAAGTATCATTTTCGCAAATATGTCGTCGCTATAACTGCGAGAGCTGGCTAATAAGAATCGGAGCATTTGGTATATTTTTGTATTCGACAAGTCTGCGTTAAATTAAAGTTTATATTGACCGATACAATGGTTTAACTTCAGAAGTATAACCCCATTTACAAGTATTATAACGAAACGACGTATGAACATACTTCATGAGTCCAGATTAACTACAGTTTAAATGTTATTTTCCAATACTTAAGTACAGTTTAAATGTTATTTTCCAATACTTAAGTACAGTTTAAATGTTATTTTCCAATACTTAAGTACAGTTTAAATGTTATTTTCCAATACTTAAGTACAGTTTAAATGTTATTTTCCAATACTTAAGTACAGTTTAAATGTTATTTTCCAATACTTAAGTACAGTTTAAATGTTATTTTCCAATACTTAAGTACAGTTTAAATGTTATTTTCCAATACTTAAGTACAGTTTAAATGTTATTTACTAATAATTAAGTACAGTTAAAATGTTATTTTCCAATACTTAAGTAGTCAGTGAGATAATGATTGCTCTGGAATACTTCGAAAATCATTTTTACTTCGATTTTTTGTTTCTAGTAAACAGCTAAACATGAACAAACTAAATTAATGCCATTTCTAAATAATGGATTCAATATTTAGAATTCTCTGGGTTGCCTTGAGTAATGATGCTGAAATTCTACACACTTATAGAACCTATCAAATAAAAATGTTGTGCAAAGTTTTAACTAATTTGGTTTATTGATTTTTGTGTTATGATTGATCAAAGAAATGAGATTTCCAGCATAGGCCATTTGTGAGGTCTATTAAGGGATACAGCGCTCTCGCGCCTCCCTTGATTCCCAAATTTTTACACTTTTATTGTCATTAAGGGTATGACTACATATCAACCAAACAATTTCATTATCACATCACTACAGTGTACATCTATATGCATGAGTGGATGAAGTGTGTGATGTGCGCTGAGGAAAATTCCTACCAGTAAAATACATAGCCCTGTTGTGCTCGCATACCCTTAAAGACAATAAACGTATAAAAATTTGGGAATTTCCTTGCTTTTGTACATTTAGTGTATAGGAATTTTCATCATACCCCTATTAAGGGCATATGATTTCAGTATACTGGCATTTATCATTGAATGTCACTACTGTTGTAAAGGTTATGCCTCAATACAATGGTACATTTCTAAGGTTTTTTGTAATTTTCTGTAAAACTAAGGTATATGGTAAACTGAAATCAAAATGCCATCAACTAGACCCTGGAACCTCTATCTCTGCCAAAAATCAGCTGAATCCATCAAATGGTTGATGAGATACAGGGTGGCACATACGTACGTACGTACGTACACACATATAACATGGTTTCATTATTGAACTTTCTGGATCTCTGGGTTGCCTTGACTAATGATGCTGCAATTCTACACACTTATAGAACCTATCAAATAAAACTTTTCTGCGAAGTTATAACTAATTTGGTTTATTGGTTTTTGAGTTATGATTGATCAAAGAAATGAGATTTCCAGCATAGGCCATTTGTAATGTCTATTAAGGGATAGAGCGCTCTCGCGCCTCCCTTGATATATATATATATATATATATATATATAAATTAAGGGCAAATGAATGCAGCCCTGTGCATATGCTGAACCCTCTCAGGAAGCGAAAATAATAAACGCACCGGCGTACTACAAAAGTCGTGAATAAAATGTGGCGGTGCGTCCTAGATTGTGGTACGGATATAGCCAGAAACACGTGTCCATGTATTCTGCTTATTTACGAATGAATTAATTTATAATAAACTAATGTAATATATATATATTAAGATATATATATATATATATATATATATATATATATATATATATATATATATATATATATATATATACATAAATGAATAAATGCGAAAGTTTGCTTCATTCAGAGTGAAATTAGCAAAATGTTAACATAATTCATATTAACATTTTGCTAATTACACTCTTTTTAATAAAACCGTCTAGAAATGAAAAGAAAGAGGACATCAATTCATTCTGTGCTTATGTGTGTGTTTGTGTTTTCCCTATTTTTATTTATTAAAAACGGGAGGAGGATATCATACACGCTTTTACCTTCCTCTTTATGGCGTCGCTAACCGGAGGGAGAGAGAGGATAAGTCAGTCATCATGAAATCCTCTCAGTCTAACAAAAATATGTGACCGGAGGGAGCATATATTTGCTAGTATGTATATATATATATATATATATATATATATATATATATATATATATATATATATATATATATATATTGCGCCCACTGACCGTCGGGAATTAGTTCCTAGACTGAAGATTGCGTTAGCATGAAACATCGATGCTCTAGGTATTTAAATATTTAATATTTATTTATTAAAATATTATTGTATATATATATATATATATATATATATATATATATATATATATATATATATATATAAATCGACTTTCTATACAGAGGCACATACTAAGTAAAAATGTGATTATAGAGATAATGCATTGAACGCAACTAAAATATGATGATATCTAGTTCCGCGTTCTATAATTAATCGGGTTGTGACTTATATCATATTTGTTTAACGTACTGTATATTATGAAAGCGACAGTACTGCGATATAGAGAATATCTCATTAAAGTTATTATTTATTTGAAAACATACAACGGCAGCTGCCCTTCTATATTCCATATGTGCTTAATCAAAAGGACCACGAACACGTTTGTAAACAATACGGTATATCTTTATTATGTTAGTTGCGAATAAGTATCTTCAGTGGGGCTGTTAAGGGATACCGGTTTAATAGATTTGACGCATGTTTATTTCTGGAATTCTGTCGGTAACTGCTTTCTGTCAATTGACCTTATAGCCGGCTATTATAACATTTTAGAACACCGACGCATCCTCCACTGTCGAACCAATTTCGTTTTCCACTTACGCATTCAATATAGCCACGCTCCCTACCGACACGTGGTTTCAAGCTATGTATTTTTTTTAGCGAACGGTGTGTGTCCGCATGTGAGTTTACAAATGAATCTGTGTCAACGTACGGATGCTATTTTTCCAGTGAAATGTTATTTTCAGCTAACTGTACGAATACCGGTCATTACGGTATAGGAGACGAATATACAACAATAACCCCTTCTTCTTTCGTGCGAATCAGATGATTCTGGTGTTGGCATTAGTTTCCCCAATGTTTTTCTAGTTAGAAATCTTTCTGTAAAGACATCGAGTACTTACGGTAAGGACCACGTGAAGGTTGCCAACATCCCTAAGTGACAGTGGTAATGTTGAACCGACTGGATTCGAACTTGGAACATCCAGGTCTTCAGTCCGTGTCGATATCCACTTAACCACCGTCACCTCCAACAATAACCCCTGCTACAAAATTATGATATCACGGTTAACAATAACCCCTGCTAACCGTGATATCATAATTTTGTAGTCACATGAAATACATCAATATAGACAAATTCAAATATATGACATATATACATAACTGCAGCCAATCTTCTCATCACACACAAAGATATTGCATTGACCAGTCCAATAAAATGCTGCACAATTTGCTGACATAATAATTATTTTTCGTTATATGAGTTTATCTTTTCTTCTGTTTCTTTTTACTCCTATTATTTTGCATAGCAATAACGTTTAATTTGATAACAATTATATTTTCTAATGGCTTTTCAATTTTGAAAGGAACGCCATGACAGTTAGAAGTGTAAGCACATGGAACATTTTTTTTCACATTTGCATTTGTCTATTTAATTTCGTCTCTGTTCACATCTTGTCTACGAGACAATTAAACTAGTTTATCAGAACTTCTGTAACATTATAAATAAATAAACAAATACATATTACACTATTACTATTAAATAATCAAGCACTCGATTGTATTTCTGGTTTCATTTTTTATATTAATTATAGAAAATACATTCTAAATATTTTCCTTAGTTCTGGGATTGAGTTCGTGTTGCAAATAAGATAACAAAAATTGTCTAAACTGAAGAAGACATCTCTTTTTTATGGATTTGTTTACTTGACTAATTAATGCTATGCTCTCCCTCTCTCTCTATATATATATGTATATATATACGTATGCATATATACATATATATATATATATTTGCACATATACATATATTTATGTATATATATATTCATATGTATATGCATATATATATATTCATATGTATATGCATATATATATATATGAAGCAATCCAACAAAAGATATAAGCGTCAACTAATATCTTATAATTAGTGAAACATCCGGATAAAAAAACTGAAGCTCAATATACTGGATAGAGCATTAATATTATAATATAAAATGAAGTAATAAAATAAGGTGTCAATCAAATTTTATTAGAATTCAAAGTTCATGCAAAGCATCCTTAAGTCCTTAGCTCATGAGTTTTCAAAGATAATTCTTCTCTTCAGAGGACCATTACCGCAGTTATACTACTACAGGCAATAAAATTACGCTTTGAAAATATATAAAATTATATACACAAATATATAAAAATACATAACATCAAACATATCAATCCAAAAACATACTTTTGTTGAATCCATACAGTCCATCCAGGTCATACAAGTTGAGAAGCATAATCAGGAAGGACATTACTCCAAGATACAAATAGCAGTCCAAATATGTGAAATTGAAGGGGCCGGCAAAGTTATCCAGTCGCGAAATGTGTCCATATTCAATGTTAATGATAAATAAATCAATCAAAATAATACAAAAAGTCCAATCAAAGTTCCGAGATCCCAACATGTGCAACTCTAATCAAATCCAAATTCGTTGTTTAATTAGAAAACCCGCTAAATCCGAATTGAGCAAAATAAGACGGACTCCCATCACATCTAGCCAGAAGAGCGAAAAATATTTGTATATGTATATAATTTTATATATTTTCAAAGCGTAATTTTATTGCCTGTAGTAGTATAACTGCGGTAATGGTCCTCTGAAGAGAAGAATTATCTTTGAAAACTCATGAGCTAAGGACTTAAGGATGCTTTGCATGAACTTTGAATTCTAATAAAATTTGATTGACTCCTTATTTTATTACTTCATTTTATATTATAATGCATATATATATATATATATATGTAGATTCATATATATATATATATGCATACATATAAGCGTATATATGTATATATGCATATATATATATGCATGTATATATGCATATATATATGCATATATATATGCATATGCATATATATATATATATATGTAGATTCATATATATATATATGCATACATATAAGCGTATATATGTATATATGCATATATATATATGCATGTATATATGCATATATATATGCATATATATATGCATATGCATATATATATGCATATATATATGTAAATTTTACATTTTCCTAGTTATGTTTGTTAAACCTAGATTTAAGTTAGTAATTCTGTATTTATAAACTTTTAATACTATTTTACTTGTAAAGCAAGCATCTGCCCATGCATGGAGTATTGTTGCCACATCTGGGCTGGCTGAATAATCCACTAGTTTCTCCCACTTTGACAAGATCCAAAAAAAGTCGCCAAGTAAATAGGTCGCTCACTATTCACCAGGCTCCAGGCCCTGTCCTATCGCCGCAATGTTGCATTCTTGTTCTTGTTTTACAAGTACTTCAATGGATTGTGCTCCGATGAACTTGCTACTCTATTACCATCTCGACGTAAACACACTCAACCAACAAGACAATCAGATCGTTTTCGATTCGTTCTCGAATCATCGTCAAGTGTTGATGGCAAAACTGGACTAAAAAGCTGAGGAAAGTATATCATTTTAAAAATACATCTAAGATACGTGCACGTAATAGAACACCTACATTGTTAAAAAATAACGGATTACTTAATTTGTTTATGTATCTATTTATTTATTTATTTTTAAAGTAATGGCTGATTTATTTAGAATAGTCTAACAATTATCGAGAGGAGAAATGGGGAGGTACGCAATAATTAATTTAATACAATTTCTCTTTCTTCGAATTTGAATTAAGCGACGTCGGTGTTGCGTCACTTAAATAAATTAAACTACGCTAAACATTTTAAAATGTTTTTACCAGTCTCATATGCGATATTATTAATTGTAGGTTGTTGTGTTTTTATGTATATAACTTCAAGTATTTTCATTTTCTGTTTAAATTGGTCTCAATTTTGGTGTTGTTCAATAAAGTTCGCCTTAATTAAGGTCGAGTGCATTCATACATGTGTAGGTGTTTGTAGATTGAACTAGAGTTTACTAGATTCATGATGAGGTGGCGGTTAGTTGTTTTAAAACCAATGTAGCTATTCTTATTTTCGGCATTTAAACGTATATACTACATTGGTTATTTCTAGTGATTTGCGGTTAGAGAGGGGTTATTTTTGACTACAAGCTTCAGGGTTTGAATTCTATTGTAGTATATAATTAATTTTATTTGATTATGTTTGTATAATGGGATATATATATAACTATGTATGATACTTTTATAGATTTTTCTTCTCATCTGAAATTTGGCTGCACTTGATTACAGTAATATATATTGATATAGTTAGAATTTTGATGTTGTATATCAATATTATTTGTATTTGTTTTTTAAAAGTTTTTAATCATTGATGTTTATTATATCATCAATGATTTTGTTGGAAAATTCATTGTTAATCAGTACTTGTTTCATATTTTTTAGTTGGATGACACGTATTTTTTGGAAGAGATCAATTTTGCGAGTATTTCTTTGGAGGAGATCAATATATATATATATATATATATATATATATATATATATATATATATATATATATATATATATATATATGTAAACATTTCTGATATTATTATTTTATGTATACAAATATACTATTAGAATAAGAATTAGATATAATATATAATGTATAGATGCATAATATTTACTTCAACAGCGCTGTTAGGATTGGTGGACGCTTCTGTGTAGTTTAACTGCCATAAATGTATGTATTAACTTTACATACTGCTCTACTCACGCATCTCTCCTTACGCTTAAATCAAAATACATATAGGCTATATTTAAAGTATAACGCCAATTTAATATACGTGAATCCAAATTTAATCCGAATTTTAATCACCCTCCATCAATCATGAAAACATATTCTGAGTTCCATAGAACTTAGGCTTAGCAATAACTCGAGCAACGACAATATATTTAAGTAGTAAACATTTACAACAATACCATTAACAACTAGTGGGTATAATGATACCGAAATTAAGTATAAGCAACAGGAAACATACTTCTAATAAAAATAATAATAGAAGAAAGAGAAATATAATTTGCTTAACACTGGCTTATAACCATATGCTAAGAACTACATTTGGGACAACATTATTAAATCTCACCGGACACACTTCACTACCTCAAATCGCTTGAACCAAATTGTCAGGAAAAATAACTTAAGACTGTCATACGATTGCTGCGAAAACTTAGAAATAGCAACTAATTCACATAATAACAAAGTACAACTAAGAGTATTGATTTACTCTTCTCCAGGAGTTAGGCACGAGGCCAGTTGTTATCTAACTCCTACAAGTAAGATGTGACCCAAGGTCGGGTCGGGAAAGTGGGGTTTAAAAATTGCCTGGGCAGCCCCGTCAGCATTCCTCTGTAGGGGCGCCTCAGGCAGTAAGCAATAAACTTACTCCTCCCCAAAGAGGGGAGGAGAAGCCTGGGAGGGTGGACCTCCTAGAACTGCACAGGACAGACCCATAGACCGGCGTAAACCAATCCCCTAAGGCCAAGACAATAACAGTCTATGGGGTGCAGTATCCATCGGAACAGATACTACACTTTGATCTTAGCCAAACGGAGAGAAAAAATAATAACAAAATGCATAAAAACGTAATCAATATAGCGAAAATAAAACACAACTAAGAAGAAGAACAATATAACTACTAGAAATAATAATCACCTGAACCCGAATAGCAATCACTAAAATATAAATAAAAAGGTAATTAATAGATATAAAATGTACTATGCCCAATATAAAATAACTGTATGATCAAAATAAGTGTTTACTAAGCCAAAATATTTGCCACGGAAATCTCAAATAGCAAGAAGTAATACGTGGGTATGACCTTATTTTAAAACTATGTATTACAACCATAAACACATTACAATAGCAATGAACGTCAACTCAAAACCGCACTGCTGACCAATTACTGGGAACCCAAAGAAAGCGGTCGCTCCACAATGATCGCGTGAGAGATATTCTGATGGGCCAGCACATGTACATATTTAAAAGATCTGTGTAAGGTGTGTTTGAATGAGACATTTTAAATTCTAAATGTTAAGGATCCACAAAAACCTACTTAACTGTATACGTGAAATAGAAAACAACTGTATACACATAATATCCTTTGCTTTAAGATAACAATCCGAAAAAAATGAACTAAAATAAATGAATAGACTAAACTTAATAAGAACCTAAAATAGAAACGAATAACGAAATAACTATCAATGAAACTAATCGGGATTCCGCATGTGGTAAAATAGGGGCATCTTTTTATTCGACAAATACACAAACAGGGTGCACCATACAAAACAAAAACGAGGTCAATTTTAAGTAAGCAGAAATATTTGTTGGAGAAAAGCTCAGCAATTGGCTAACTATAACATTACCCATTAAAGAGAATAACATCGAATGTGATTGGCTATTTTCGTTATCTTACTGGACTAAATACTATGTGGATATATAAAAATAATCAGTAACATGAATTCCATTCACCTACTCTAATAATTCCCAACGGGGATAATTCAGTAAGTCGCCACTGTGTAGCTTTATTGACATAAATATATTCACCCACACACACACACACACACACATATATATATATATATATATATATATATATATATATATATACATATATGAAATAAATATAAATAAATATATATATGAAATAAATATAAATAAATATATATATATATATATATAAAATAAATCTAAATATATGTATATATATATAAATATAAATACATATATATATATAATAAATATTAATATATATATATATATATATATAAATATATTTATATAAAATAAATATAAATAAATATATATAAAATAAATATAAATAAATATATATATAAAATGAATATAAATATATATATATAATACATATAAAATAAATATATATGTTTATATATATATATATAAAATAAATATAAATAAATATATATATATATATATAAAATAAATAATATATATATATATATATATAAAATAAATATGAATAAATATATATATATATATAAAATAAATAAATATATATATATATATATATATATATATATATTCAATGAACAGAAGGTTACACACAAACCCTAAGATCTTTTTTTCTGACTACATCGGGAATGTTGGTTAGTCTAAATTTATATTGTCTTTTATACTTTTAATTGGTAAGTTGAGTTTGACCTGCTTAAAACAGAGAAACCCACTTAACTTCGAAACACATTCCAGGCGATTTAGATTGTGTTCGCTTAAAATGATTCATGCACATTATCAACCAATGTATTTTATATGGTAATATGTTGTATAGTCCGCTCATGTAGCCGCTGGCTTGTGCTGTCTCACACTGACATGAAAATAGATACATTATAAGATTACAGTGGTCATAGGGGTAGGTTATTTTTGACGATAGATATTGTCAACGGCCGAATATCAAACACAATACGCGTATCATCAGAGTAAATTAAAGTCCAAATATTTTATCTTGAATTAACCCATGACTGGAGGCATGATGGTTTCTAGTAGTTTTTTTGTATCTATCTTTTGTCCAACCGTTCCTAAATCTCTTCATTCGATTGGGCTAGCTACTTACAAATTGACCAATAAGTGAACTACTGGAATTGGCGCCAAAAGCCAAATACTCTACGCAATCATTTTCCTCCGTGAACATCGAATACTAAAATGTTTTATTCGTCAGCTGCTACAAAACAGCAGAACAGACAAAATGGTTGACGTCACTCACAGACGTTTTACAATTCAACACGATTTTTTTTTACCTCGGGGTATTTATAAACATAAGTGCACTTTTAGTAAAGCCGCAAACAATATACTTCGCTTGCAAAACAATTTTCTTATATTTATTGTTAATATATATATTCTGATAAATGACGTCTTTACGTTACTTCTTTTTATTTCTTATTATTTATTTGTTAGTATACTGCCAAATTCAAATATCACTTGTATTATTTGTGTATAATACAGAGGCAAACAGTAGCTTTGTTAGTACAAACATAAATATAAATATAAGACAGTTTAAATACTAGTATGTTATTTTTTAAAATTAATTTACACCAAACGATGCATATTGACACCTATATGTTAGTGTGAAATTATGCAGCAAAATGCTTGCCCAAATTACATTAAAATTTCTGCATGTTGATGCGGTCATCGAAACAGGAAGCTAGGAAGGGGTTTTATAGATCAGCTGCCCAAGGCATAAACTATTAAAATATACATTTTTCTGGTATTTACAGACCTCTATACTGCAAGTCAAGTTGGTCGTGGGTATTTACGTTGAGGGTGTACGATTAGAGTATTTACGTTGGAGCACATACCGCCGAAGTGAAACAATCACAGTGATGTAACTTTGCGGCGATTAGACAAAGGCTGGAGCTTAGTAAACAGCGCGAGACTTATAAGGTTGAATTTTTTTTGCCCTCCGTCCAAGGATAAATACTCGTGGTGGGTTAGCTATCCAAGATCAGACAAAGGGTTGAGCTTTGTAGACAGCGCGAGACTTATAAGGTTGAATTTTTTTTTGTCCTCCGTCCAAGGATAACTACTCGTGGTTGGTTAGCTATCCAAGATCAGACAAAGGGTTGAGCTTTGTAGACAGCGCGAGACTTATAAGGTTGAAATTTTTTTTGCCCTCCGTCCAAGGATAACTACTCGTGGTTGGTTAGCTATCCAAGATCAGACAAAGGGTTGAGCTTTGTAGACAGCGCGAGACTTATGAGGTTGAAATTTTTTTTGCCCTCCGTCCAAGGATAACTACTCGTGGTTGGTTAGCTATCCAAGATCAGACAAAGGGTTGAGCTTTGTAGACAGCGCGAGACTTATAAGGTTGAATTTTCTTTTGTCCTCCGTCCAAGGATAACTACTCGTGGTTGGTTAGCTATCCAAGATCAGACAAAGGGTTGAGCTTTGTAGACAGCGCGAGACTTATAAGGTTGAATTTTTTTTTGTCCTCCGTCCAAGGATAACTACTCGTGGTTGGTTAGCTATCCAAGATCAGATAAAGGGTTGAGCTTTGTAGACAGCGCGAGACTTATAAGGTTGAATTTTTTTTTGTCCTCCGTCCAAGGATAAATACTCGTGGTTGGTTAGCTATCCAAGATCAGACAAAGGGTTGAGCTTTGTAGACAGCGCGAGACTTATAAAGTTGAATTTTTTTTTGTCCTCCGTCCAAGGATAACTACTCGTGGTTGGTTAGCTATCCAAGATCAGACAAAGGGTTGAGCTTTGTAGACAGCGCGAGACTTATGAGGTTGAAATTTTTTTTGCCCTCCGTCCAAGGATAACTACTCGTGGTTGGTTAGCTATCCAAGATCAGACAAAGGGTTGAGCTTTGTAGACAGCGCGAGACTTATAAAGTTGAATTTTTTTTTGTCCTCCGTCCAAGGATAAATACTCGTGGTTGGTTAGCTATCCAAGATCAGACAAAGGGTTGAGCTTTGTAGACAGTGCGAGACTGATAAGGTTGAATTTTTTTTTGTCCTCCGTCCAAGGATAACTACTCGTGGTTGGTTAGCTTTCCAAGATCAGACAAAGGGTTGAGCTTTGTAGACAGCGCGAGACTTATAAGGTTGAATTTTTTTTTGTCCTCCGTCCAAGGATAACTACTCGTGGTTGGTTAGCTATCCAAGATCAGATAAAGGGTTGAGCTTTGTAGACAGCGCGAGACTTATAAGGTTGAATTTTTTTTTGTCCTCCGTCCAAGGATAAATACTCGTGGTTGGTTAGCTATCCAAGATCAGACAAAGGGTTGAGCTTTGTAGACAGTGCGAGACTTATAAGGTTGAATTTTTTTTTGCCCTCCGTCCAAGGATAACTACTCGTGGTTGGTTAGCTATCCAAGATCAGACAAAGGGTTGAGCTTTGTAGACAGCGCGAGACTTATAAGGTTGAATTTTTTTTTGTCCTCCGTCCAAGGATAACTACTCGTGGTTGGTTAGCTATCCAAGATCAGATAAAGGGTTGAGCTTTGTAGACAGCGCGAGACTTATAAGGTTGAATTTTTTTTTGTCCTCCGTCCAAGGATAACTACTCGTGGTTGGTTAGCTATCCAAGATCAGACAAAGGGTTGAGCTTTGTAGACAGCGGAGACTTATAAGGTTGAAATTTTTTTTGCCCTCCGTCCAAGGATAACTACTCGTGGTTGGTTAGCTATCCAAGATCAGACAAAGGGTTGAGCTTTGTAGACAGCGCGAGACTTATAAGGTTGAATTTTTTTTTGTCCTCCGTCCAAGGATAACTACTCGTGGTTGGTTAGCTATCCAAGATCAGACAAAGGGTTGAGCTTTGTAGACAGCGCGAGACTTATAAGGTTGAATTTTTTTTTGTCCTCCGTCCAAGGATAACTACTCGTGGTTGGTTAGCTATCCAAGATCAGACAAAGGGTTGAGATTTGTAGACAGCGCGAGACTTATAAGGTTGAATTTTTTTTTGTCCTCCGTCCAAGGATAACTACTCGTGGTTGCTTAGCTATCAAAGATCAGACAAAGGGTTGAGCTTTGTAGACAGCGCGAGACTTATAAGGTTGAATTTTTTTTTGTCTTCCGTCCAAGGATAACTTCTCGTGGTTGGTTAGCTATCCAAGATCAGACAAAGGCTTGAGCTTTGTAGACATCGCGAGACTTATAAGGTTGAATTTTTTTTTGTCCTCCGTCCAAGGATAACTACTCGTGGTTGGTTAGCTATCCAAGATCAGACAAAGGGTTGAGCTTTGTAGACAGCGCGAGACTTATAAGGTTGAATTTTTTTTTGTCCTCCGTCCAAGGATAACTACTCGTGGTTGGTTAGCTATCCAAGATCAGACAAAGGCTTGAGCTTTGTAGACATCGCGAGACTTATAAGGTTGAATTTTTTTTTGTCCTCCGTCCAAGGATAACTACTCGTGGTTGGTTAGCTATCCAAGATCAGACAAAGGCTTGAGCTTTGTAGACATCGCGAGACTTATAAGGTTGAATTTTTTTTTGTCCTCCGTCCAAGGATAACTACTCGTGGTTGGTTAGCTATCCAAGATCAGACAAAGGGTTGAGCTTTGTAGACATCGCGAGACTTATAAGGTTGAATTTTTTTTTGTCCTCCGTCCAAGGATAACTACTCGTGGTTGGTTAGCTATCCAAGATCAGACAAAGGCTTGAGCTTTGTAGACATCGCGAGACTTATAAGGTCGAATTTTTTTTTGTCCTCCGTCCAAGGATAACTACTCGTGGTTGGTTAGCTATCCAGGATCAGACAAAGGGTTGAGCTTTGTAGACAGCGCGAGACTCATAAGGTTGAATTTTTTTTTGTCCTCCGTCCAAGGATAACTACTCGTGGTTGGTTAGCTATCCAAGATCAGACAAAGGGTTGAGCTTTGTAGACAGCGCGAGACTTATAAAGTTGAATTTTTTTTTGTCCTCCGTCCAAGGATAACTACTCGTGGTTGGTTAGCTATCCAAGATCAGACAAAGGGTTGAGGTTTGTAGACAGCGCGAGACTTATAAGGTTGAATTTTTTTTTGTCCTCCGTCCAAGTATAAATACTCGTGGTTGGTTAGCTATCCAAGATCAGACAAAGGGTTGAGCTTTGTAGACAGCGCGGGACTTATAAGGTTGGATTTTTTTTTGCCCTCCGTCCAAGGATAAATACTCGTGGTTGGTTAGCTATCCAAGATAAGACAAAGGGTTGAGCTTTGTAGACAGTGCGAGACTGATAAGGTTGAATTTTTTTTTGTCCTCCGTCCAAGGATAAATACTCGTGGTTGGTTAGCTATCCAAGATCAGACAGAGGGTTTAGCTTTGTAGACAGCGCGAGACTTATAAGGTTGAATTTTTTTTGCCCTCCGTCCAAGGATAATTACTCGTGGTTGGTTAGCTATCCAAGATCAGACAAAGGGTTGAGCTTTGTAGACAGCGCGAGACTTATAAGGTTGAATTTTTTTTTGTCCTCCGTCCGAGGATAACTACTCGTGGTTGGTTAGCTATCCAAGATCAGACAAAGGGTTGAGCTTTGTAGACAGCGCGAGACTTATAAGGTTGAATTTTTTTTGCCCTCTGTCCAAGTATAAATACTCGTGGTTGGTTAGCTATCCAAGATCAGACAAAGGGTTGAGCTTTGTAGACAGCGCGAGACTTATAAGGTTGAAATTTTTTTTGTCCTCCGTCCAAGGATAACTACTCTTGGTTGGTTAGCTATCCAAGATCAGACAAAGGGTTTAGATTTGTAGACAGCGCGAGACTTATAAGGTTGAATTTTTTTTTGTCCTCCGTCCAAGGATAACTACTCGTGGTTGGTTAGCTATCAAAGATCAGACAAAGGCTTGAGCTTTGTAGACAGCGCGAGACTTATAAGGTTGAATTTTTTTTTGCCCTCCGTCCAAGGATAACTACTCGTGGTTGGTTAGCTATCCAAGATCAGACAAAGGGTTTAGATTTGTAGACAGCGCGAGACTTATAAGGTTGAATTTTTTTTTGTCCTCCGTCCAAGGATAACTACTCGTGGTTGGTTAGCTATCAAAGATCAGACAAAGGGTTGAGCTTTGTAGACAGCGCGAGACTTATAAGGTTGAATTTTTTTTTGTCCTCCGTCCAAGGATAACTACTCGTGGTTGGTTAGCTATCCAAGATCAGACAAAGGGTTGAGCTTTGTAGACAGCGCGAGACTTATAAGGTTGAATTTTTTTTTGTCTTCCGTCCAAGGATAACTTCTCGTGGTTGGTTAGCTATCCAAGATCAGACAAAGGCTTGAGCTTTGTAGACATCGCGAGACTTATAAGGTTGAATTTTTTTTTGTCCTCCGTCCAAGGATAACTACTCGTGGTTGGTTAGCTATCCAAGATCAGACAAAGGGTTGAGCTTTGTAGACAGCGCGAGACTTATAAGGTTGAATTTTTTTTTGTCCTCCGTCCAAGGATAACTACTCGTGGTTGGTTAGCTATCCAGGATCAGACAAAGGGTTGAGCTTTGTAGACAGCGCGAGACTCATAAGGTTGAATTTTTTTTTGTCCTCCGTCCAAGGATAACTACTCGTGGTTGGTTAGCTATCCAAGATCAGACAAAGGCTTGAGCTTTGTAGACATCGCGAGACTTATAAGGTTGAATTTTTTTTTGTCCTCCGTCCAAGGATAACTACTCGTGGTTGGTTAGCTATCCAAGATCAGACAAAGGCTTGAGCTTTGTAGACATCGCGAGACTTATAAGGTTGAATTTTTTTTTGTCCTCCGTCCAAGGATAACTACTCGTGGTTGGTTAGCTATCAAAGATCAGATAAAGGGTTGAGCTTTGTAGACAGCGCGAGACTTATAAGGTTGAATTTTTTTTTGTCCTCCGTCCAAGGATAACTACTCGTGGTTGGTTAGCTATCCAAGATCAGACAAAGGGTTGAGCTTTGTAGACAGCGCGAGACTTATAAGGTTGAATTTTTTTTTGTCTTCCGTCCAAGGATAACTTCTCGTGGTTGGTTAGCTATCCAAGATCAGACAAAGGCTTGAGCTTTGTAGACATCGCGAGACTTATAAGGTTGAATTTTTTTTTGTCCTCCATCCAAGGATAACTACTCGTGGTTGGTTAGCTATCCAAGATCAGACAAAGGGTTGAGCTTTGTAGACAGCGCGAGACTTATAAGGTTGAATTTTTTTTTGTCCTCCGTCCAAGGATAACTACTCGTGGTTGGTTAGCTATCCAGGATCAGACAAAGGGTTGAGCTTTGTAGACAGCGCGAGACTCATAAGGTTGAATTTTTTTTTGTCCTCCGTCCAAGGATAACTACTCGTGGTTGGTTAGCTATCCAAGATCAGACAAAGGGTTGAGCTTTGTAGACAGCGCGAGACTTATAAAGTTGAATTTTTTTTTGTCCTCCGTCCAAGGATAACTACTCGTGGTTGGTTAGCTATCCAAGATCAGACAAAGGGTTGAGCTTTGTAGACAGCGCGAGACTTATAAGGTTGAATTTTTTTTTGTCCTCCGTCCAAGGATAACTACTCGTGGTTGGTTAGCTATCAAAGATCAGACAAAGGGTTGAGCTTTGTAGACAGCGCGAGACTTATAAGGTTGAATTTTTTTTTGTCCTCCGTCCAAGGATAACTACTCGTGGTTGGTTAGCTATCCAAGATCAGACAAAGGGTTGAGCTTTGTAGACAGCGCGAGACTTATAAGGTTGAATTTTTTTTTGTCCTCCGTCCAAGGATAACTACTCGTGGTTGGTTAGCTATCAAAGATCAGACAAAGGGTTGAGCTTTGTAGACAGCGCGAGACTTATAAGGTTGGATTTTTTTTTGTCCTCCGTCCAAGGATAACTACTCGTGGTTGGTTAGCTATCCAAGATCAGACAAAGGGTTGAGCTTTGTAGACAGCGCGAGACTTATAAGGTTGAATTTTTTTTTGTCCTCCGTCCAAGGATAACTACTCGTGGTTGATTAGCTATCAAAGATCAGACAAAGGGTTGAGCTTTGTAGACAGCGCGAGACTTATAAGGTTGAATTTTTTTTTGTCCTCCGTCCAAGGATAACTACTCGTGGTTGGTTAGCTATCAAAGATCAGACAAAGGGTTGAGCTTTGTAGACAGCGCGAGACTTATAAGGTTGAATTTTTTTTTGTCCTCCGTCCAAGGATAACTACTCGTGGTTGGTTAGGTATCAAAGATCAGACAAAGGGTTGAGCTTTGTAGACAGCGCGAGACTTATAAGGTTGAATTTTTTTTTGTCCTCCGTCCAAGGATAACTACTCGTGGTTGGTTAGCTATCAAAGATCAGACAAAGGGTTGAGCTTTGTAGACAGCGCGAGACTTATAAGGTTGAATTTTTTTTTGTCCTCCGTCCAAGGATAACTACTCGTGGTTGGTTAGCTATCAAAGATCAGACAAAGGGTTGAGCTTTGTAGACAGCGCGAGACTTATAAGGTTGAATTTTTTTTTGTCTTCCGTCCAAGGATAACTTCTCGTGGTTGGTTAGCTATCCAAGATCAGACAAAGGCTTGAGCTTTGTAGACATCGCGAGACTTATAAGGTTGAATTTTTTTTTTCCTCCGTCCAAGGATAACTACTCGTGGTTGGTTAGCTATCCAAGATCAGACAAAGGGTTGAGCTTTGTAGACAGCGCGAGACTTATAAGGTTGAATTTTTTTTTGTCCTCCGTCCAAGGATAACTACTCGTGGTTGGTTAGCTATCCAGGATCAGACAAAGGGTTGAGCTTTGTAGACAGCGCGAGACTCATAAGGTTGAATTTTTTTTTGTCCTCCGTCCAAGGATAACTACTCGTGGTTTGTTAGCTATCCAAGATCAGACAAAGGGTTGAGCTTTGTAGACAGCGCGAGACTTATAAAGTTGAATTTTTTTTTGTCCTCCGTCCAAGGATAACTACTCGTGGTTGGTTAGCTATCCAAGATCAGACAAAGGGTTGAGGTTTGTAGACAGCGCGAGACTTATAAGGTTGAATTTTTTTTTGTCCTCCGTCCAAGTATAAATACTCGTGGTTGGTTAGCTATCCAAGATCAGACAAAGGGTTGAGCTTTGTAGACAGCGCGGACTTATAAGGTTGAATTTTTTTTTGTCTTCCGTCCAAGGATAACTTCTCGTGGTTGGTTAGCTATCAAAGATCAGACAAAGGCTTGAGCTTTGTAGACATCGCGAGACTTATAAGGTTGAATTTTTTTTTGTCCTCCGTCCAAGGATAACTACTCGTGGTTGGTTAGCTATCCAAGATCAGACAAAGGGTTGAGCTTTGTAGACAGCGCGAGACTTATAAGGTTGAATTTTTTTTTGTCCTCCGTCCAAGGATAACTACTCGTGGTTGGTTAGCTATCCAGGATCAGACAAAGGGTTGAGCTTTGTAGACAGCGCGAGACTCATAAGGTTGAATTTTTTTTTGTCCTCCGTCCAAGGATAACTACTCGTGGTTGGTTAGCTATCCAAGATCAGACAAAGGGTTGAGCTTTGTAGACAGCGCGAGACTTATAAAGTTGAATTTTTTTTTGTCCTCCGTCCAAGGATAACTACTCGTGGTTGGTAAGCTATCCAAGATCAGACAAAGGGTTGAGGTTTGTAGACAGCGCGAGACTTATAAGGTTGAATTTTTTTTTGTCCTCCGTCCAAGTATAAATACTCGTGGTTGGTTAGCTATCCAAGATCAGACAAAGGGTTGAGCTTTGTAGACAGCGCGGGACTTATAAGGTTGGATTTTTTTTTGCCCTCCGTCCAAGGATAAATACTCGTGGTTGGTTAGCTATCCAAGATAAGACAAAGGGTTGAGCTTTGTAGACAGTGCGAGACTTATAAGGTTGAATTTTTTTTTGTCCTCCGTCCAAGTATAAATACTCGTGGTTGGTTAGCTATCCAAGATCAGACAAAGGGTTGAGCTTTGTAGACAGTGCGAGACTGATAAGGTTGAATTTTTTTTTGTCCTCCGTCCAAGGATAAATACTCGTGGTTGGTTAGCTATCCAAGATCAGACAGAGGGTTTAGCTTTGTAGACAGCGCGAGACTTATAAGGTTGAATTTTTTTTGCCCTCCGTCCAAGGATAATTACTCGTGGTTGGTTAGCTATCCAAGATCAGACAAAGGGTTGAGCTTTGTAGACAGCGCGAGACTTATAAGGTTGAATTTTTTTTTGTCCTCCGTCCGTGGATAACTACTCGTGGTTGGTTAGCTATCCAAGATCAGACAAAGGGTTGAGCTTTGTAGACAGCGCGAGACTTATAAGGTTGAATCTTTTTTGCCCTCCGTCCAAGGATAATTACTCGTGGTTGGTTAGCTATCCAAGATCAGACAAAGGGTTGAGCTTTGTAGACAGCGCGAGACTTATAAGGTTGAATCTTTTTTGCCCTCCGTCCAAGTATAAATACTCGTGGTTGGTTAGCTATCCAGGATCAGACAAAGGGTTGAGCTTTGTAGACAGCGCGGGACTTATAAGGTTGGATTTTTTTTTGCCCTCCGTCCAAGGATAAATACTCGGGGTTGGTTAGCTATCCAAGATCAGACAAAGGGTTGAGCTTTGTAGACAGTGCGAGACTTATAAGGTTGAATTTTTTTTTTGCCCTCCGTCCAAGGATAAATACTCGTGGTTGGTTAGCAATTCAAGATCAGACAAAGGGTTGAGCTTTGTAGACAGTGCGAGACTAATAAGGTTGAATTTTTTTTTGCCCTCCGTCCAAGGATAACTACTCGTGGTTGGTTAGCTATCCAAGATCAGACAAAGGGTTGAGCTTTGTAGACAGCGCGAGACTTATAAGGTTGAATTTTTTTTTGCCCTCCGTCCAAGGATAACTACTCGTGGTTGGTTAGCTATCCAAGATCAGACAAAGGGTTGAGCTTTGTAGACAGCGCGAGACTAATAAGGTTGAATTTTTTTTTGTCCTCCGTCCAAGGATAACTACTCTTGGTTGGTTAGCTATCCAAGATCAGATAAAGGGTTGAGCTTTGTAGACAGCGCGAGACTTATAAGGTTGAATTTTTTTTTGTCCTCCGTCCAAGGATAACTACTCGGTGTTGGTTAGCTATCCAAGATCAGACAAAGGGTTTAGATTTGTAGACAGCGCGAGACTTATAAGGTTGAATTTTTTTTTGTCCTCCGTCCAAGGATAACTACTCGTGGTTGGTTAGCTATCAAAGATCAGACAAAGGGTTGAGCTTTGTAGACAGCGGGAGACTTATAAGGTTGAATTTTTTTTTGTCCTCCGTCCAAGGATAACTACTCGTGGTTGGTTAGCTATCCAAGATCAGACAAAGGGTTGAGCTTTGTAGACAGCGCGAGACTTATAAGGTTGAATTTTTTTTTGTCCTCCGTCCAAGGATAACTACTCGTGGTTGGTTAGCTATCCAAGATCAGACAAAGGGTTGAGCTTTGTAGACAGCGCGAGACTTATAAGGTTGAATTTTTTTTTGTCCTCCGTCCAAGGATAACTACTCGTAGTTGGTTAGCTATCCAAGATCAGACAAAGGCTTGAGCTTTGTAGACAGCGCGAGACTTATAAGGTTGAATTTTTTTTTGTCTTCCGTCCAAGGATAACTTCTCGTGGTTGGTTAGCTATCCAAGATCAGACAAAGGCTTGAGCTTTGTAGACATCGCGAGACTTATTAGGTTGAATTTTTTTTTGTCCTCCGTCCAAGGATAACTACTCGTGGTTGGTTAGCTATCCAAGATCAGACAAAGGGTTGAGCTTTGTAGACAGCGCGAGACTTATAAGGTTGAATTTTTTTTTGTCCTCCGTCCAAGGATAACTACTCGTGGTTGGTTAGCTATCCAGGATCAGACAAAGGGTTGAGCTTTGTAGACAGCGCGAGACTCATAAGGTTGAATTTTTTTTTGTCCTCCGTCCAAGGATAACTACTCGTGGTTGGTTAGCTATCCAAGATCAGACAAAGGGTTGAGCTTTGTAGACAGCGCGAGACTTATAAGGTTAAATTTTTTTTTGTCCTCCGTCCAAGGATAACTACTCGTGGTTGGTTAGCTATCCAATATCAGACAAAGGGTTGAGCTTTGTAGACAGCGCGAGACTTATAAGGTTGAATTTTTTTTTGCCCTCCGTCCAAGTATAAATACTCGTGGGGTGTTAGCTATCCAAGATCAGACAAAGGGTTGAGCTTTGTAGACAGCGCGGGACTTATAAGGTTGGATTTTTTTTTGCCCTCCGTCCAAGGATAAATACTCGTGGTTGGTTAGCAATTCAAGATCAGACAAAGGGTTGAGCTTTGTAGACAGCGCGGGACCTATAAGGTTGGATTTTTTTTTGCCCTCCGTCCAAGGATAAATACTCGTGGTTGGTTAGCTATCCAAGATCAGACAAAGGCTTGAGCTTTGTAGACAGTGCGAGACTGATAAGGTTGAATTTTTTTTTGCCCTCCGTCCAAGGATAACTACTCGTGGTTGGTTAGCTATCCAGGATCAGACAAAGGGTTGAGCTTTGTAGACAGCGCGAGACTTATAAGGTTGAATTTTTTTTTGCCCTCCGTCCAAGGATAAATACTCGTGGGGTGTTAGCTATCCCAGATCAGACAAAGGCTTGAGCTTTGTAGACAGTGCGAGACTTATAAGGTTGAATTTTTTTTTGCCCTCCGTCCAAGGATAACTACTCGTGGTTGGTTAGCTATCCAAGATCAGACAAAGGGTTGAGCTTTGTAGACAGCGCGAGACTTATAAGGTTGAATTTTTTTTTGTCCTCCGTCCAAGGATAACTACTCGTGGTTGGTTAGCTATCCAAGATCAGACAAAGGGTTGAGATTTGTAGACAGCGCGAGACTTATAAGGTTGAATTTTTTTTTGTCCTCTGTCCAAGGATAAATACTCGTGGGGTGTTAGCTATCCAAGATCAGACAAAGGCTTGAGCTTTGTAGACAGTGCGAGACTTATAAGGTTGAATTTTTTTTTGCCCTCCGTCCAAGGATAACTACTCGTGGTTGGTTAGCTATCCAAGATCAGACAAAGGGTTGAGCTTTGTAGACAGCGCGAGACTTATAAGGTTGAATTTTTTTTTGTCCTCCGTCCAAGGATAACTACTCGTGGTTGGTTAGCTATCCAAGATCAGACAAAGGGTTGAGCTTTGTAGACAGCGCGAGACTTATAAGGTTGAATTTTTTTTGCCCTCCGTCCAAGGATAACTACTCGTGGTTGGTTAGCTATCACAGATCAGACAAAGGGTTGAGCTTTGTAGACAGCGCGAGACTTATAAGGTTGAATTTTTTTGCCCTCCGTCCAAGGATAACTACTCGTGGTTGGTTAGCTATCCAAGATCAGACAAAGGGTTGAGCTTAGTAGACAGCGCGAGACTTATAAGGTTGAATATTTTTTTGCCCTCCGTCCAAGGATAAATACTCGTGGTTGGTTAGCTATCCAAGATCAGACAGAGGGTTGAGCTTTGTAGACAGCGCGAGACTTATAAGGTTGAATTTTTTTTTGCCTCCGTCCAAGGATAAATACTCGTGGTTGGTTAGCTATCCAAGATCAGACAGAGGGTTGAGCTTTGTAGACAGCGCGGGACTTATAAGGTTGAAGGCGACTTTTGCACCGTGTCCAAGGAATAGAGACTAGTGGTTGGTTAACCTTCCAGGATGTGGCAACAATACTCACTCGCTTAAAATAGTGACAAGTTTTAGAAGTTTCAAAGCCTAGTACAGAAATCCCACCTTCTTTGCAGCAAACATGGCAGCATTTTCTATGTATTTATTCTAATGCATATATATAAACTAAAACGTCGTAAGAATTACATCTGAAATGTAATCTATGAACATTTCTTTTTCGTTTCCACTGTTAATTTTTGTCGAAGCGGAATGCGTCTTCAAACAGATTACTGGTTATCGGATCAGTAAGAGAACGTGGCAAATCGGTGCATGTCTTCGAATTTCAACTCAAGTAATTGTCTTCTGTCGATATATGCCAGCTTTTCTTCCTCCAACGTAAAATAAGACTACTCAAAAAGAGGATATTAGACAAAGTACTCGACCAAATTACTTCACTCTAATTCAATGAATATACAAATAACTTCTTGTATATCAATGCATTACATATGCAGTTATAGACCTCGCATATTCACATTTTTATTTACAGCACTTATAGAGTTCATTTTAATGTAATGTAGCGGAGAGTAGAAGAAACAGCCGACTGCTGTGGACCAAGACGCTTGTCCGTTGCAGTCGAAGAGAAGACATATAGTTTGCTGCTTGTGCGGAGGAGAGCTGCAGACGCGAACCCGGAAACGCCCATTCACGAAAAGTTTAATTTATTTTTTTAAAAGAGGAATGGCGGCTGACGGCTTCAGTGTGCTTATTTGCATATGTGAGATGTCGCTACTATAAGAATCACGAAAAAACGTGCTTTAGAGGGATTCATTGGGAGGTGGACGCGAACGGAAGACGAAGAATAAGAAAAAAAAGAAGAAGAAATTGCCGCATTTATTTTTGTGAAACGTTCTGTTGACTCGTTCAAGGAAGCGAACAGTAGAAGAAAGCGCCGCATTTATTTTTGTGAAACGTTGTGTTGACTCGTTCAAGGAAGCGAACAGTAGAAGAAAGCGCCGCATTTATTTTTGTGAAACGTTGTGTTGACTCGTTCAAGGAAGCGAACAGTAGAAGAAAGCGCCGCATTTATTTTTGTGAAACGTTGTGTTGACTCGTTCAAGGAAGCGAACAGTAGAAGAAAGCGCCGCATTTATTTTTGTGAAACGTTGTGTTGACTCGTTCAAGGAAGCGAACAGTAGAAGAAAGCGCCGCATTTATTTTTGTGAAACGTTGTGTTGACTCGTTCAAGGAAGCGAACAGTAGAAGAAAGCGCCGCATTTATTTTTGTGAAACGTTGTGTTGACTCGTTCAAGGAAGCGAACAGTAGAAGAAAGCGCCGCATTTATTTTTGTGAAACGTTGTGTTGACTCGTTCAAGGAAGCGAACAGTAGAAGAAAGCGCCGCATTTATTTTTGTGAAACGTTGTGTTGACTCGTTCAAGGAAGCGAACAGTAGAAGAAAGCGCCGCATTTATTTTTGTGAAACGTTGTGTTGACTCGTTCAAGGAAGCGAACAGTAGAAGAAAGCGCCGCATTTATTTTTGTGAAACGTAGTGTTGACTCGTTAATGTAAAGCAACATATCTTCCCTTTTCTAGCATCGAAGCATTATGAATGACTTGGAGAATGTGACAAAACAGACTCTGCTAATGTAGGTAAATCTAATTCACGATGTCTAACTTCAACTGCTTCGACGCATTCTCTACGAATTCATCCCCTCGGGCGACATTTGTCATATGCGTTTATGACATGGCAAAAGTTGGTTTCGATTTGAACCCAGCATAAATTCCCTTATCGATATATGCCATTTTATTATCGTCTAACCTCAAAATATGCAGCCTGAAATTTGTACGTTCTTTATCCACCAAAAGGAAAAGTGTTCAGACAATATAACGTATCTCGAATATGTGGTTAATAACCTTTAGAAAGAGTAACGACAGTAAACACGTATGAGGAATTAAAATAACGTCGTTTATGAAATAGTTTTATTCACAGCAGAGAATGTGTATTTCCCATCAGATGAGACTTTAAAAATGAATAGTTTAGTCATCGAGGAGTTCTTTTGATACAAGGCAAGTGCCACAGTTATGAATTCACCTAAAACCGTCTGCTTGTATAAATGTATCAATACAATCTTGTGTTTATAATAGCGTGAAATGTAGGCTTACATTTATATAGTAAGTGTAAGACATGATCGTTTTTAGTATTAAACATCCTTCGAAAACCATTTTTTTACGGATATGCTAAAACAAGATATTCATATTGTTTTTTCTGAGATTCCTGTAGATTTATCATTTTTGCTTCTTCATTCTGTGTTAATTACATTTCTGGAGTCTCAAACACCACTGCTCTGTTTTGGCACCTTTTGCTTTTTACATATAATTGGGGGTTATCGCCGCTAAAAGTGTCTTAAGGTTGGTAACGGGTATACCGATTACGCAATGCTTAAAGAACCGCCAGATGTTTTTTGCGCTTCAGAAAACAAGTTTTGTGCTTGAAGATAGGGAGTTCCCAAGAAGACCATTTGGGTTTGGTGAGAAGCGATTACATCAGGTTCGATACCGTGTTTTATTATTAGAAAGAAATTAAATTATCAAAGAAAATGGCAATACAGTAAATGATGTGCACGTATAACATGACGATTGTGACTAACTGTGATAACAATAATTGTATATATGAAATATTATCTATTGTTGCAGTGATTTTAAAATTTCGTATTTCTCTGATGCGAAAATAACATATCACTAATCTGGAATTAGACTTGATTGTGCAACCACGGTTAAGACTGTTGTTACTACTCTTTTCAGAGCGTTTGAATTTTAACCAATGCCATTTAGCTTACATAATGCAGCTAGCACTTTCCAGCATTTTATAGATGAAGTAGTTCGCAACTTAGACTTCGTGTACAACTATATAGACGACATCTTCATAGCTAGCTCCTCACCAGAGGGATATTTAAAACATTTCTGTATTCTTTTTGAACGTTTGCAGTGTTACCATGTCAAGATAAACCATGTTAAATGTATCTTTGGTGCCACAAGTCTTGTACTTTTGAGTTATATCATAAACTCGTGGCCTATTTCACCCCTTCCTGAAAAGGTTAAAGCTCTGCTTGATCTACACGTGCTGGTCAAAAAATAGAACATATGTATAAAACTGTAAAAATCATTTTGTTTGAGATAATTTTCGGCTTTTAAATTGTGTAGGCGAAATATTCTATATGTAAATAACCATTACAACTATTGTTAATCATTTGTAATATTTGCATATGTCAGACTTTATTGTCACAGTGTAGTTTATTGTCACATTGGGAAATTCAGCGTTTCAATTTAATAGAACATTATTTGTTGAGTAATCTTAAACTCAAAAAAAGTATGTGTTTAAAAAATTTTTTCAAGTAATTTAATCATAATCTCTCATTATGGGTCGCTCTAAAGACATATCTTTGTTTGAGAAGCAGTGAATGTTCGATTTGCGGCAAGTAGGAAAGACGCACATGGAAATCGCAACCAAGGTCGGATGTCAAAATCGGTAGTGACCAAAGTGCTCCAGAAAGATGTTAAGGGTGTTTCCAACAGCAATTGCAAGAAATGCGGACGAAAGAAAAGCACCACGTAAAGACAAGACCGGGCACTAGACAAGGTGGCAAAGAAAAGTCGATTCCAGTCAACAAGCCACATTACTAAAAGTGGAAACAGGCTTCTGGTACCGACGTTTCACGAAGCACTACCTACCGAAGGCTCCGGCAACTGGGATACCAAAATCGTATAGCTGCCACCAAACCGCTCCTTAACAAAAATCAGATGTTGAAGAGGCTACGATGGGCAACTGCTCATCAAACCTGGACTACAGACGAATGGCGGCGTGTGATCTTTTCAGATGAGTCTCGATTTTGTATTTCCTTCGGCGACCAAGGGCCACGTGTTTAGCGAAGATCCACGGAACGGTATAACCAAGAATGCGTCAAGAAGTATGTGAAGTTCCCGCAGTCTTGCATGGTTTTGGGCTGTATGAGTGCTAAGGGTGTTGGTAATTTCTGCTTCATCAAAGGAAATGTAAACGCAACAGTGTACCAAGATATCATGGAAGCTAATTTACTGTAAGTGCTGGATAATCAGTTTGACAGTGACGCCACATACATCATTTTTCAACATGACTTGGCACCGACACACTCTGCCAAGTCCACAACTTCCAGGCTCCGAGAACAATCGATCCCTGTTCTTGAATGGCCGGCAAACTCGCCAGATTTTAACGTTATTGAAGCCTTGTGGGATCAGATGAAGAGGAAGCTTCGCAAAGAAAAACCTACTACCCTTACAGCCATGAAGATTGCAATACAGAACACATGGGATTCGGTGTCTACACAAGATTGCGAGAAGCTTGTTGATTCCATGCCCGGCGAATTGATGCTGTTATCAAAGCAAAAGGTGCTGCTACTAAATATTGATTATTTTTTATCTGTATTTAAGTTAATAAAAAAAATTATATTTTGTTTTCTTAGCTGTCTTGTTCTATTATTTTGAAACGCGAAATATTGAAAAACTGACATTGCAATTGATATGAAAAAAAGGTTCTATCGTAAACCAACTATTTCAGTTAGTTTAGCATTATAGGAATATTTTAGCACCAATTACATCTCACATATTGTCCTCAATAAGAATGAGAGATTATGATTAAATTACTTGCAAAATTTTTTTAAACACATACTTTTTTTGAGTTTAAGATTACTCAACAAATAATGTTCTATTAAATTGAAACGCTGAATTTCCCAATGTGACAATAAACTACTCTGTGACAATAAAGTCTGACATATGTAAATATTACAAATGATTAACAATAGTTGTAATGGTTATTTACATATAGAATATTTCGCCTACACAATTTAAAAGCCGAAAATTATCTCAAACGGAATGATTTTTACAGTTTTATACATATGTTCTATTTTTTTGACCAGCACGAGTACATTAGCCGATTAGAGAATTATTAATTGCGATTACAAAACTAAGAAATTACCTTCATTCAATCGGGAAGGTTGAGTAATTTGGTTCATGATGCCACACGTACTAAATGATCGCAACTAGAATCATTACATAACAATTTCAGACAGTATTCTGGCATCATTTAACAACGGCCATGAACAGTGTTTCCATTATCGCATTGTCACTCGCTATGAAACTTAATGTCTTAACGTCAATTTAAAGCGGTTGAAAATGGCTCATCCCCGATAAGAAAGCGACAGATCGAGCATTGTGTGTATGGTGGAAATGGGAAAGAATAACTCATGATGAATGACTTGAGAGAAACGAAACGGTAAATGCTGAGCTCTACGTTAAACATATACACCGTCCCCGTAATATACAGGGTGGGCCAAAATAAGGGTCCTATCTTTAAATTTGAATAACTTGAATTTGAATAACTTCCACAAAATAAAAGTTAAACTCACCAAACTTTATGTGTGTGTAGACTGACCCTTCCGAGATTTTTTGAAATAAACAAAACAAATTTTAGCCGAAAAACACTTCTTAAAACTTACAAAAACTAAAGTATTGTTTTTTACACTGTTTTGAGTTTTTTAAGCAAAAATAATGTTTTCTAAATGAGGGTACGTTCCTTAGGGCTAATACGGCTCATGCTTGCTTCGGAAGGGGTTCTTTACTTATTCTAAAAAAAAAAAAAAATCAATAAATAAAAAAGTCATGAATTTTAAAAAATAGGACCCTTATTTTTGCCCACCCTGTAGTAGAGAAAAAGACTGCATTGGCGACAGATTATTCTACTTAGATGCGACAACGATGGACCTTTTCCTTGCTAATATGAACAAGTATTTGGATACCAATGATGCCATGTTGTTTTTATCGCTTATAGATAGCTTAAATTGTGTAAAGTCAAATACTGATGTCGAATTAGGTATTTGGTTAGAGTATTTTTTTTAGCTCAAACCAGGATATTTTAATCGTCATGGAATAATAAAACAATATGAACGATTGCGACACTTCTATCAGCAGTAACCTTGATTATGTTGTTAATTAATTACACGTAATTAACACTGTCCACCATGACAATATAACATTTTGAAAAACGCTCGCGATTTATTTCTTGACCTAATAATTTATCGAATGTTATTCATGTATTTTTACTTATACTTTCGTGATGCGTCTATTGGTTCCATTTAGATTTTCAATGGACAACCATTGTCGTGGCAGCTATATTGATTTCTGTTGCGTTGCCAAACGTGCAAGATGATCAACGAAAGCCAACACACGCAATAGATTTAATTATGAATGTATTGTATTCAACAATCACTAATCAGTTAAACATTATACAACCGTGTTGTCATCAACCCCAGGTACTTGCTAGTCTATGGATACAAAACCACTCGGACGCTGATGTTGATTTATAAAATGTTTCATTTGAAAAAAAAAAACAGTCACAGAAACTACCATGGACGAGTAACTTTTATAAGCGTGAGAGAAAGACAGTCAGATAGATAGACGTATATATCGTCTTGCTACACATAGTCACATAGTGCGCGCTGCTCCCCATTAGGGACAGTGCCTTTTAGCGCGTTTTTTTTCTTGAATTATCGCCAGACAAAGAGATTAGAAAAGAAAACTCTGCCCGGTAAGCATGTTGTTTCGCGCCTCCAGCCTGAGTCACCTCTAACTTTTAAAAATGTCACTTAAACTTTTTCCTGTCAACCACAGCTCTTATAAAGTAACAATATTATTTGTTTAATGTGACTTGTGACAAGCGAGTGAGATTAACCATCCTGTTGCCCATTTAAAAAGAGCTACGGATAGATAAATGGAGTAATTGTAGTCACGCAAAGCCAGTAAAGAACAAATCACCAATGAAAACGTCACATCGGTAGTAACGTTAACATTGTTGTGAGAGCAACAACTTGCAGGAAAAGAACAACGTAATCATAACAGCTTTGAAAATAAACAGTTAGTCAGATCGAGGCAGGATTAATCAAACTCAAGAAATACGCGAGAATATACTTAGTCATTTTTTGCGGTCGAGGTAAGGTATTGAATACATCAGAACTCACGTGGAACTTAAGAGATACTGAAGATGACGGAAAATGATGCGGTAAAGATGATATATATGGTTTAATATGTAAGGATGTTCGTCTTTCGATGTACCATGATCAACGGTAACAAATTAATATGAAGAGTTATATGTTTGTAATAAAGGGGTAAACCATGATTACTACAAATAATGATATCGTTCTAAATAAATAAATACAACAGTTTTACTTAAATTTATCCAAACTAGATTATAAAGTCAAGTTTACGCACGAGTAAATTAACATACTCTAAAAAGTTAGATTACTTCGGAATGGTTTTCTTTAAAAAGACAACCATTGAACACAATGACCAACAAAGTATTATTTATTTTGATAATTAAATAGATACGTTTATTTTAAAAACTACATTTTTGTTGTTGTCGTTTTTATATTTTGTTGTTGTAGTGGGGGTGGTTGTGATAGTTGTACTAGTAGTGTGCTGATAATAATAATAACCATGCAAATGAAAAATACCAGTTGGCTCATCGTCTTACATTACAAAATATTCGATTGATATTTTTGTTCTGTCTTTAATTATAAAAGTAAAAATTGCCAAAAAAACATTCAAATTGATTAACTAACGTTATGCTTTTAAGTTCATTCGTTTGGTTATATAATTCGGTAATCAATGGGAATTCATTTTCATTTTTATAATTATACAAAATCAAATCCCTCGGTTAAGAATATTGAAAAAAACCATGTAAAATTGCTTATACGCAATAAATATCCACGATATCTTTATATATCAAATAACATTATGACTATCTACTTTTTAAAAATATATTATTAAAATGTGAAATCAAAATTATTTCTTTAATTTTTCTGTAAACGAGGCTACAACTAGATTAATTTCTGTCTTGCGACTGAATAGTTTTTTGCTAGTATATATACACGCACCCACACGCGCACACACGCGCTCACGCGCACACACACACACACACATATATATATATATATAGATACAAACATTTACAATATATGCTCATTACATAGTATGTGTTAACTGTTCGTATCTGTGAGCTTGTAAATTTAGTTTTTTTGTAGAGTGAAAAAAAGCATGAGTGTGTTACACGGGTGTAGAAATATACTGTTCATTGAGTGAAGTCGTTAGTTTTTCGGGATAAAATATAGTTTACGAATTTGGTAAGTTCGGTAGTCACTAATTTTCGGAGCAGTAGGCAACATTTTTTAAAGTCTGCCCAATTTTCACTATCTAATTTGTATAGATCCTCATATTATCTAGAATATGAAGCGAATGTTTTCTCATCCTATGAGGAATAAGGAACTTGTCTATTGCACTCCAAACGTCATTTTGAGAACAACACATTGTCGTTCTCAATATTTTGACCCCTATTTATCATTGTTTGTAGTAAGAAATATTCAAACTTTTGCAGTTTTTTTTCAATTTTTTAATCATGGTCCAGCTGTCTTTCCTCGTATTTTTGTTGTTGTTCCTGTTGTCGTTTTACGATATTTTAATTTTTTCTAGCTGTCGTCTGTCAATATTGTGTTGTTGTTTTAGTAGAA
The DNA here is from genome assembly GCA_963556195.1 of Sepiola atlantica. Taxonomy (NCBI): domain Eukaryota; kingdom Metazoa; phylum Mollusca; class Cephalopoda; order Sepiida; family Sepiolidae; genus Sepiola; species Sepiola atlantica. The sequence continues at coordinate 12,209,927 of OY744536.1, read as the reverse complement.
GTTTTTGAAACATTTCTTCAATTTTTAGTTGTTGAACGTTGTATTTAACGAATTCTGTCATGGTTGATTTGAAATCTTTAATATTTAGATGTGTGTTTATCGAATACGGATTTTCGAAGTTTTCTCTTGTATAGTACGCTGCTTACGAAATATTTTTGCAAAATACAGAAAGATATAGTATAAAATCATTTTGTCGACAAAAATAACTTTTTTTAGTAAGTTATTCACATAACAGTAGTTTTTACAGTTACCACTATAGTCAACAGTAAAAACAGCATTTCTAATTTCGGCAGTCGGACTGTCTTTCTTTTTGAAAGCGAAAAAAGGGTATTCATTACCTGTTTACAATTGACACAGTGCCATGATGTAAATAATGAAATAAATGATTTCTTCTTTCTTTGAGAGAAATAAGTTGTGTTTTCTATACGACAAAAGAAATAGAGTAAATAACTTTGGCTAAAAAATAAAACTTATGAGATTTATTTGCCAAGGTATGCCGATTAAGCCCGTTATTTCGCTATTAGTTTCTCCACGTTTGTCCTTTTTAAAGTTGTCAAATAAGATCTCTATACTGTTCCTGCTCGTTAGTTTTTGTGGACCATTAGGGTGTCCGGAAAGAAGACACGAACTCGGGATAAAGTGAAACAAAGTATATTGATGAAAATATAAATACAGCATATACAGCGAGTGGTTGAACGTATATCTAACTGCCAGCATTAGACTAGGCTAGTTTCATCACAGTATTTATAATGAAGCGGAAGAGTTCATATAGTTTATATATGTAAGTACGATGAAAATATATATATACATCCATAGAATTTTGTATACTCCTGGTCACTTCTTATCTAAATTGTAGTTATATTTCAACGGAGTGGTTCACCGTTTCCTAGATAGTAGGATTACACAAAAT
>OY744536.1:12134017-12206517 GCA_963556195.1 Sepiola atlantica | reverse complement strand
TATAATAATTATATATAATTTTATAATAATTACACTTCTAAACAAAATTAAAGTTATTTCCTCATAGAGTTATGCCACTTTATGTAAGAAGACTATTCGGTAGAAAAAAAGAGTAGTCAACCTAATAGGTCCCTCACTGTCAGCTAAGCTCCAGCCCCTGTCCCATCGCCGCAATGTAGCATCCTTGTGTTTGTTTTACAAATACTTCAATGGATTATGCTCCGATGAGTATGCTGCTCTGGTGCCCCCTCGACGTAAATTCACTAGACTAACTCGACATTCTAGTAAATCTCATTCATTCACTGTGGAGGTCCCCAGATGCCGGAGAGCATTCTACTCAAATAGCTTCTTTCCTCGTGCTGCTGGCCTCTGGAACTCCCTCCCTGCCCCCTGTTTCCCCGACAGTACTGACATGCAGAAATTTAAAACTAATGTAAACAGACATCTCGCTGCTCAGATCCCAATTTAAGCTGAACCACCAATCCTTCCCCCCTTTTCCTTTTTCTCAGTAGCCCCTTACGTTTACAGTGGCGTCCTGCCTTGTTTGGGGTGAACCATGTAAAAAAAAAGAAAAAAAAAAACAGAGTCTGAAAGTAATGAATAACAAATCAACAACGAAATACGAGAAGAGTTACCGAACTTAGTAAGGTATTGTATGAAATTATCTTCATTGTAACAATGAAACTGAATATTTAATTTTTTTCGAATCAACTACAAAGTCGTTTTTTTTAATGTAAGGAAAATCCAGTTCCTATAAAGGATCACTTTAAATCATAATAACACACAGATAGATTTTAAATTTCGGAAATTATAACCCTTTACCCCTTTCTGACTGAAAGCAAAAAAGTTACCAGACTTCGATCGTATCCATAACTCTAGGGAATTACCCTTTCGAACGTATTCAAAAATCATATTTAAACCACGATTTAAACATTTTTTTATTTGTCTCACTTGAAATTTGGCATTGTTTACTGCGATTGCGGAATTCCCAAATCAGTGTCTCATGAATACAAACGCTCATTTACACGAGTTCTTCTACTAATATATAAAGAATCATAACAGAAAGATTATTGACTAATGTGTATTTTCAAAATACACAAAAAATATGTGTATTTCAATACTAAAGCGGGATTAACTTACGTTTGTTTACTTAAGTGTTTTTTTTTCATAAATACTTTAATTGCACCAAAAACATGTTAATTTTAGGATTTAGTTATGCTTAAAACTTGATATTTTTTAATTGTTCTTAATAGCAGTTATTTGCAATTAACTCCATAAGTGAGCATCTCTTATAATATAGTTTTCTATCACATTCACACTCTCGTACTGTAATTTATTTGACACCCCACTCTTATTTTATGCTATGCCAATCGCTCTGCCTTCTGTTACCCACTCTCGATCTATGTTTGTCAACAATATTAGTAATATGGCCTTAACGCGCCGAAAACAAATAAGACAAAAAGTAGGTAGAGTTGACAAGCGTATGCATTTACAGGAAAATACAGAAGTAATCTGTTGCCAGATACTGCTTCATGATTGGTCAGGCGACTTTCTGTTTGCACCAGTGTCACTATTCATAGAATCGACGAGAGTCCAATTATTGACGCAATAGAGTTCATCACTATATCACAAAAGTGATTACTCTCTATTTCCGTTACCGCTTTTGCTAGATCTCTACTTTCCATCTGTTTCTATTTTGACGAAGGACGACAACCATAAAATAGTAGCGAACAATTTTACACGTGACAAGACAGAAAATATATATATATATATATATAAATATATATATATATATATATATATATATATATATATATATATATATATATATATATATATATATTTATATATATTAAGATAGAGGGTAAAGAGTGGCATCTAGTGAGCAGAAATAAGTAATTTTGCAATTTGTCTTTTTATTTTTTTAAACTCACGTTTGCTTTGTAAACTCACGTTTTCCTGATTCAAACAATCTAACCCGAGCTTAATGGGTGACCCAACAGGTCAGCATTTTTCTAGTATAAGTTTAAAATAGCTCCATTCCTTATACGTCGCGTGAAGTTAATTATTGTTATAACGAAACCGGAATATAGCATACATCTATAGACGCGTGGAACTGATTCATATAACCTTTTTTACTTTGGTAAATCAATAATATACAATTAACGCACACATGATTCTCATTTTTCTTTACGTCGAAAATATATAAGTTATTCTAGGTTCTTTGTGTACTGTACTGATGCGAGAAATTAATGTTATGAAATTCAACATTTCAGGATGCACCAATTAGGAGCGAAGATAATTGTAGACGAAAAGATGTTATAATTATACTATCATTATGTTATTAACAAACACGAAGACAGATCTTACCTTCTGGCTAGGATAAAATTGTAATACATATTCTTTACTTAGCATGATGGGGAGATATCTATTTATGTTTAGGCAATTTCAATTTTATCTCAAAACAAAAGTGGCAATTTTTGGTGAGCTGTGTTTTCCCTACATAAATACCGACCTGTCTATCTTTTTTGTCGATGTGGGAGTAATGAAGGACACGATAATATAAAGTAGATTGTCTTAAACTAGCAGGTCGGGGTCGATAGAGGGTATATTTCAAATAGTCCGCCCTAGATACGCATCAAAGTGGCGATGACGCTTCCCCATGAGCACATAGAAACGAGGTGTCTAGTGTACAGACCAGGCAAATTGTAGTGCAGACAATCTGGTTAAAGATTGTTTATTTTGTACTAATCAACTAAAAAATGAAGAAACAAATCTTAGTCACCAGTTCATTTAAGTAGCTAAGGAAATTAGTGCAATCCAACATGGCATTATAAACCATGGTCGCACGTTCGCATTTAAAATTCAGCTACTAAAATTGAACACAAGAAGATTATATGACAGGAATAGGTAAACAAAAGGTTATACAAAGTATCAATTGACTGCCATTATTTCATAAAAAATACTCCATCCATGTGCATGATCAAAGAACGCTTAACCACGTGCTTGGAAACAGAGATCCGACTATAAATCGATAGCTATGTAGGGTAGTAGATTATATTGAAGTATTTGTTAAAAGACTCTTCAGTTCTGAATAATTATACAACTTCCCCAACGTTTACACTTTTCTTGTTTTCTACTTACTAGAGCAGTGCCCCTCGCCATTTGTAAGAATAGTCTTCTGCATAGATTCGATGTTTCAATGCTGAAGCATGCATTCCTCGTTCGTCGCTACCGGAACTACAAAACCCGTAAAATATGTATGCGATTTTCTGCATGATTCACTCCTCTAGATCCGCCGGGTTCTGTCTAGGCAAATGTCTCTTTACTACGCAGAGACGGTCATTTTATATGGAGAGACTGTGTTTTGCACAGTGTGTACTGTTAGAATGCCTTGAGATCAGTTGGGAATGCCAGGAATGGGCTATCTCGAAAATTTACCATTCTTCTACAAAACATTTCCCCTTAAAATTGATACAAGTGTGACTATTAGATAAAAAAAATGACTGAATATAGTACAATGTAATTGAAGGAACAGGCTATGCGATTACGTAAAATGAATTACAAAATAGTGAACAGTTGAATTTATGCAATTGAAAAAACATAAACGCTGTCATGTAAGATTCCGATCTTCATCACTATTTTGATAATGGAAGTATAATGAAAGAGATAACTTTTATGCAACCAAACAATCGGTGATTGATTGTTGAGTAAAGCGATTCATTTTCAAAATATTTCACGTCGTTCCTAGTGTTCATGAAATCACCAAATAATTTGCAAATTTGAAGAAAACATGGCCGAGTTTGAGTCAAGAATACGAACTAAAAATACGCAATGTGGTATTCAAACATTTCATAAACAGAGATAGAAATAACCGACATTTTCCGAGATTTTGGTGAAAGCCTGTCGTTAACATGAAAAAAGATAAACCATGAAAAATAGTAGAAAAGTGTCTAAAATGGATAGTCGCATTCAACGCTACCAGGACGAAGCCCCGTTTATTAAGAAAAAGAAACCTTTCTAATAAGCTATTTACGAGAGTCCGACGTTTAAACCCTTCTGTCTAACGGATCATGATTTGGAATAAATACAGATAAGATATAGCCAAGTCTGATGCGAAGAAGGTGGGCTCTCTCTACCAAGCCAAAAATGTGTCAGACACCTGCCAGTATTCCTCATCTTTACAATGCCATCATTCGCATATTAATATAGAATAGTTACCAGATTTGAGTTGGTGCACTAATTACTAGTGTCTTTCATGGGCAGGGTAAAAAACATCCCGACTATCAGCAAGCTATCACACCTCAGATGCCGGATAACTTTTTACTCTAATAGGTTCTTTGCTCGAACCGCTTGCTTTTTAATTCCCTCCCTGCTCCCTGTTTTCTCCTACTCTACCAACTTTAATGTAATGCAAACATCTTGCTACACAAGCATTCAGCTCCCAATTTAGGATGATCACCAAAACTTTCACCCTAATTCGTAGTGCCCCCTTCTACGTCTACAGTGGAAACTCTTTGTTTGGGGTGAACTAAGTAAAACACCCCCCTCCTTACTTATGACCTCTGATCAGTGTAACCCATTTCACGTCAGTAGAGATATGTCTTGTCTCGGGTGAACAAACGTAAAAAACAACAAGAAGATCACGTCTTTATTTCCTCCTCAGAAATTTAAGATGCAACTATTTAACTATGAAAATAGTTTCCTTTGTCGAAACTGGAATATGAAAGTTACTAAGAATGGGAGAGGTGTTGAATTTATTTATCTACACATAAATACACATAGAGCTTTATTATGGAGTGGAATATCTTTCTTTAGTTTTCTTCAAATTATATGATAGATGACAGTAAAGATAAATAGTAAAGAAGATGAGATATATATATAAAATAAATTTAGGTAAAAAATGCAAAAAGGCAAAATAAAAAGAAATAAAATTTCCGACAAAACAAAACCAAAAAAATAACGAATAACATAAAACATGAATGACAAAAAGAAAAATTATCTCAGACACGGAACAAAACTGCGTCGGACAGCCTCGAGCAAAATTTTGTCTCTAACAAACACAAGTAACTTAAATCAATGTCCTTAGCTCGTTTTATTATGTTGTGCTTAGTCTATATCTCAATTCTAGCAACAATCAATCAATCAATTAAATCGAATCTGTTTCACACAAAATAGCAAAGGGCAACAACTCATGCTAAGAGGCAGGTGAAAGTCATGTACATTAGACCTCTTCAAAATTGACCTTTTTCTTCAAACATATGGAAACTGATATTATTCCCATTCTCCAAGGTCTACATTAGCTAAATATACCAGTTATTGTGATCTTGTACCCTGGCTATGCCTGCCTCAAGAGCCATGTAATTTTATTGTTGACGTTTTTCAAAAACGCTGCAAAATTTGGGATATTATGTCATTATTTTCATTGTAGCTTTCCAGAGATTGATGCTATAGCATTGAAAGTGGTACCAAATGAAAGCTAATAAAATTTCCTTGCATATGGTAGTAAACACATGAACACTTGTGTTAATTTTAATTCATTTTAATGCACAAACATATATATTTTTTATGCTTGGAAAGGATGCCATCATATAATACATAACTTTATCTCAAAAATGTTACTCTTAATGCATGTATATAATTTATTATCACTAAGTATGTTTTATCTCTTCATTTCAGATTGTAAGTTAAAGCTGATTTGTCAAGATTTGTGAACTGCTGACAACATGGCATCTGGGAGACAACTATGCTGTGGGAAAGTGGTCAGCGATACAAGTGAACGGGATGAACCAACTGAAAAGAGAAGAAAGGTGGCAACTCCTGCCACAAGGTCATTCAGTGATGTGTATCTCATTGGGCAACCCAGCTCCAGCATAAGGGGCTCTCAACTTCCTACTAATCGCCAGGTGTTCCAGTATTTCCTGCATTTGAAGAATGATAATCCCAACAGTGACAATAGGTATTTAGCCCATGATACAGTGGATGTCGTTTTTCCATTCTGGAATATGGCAAGGATTACAGCACTAACTAGACCAAATGCAGTCAACCGTTTCATGATCCTCCATGAAAAGTACAGGAAAATTGTTAAAAACAAGGGAAGAAATAACAAACCAGAGGAAGAGAAACGAGCTAACTTTCTGAAGGACTTAGACAAGTTATTTGATATTGGAGCAAAGGATGTTGTGGAGGTGATAAGAAGCAACAGGCTGCTCACAAAGGAGACCAAGGAAGAGGACGTCAATTTCTACTTGGACCAACAGACAACTCGCCTGGCACACATGTCAGGTCATGATAAGGTGTTTGAGAAGAAGTCTAGAGAGAAAAGCTTCCGAGAAGAAAGAGAAAAGAGAATGTTATCATCAGTGACTGCTGCAGCAGCAGAAGTTGGGAAAATTTCAAGTGATGAAGACCCAGAGAACAGTCAAGGCTCTGGTACTAGTGAGGGTTCAGAATACACTGAGACAACACCAAGCTGTTCATCAAAACCAAGTACGATAACATTACACTTTCCACACTCAGTTATGACCAGTGAAGAGATTTGTAGCACTGCAGATCGGTTGCCACTCTCTGACAACCAGACTACAGCCATGGTGTCTGCAGTGTTGAAGGCAGGAGGCGCAGCTCTTGATGACTTTGTTATATCAGCCTCTACTACAAGACGAAATAGGATAAACACTCGTCATAACTTGTGCCAAAGTTACATGAATAACATCAAGGAAAGTCCGCCAGATTACTGCACACTACACTGGGATGGAAAACTTCTACGGGATGTTCTTGGTGAAAGATACCCAGTGGAAAGTCTTGCAGTGCTCGTCTCTGGTACTCCACAGTATGAAGAAGGGAAGCTGCTTGGTGTGCCCTTCATAGAAAGTTCCACAGGAATCCAACAGTGTAATGCTACATTGGAACTGATAGAAGCACGGGGTCTCACAGACAACATTGTAGGCTAGGTATTTGATACCACAGCAAGCAACAGTGGCATCAACAAGGGTGCAGCGAAGCTTATTGAAGAAAAACTAGGCAAAAAGGTATTCTACTTCGCTTGTCGCCATCACATATCAGAGGTAATAATTGGAAGTGTATGGGAGGCTGTGTTCAGCAAGGTCAAGAGTCCTGACAACCCAATGTTCAGCAATGTGAAAGAGAAGTGGGACAAGTTGGTTAAGGACTGCCCAAGAGTTCTGGGCCTAGTTGAACAAGACTTGAAACAGAAGAAGACAAGCACAATTGAAGTCTTAAGCAATTTCCTTGAGGAAGCAAGTCCGAGGGCAGATTACAGAGAGGTGGCAGAGCTGTGCCTGATCCTGCTTGGTGAGGAACCTCCTCGAGGTATCCACTGGGCCAAGCCAGGTGCCATTCACCAAGCCCGCTGGATGGCCAGGAACATTTACTGTATGATGATGCTCATGTTTCCAAGGAACTAAAATACAACACGGACACTATCTTCAAGCTGGAGAGGATGAACAAGTTCCTGACCTTATTCTACACCAGCCACTGGGTGACCACCACATCTGCAGCTGATGCACCTATCCATGACCTCCAGCTTATGAAGAACATGCTGCAATACAAGCAGTATGACTATGAACTGGCAACCTCTGTTCTCAAGAAAATGAACAACCACCGCTGGTATCTGACCCAGGAACTAGTGCCATTCACCTTGTTCAGTTCACATGCCAGCATGACCAAGTCTGCAAAAGAGAAGCTCGCAGTCAAGCTGTCAGAAACAGAGAAACCTGAGAGTTACAGGAAAGGCAAGCCAGTGTTTCCTGTCATCAATGCAGCTACAGTTCTCACAGACCTGGTAGGGCCAGAGTCTCACTTTTTGTTTGATGCTCTTCGAGTGAAATGTGACTGGCTCACTACTCCTGCTGACACCTGGGAAGACAATGACAGCTACAGGAATACACAGAAGTTTGTGAGGTCAGTGAAAGTGACCAATGATGTGGCTGAGAGAGGTGTGAAACTAATGAGTGACTTTGCAACACAGATCACAAGTGACCCAGAGCAAAGAAGCTGCTTACTACAAGTTGTGGTGTACCACAGGAAAACATTTGACAGTTTCAAAAAAGCCACATTGAACAAGTGATAATACATGTATTAGTAACATCCTATCTGACAGTTTCTTATGCAATATATGTGTCAGTGCACCGCTATCATACTACCAAACTGATTTTTTGTAGTGTCCCAGCTGTTTGTGCATTAAAATTAGTTAACATTTACACATGTGTTTTATTGTGCTTACTACCATATGCAAGAGGATTTTATTAGCTTTCATTTGGTACCACTTTCAATGCTATAGCATCAATCTCTGGAAAGGTCCAAGATCACAATAACTGGTATACTTAGCTAATTTAGACCTTGGAGAATGGGAATAATAGCAAGTTCCATATGTTTGAAGAAATAGGTCAATTTTGAAGAGGTCTAATGTACATCCACATATAGTCGTGATTTTTGTCCAAGGCTGTTTTAAACATGGATATGGTAGACATCGTCACGCCCTCTTCAAGTCGATTGTTCCACGGAGCAGAAACACAGACATAGAACGCTGTCTTTCTTCTGTTGAGCTGAGAACTACGGTGATACCTATTTCGCGGATTCCCCCGGAGACGATGACTTTAGGGTAAAGTGGAAAATTCCTCCAAAGGAAGATTTACATTTCTGTTGATGATGTTTTACGCTAGAATCAAGTGTCCTCGCATCTTCTGTTGCCCAAGTTGGAATAGATTTAATCTTCAGAGCTGCTCCCAGTAAGTAAGCGTGGAGAGTTAGTTGTGTTACTATTCTGGGTGAAACGGTTGAACACGCTCAAAGTCTTGGGAAATACACGGGAATACATCCAGTAGTGAGGCCACCAAACTCGGGCTTTGAGTAGTGCCTAGTTGCACATCAGTTTCAACTACTCACATGTATCTATAAGGCCCTCATCAATGGATTATCGTTTACCGCTTTGTTTACGCCTTACAAAATAAATTAATGCACAAACGAATATTTACAGTTTCTGTATAAAATGGCGATGGTTTACCTGCCGTAAAACTTTTAGAAATTAAAGTAATCCTTTATGGTGGGGAACCGACACTTAAACAAATCAGTCAGCAGCTGATAATTTTTATTTTTTATTTTGATTTCTTCATTTCTTTTGGCTTTTTCGTCATTATATTGAACCAATTGCAGAATACAGAGGGATATCCAGAAAGAGAGAGAGAGATAGAAAAAGAGAGAGAGACAGAGAGAGACAGAGAAAGTCAGTCGGGGAAAGAGGTATGTCAAACGGTAATATGATTTAGTACTACACGTTCCTGGAGAATGTCTGGAAGTCTTGCTAGTCAAATGTATTGAGATTTTTTAATTAGCTTAATTCATATGCACACAGACTATGGTATTATTAAAGTCGAGTTCTAATCCAATCAAAGTTAATTTGCGCACAAATAGATTTGGGAAATGGATGCCCCCTAAATTATGAGTAATATAATGTATACAATAACTCGCTTACAATACTTTTCTACATTAAATAAGTGAACACCGTTTATATGCCGTAAAACACCTAAAGCAATCATAGTGTATCGTTTTGCTGTCGCAAATATTCTCAATTCTCCACCAGTCACGTGTATAATGGCTTTACAAACAGAAACAAATAATTTTCTTTATTTCACTTAACAGATAAAAATACACTAGCATGTATACACAGAGTTGGCTGGGAATTAATGTATCCACTCGAAACCGCATATAGAATGATTTATCGAAAAAGCTTCGTGCCTGCCGAGGTTCTTAAATAGTATAACATTCATTTAATATTGTGTCATACCCAGGACGATGGAGGCGGGAAGAACTTTAATAGTTTTAAGAAAGTGAGAGCAGTATCAGAGCAGTAGAATGGAGGGAAACGACTTGCGCACGGGTATCTAACATTTGGAACAAAAACGATACCTTTTAAAACTCTGATTACTGTTATCTAATTATTTGGTCGTTCGCATTTCTCACTCTGTTGACTCAGTTTGTAAAGGATGAGACTATGTTGCACGTTCATCATGGATGATTGGACATCTGGAGAGACACTTTGTCACTCAGACTCCAGTTAAGACCACCTGACTTTAGCAGTGAGTGATCAGTAGTGAATGTAGTGTCTTGCATTTGGAGAAAACGACGTGTATCATAGTTACCTCACTTACATTGTATAATTATTGGGTATTCCGTTGTAAGACATTTTTTTTTTTTTTTTTTTTAATTAAAAAAAATTGGATTTTTTTTTTTGAATAAAACGTTAGCTCGTGTGTTCGATTACTGTGAGTTTTTCTCGTTTGAATTCTCGTCGCCAGTGTTGTGTTCTGGTTATACGCTGAAAGCAAGAAGTGATACGAAGCAATGAGGAACAGAGGTCAAAGAAAGGACACCAACAACAACGTGTTACTTGTAGTTCGCCCGGTGCAATAAAGAGAGCGATTACGTGCCCGGTGTTTGTTTATATATACAATCATAAAGAACAAGGGAGATAATTACAGATTACTATGTTATGGTGCAAGGGAGATAACTGTTGTTATCTCTAAATGTACAATTGGATATTACAGTGAAGACTTGCATGTGCACCCATAGTGAATAAGATATAATAACGATATCAACAAGTATATTTCGTTGCTCAGAGTAATTCCAAAAGATTAAATGAGAGAACCCTTATTGCAGCCCAGGAAGAGGCCACTCAGACTAGATCCATCTAAGATTAGATTTACAAAACTGCAGAATCACCGATGTGCAGATTGTCTAATAAAAAGTAATGAAACCGTAGCTTATAATCTGTCAGACAGCACTATGCTAGAACAGCAAAAATCTATTAATAATGGAGTGTATGTATCTGTCTATCTGTCTGAAGCCGAAACTCTATCAGAGTACTATGACTATTTATTACGTCCGCCAGCTTCATTATATACTATTAAAAAACCGCCATAAACACTATGCGCATTTCCCAATTTACATAATCAATTGCTTTTGAACTTCTAATAAATTAGTATTCGCAAATATACACTCATGATTGTTCTCTTTAGATTTCCAGATGTATTTACGCTATTTTTCTCGCTAATAATCTTACTTATAAATTATAATTACTTATTTTATTATTTATTTATAAAATAAGTTACGTAGTTATTTCCTCTACGTCCAACAGATTGAACAGCGTACCTCCCTCTGAACGGTCGCGTTCCTCTACGTCCAATTGATTAAACAGCGTACCTCCCTCGGAAATAAATACTTTACTGATTTATTTAATTAAAACGTTCTGAGTTTGTTTATTTTCTTAATCTTATTAGCCATTATGTTTTAAACACAAATTAATTGAATCAAATTGTTTAATTAAAATAATAATTGATTAGCACACACACATTATAAAGAATTCAGTTTAGCTAATCTTTTTTTTCGAAAGTTATCGCGGGGCCTGCAGTTAAAGAGTACCGATTTTTTTATTGATAATTTTCAGATACACCTTTTTTGCCGATTTGAAAATTAATGTTCGCTGTATTAAGTTTTTAAAATTGTTGATTTGAACAAATTCATTGAATGAAATTGTTTAATTAAAATAATAATTTATTTAAAAATTACTATTTAAAAAAGCACACCCGCACATTATAATAAATGTAGTTTTTTGTCAACAAAAAAAAACAACACATTGTACTGGAAAACGACATAACTGATTTTAGAATAGTTTTCGCTGTATTTTGGTTTTTTTAATTGTTGATTTTAATTCACGTACCACTTTTTTCCGCTTTGAAAGACATAAAATATTACTTATTATATTCTGACGTGGATTTGGCGCAAAACGATTGAGTGTAAAGAAAAGCGAGCAGACGATAACTTGGGGGGACACCTTTTACTGGGGAAGTAAATAACTGTTTTTAGAATCGTATTCGCTGTATTTTTTATTGTTAATTTAATTTTAGGTACACTTTTCTTTTTTCTCTTTGAAAAACTAAAACTATTATTATTTATTATTTTGTAAATTGTTACGTGGATTTGGCGCAAAACGATTGGGTGGAAAGAAACGCGAGCAGATGATAACAATGCAGACTTAACATTTCTTTTCATTAATGTTGTTATTTATCATGTGCAATATATTATTTAAATTAATTGTAGTGATAAAAAACTCTACCCAAATTACATACTAGCGTCATTTCTGACGCGGCAGCCTAGCAAAAATATGCGAACGGAGGGAGCATATATTTACTAGTATAACAAATGGAGACACGACAATGTCGCTAGGGTACTACACTGAAGTTTATGTGAAATTTAAGAATTGGACCACAGCGAGAAGTGTTATGAGAATGAGTCGGAAGTGATACTTGAGAACGACAATGTTAAACCTCTTTGGAGCATACGCATATTTCTTGATAAGATTGTTGAACATTCTAAAGCCGACGTATTCTTTATAAACAAACACAAGATACCTTGACTAATCATATTGACATTAATTGTCACTTCCATACCCGAGTCCAGCAGAAATAACGATCAACATAAATATGTATCAAGATCCCAAACGTGAATTAGTTTGACTCCGGAAATGTAAAGAAGTGAAAGTAAATCCTGTCGTAATTTTAGCACTTGAGACCACAACTAAAATCTACGATAACTTAAAATTAAACAGATTGACAGGACAATTCATTTTTCCAATTCGTCAAAAGGCTTGCTTTTTTGGAACATGAAAGTGTTAAAGTCATTATTGAATGTCTAAACTCAAAGAATTGACCTGATGTTAAAATAACATCTTACTAAAACATCCGAAAGTTGAGTCAACTATGAAATATTAATAAGAATAAAACTACACAAACCCAGTAAAACGGAAACTGCCAGAAATGCCCCCTTTGGAATTAACATATACACATACGCATATCGGCTTATACCACATAATATACTCGTGAAGGTTTAACAAAGTTAGAAAGACTGAAGATGTAGGGCACCAAACCTACCTCTACTGAAAGAGTACTAAGAGTACTCGAACCTTGGAAGCTTATTGGAACTCAGATTCCAGAGAAGACTAACAAAATAATTTGCAACTAGTATCGAAAGAGACTGAGAGTGCTGGAAATCTAGAAATTCTTGTTGTCTCTCAATACTCAGAGAACAACACTGATTATTGTCAGTTAGCAATCGCTGATAAATAACTTGTGTGAAAACTCTTAATGACTAAAACATAATAAATAGGTTTTTAAATCATTAAAGTTATTATAGAATTTAAATATATATAAGTTACTTCTCATGACTAAATAAATAGATGCATCGATAATTTAAGTTTATGTGCATTACAAAAATCAAAGCACTAATAAAAATGTCCCGTTGTCTACATCTATCGGCTATAGATATCGTGTATCTTTATTAACTAGGTTGCAGATTTTTTTAGATAAAGATTTGATCATTAGTATTATTTGGATTATTCGGACTACTGTTCTCATCTTCGTTGATATTCTCACAACGTTTGTACCGATTTAACCTCCGACCTTAATGCACGTCTTGTTAAACTCGGGAATCTGTAAGTAAAACTCGAGAATCTGTACGGATTTTCAAACAGCACACTATATTAAATCCACGGGGGTAGCTTGCTATCGTTCCGTAACAGTCTTAAGTAATTCTGTAATTGCATTCTCAGAAGGTTTGTATTCTTCAAAATCATATTTACAAAAATATACGCATTGCTAAAATCCTTGATATTTTATAAATACTCATGTTTTTAAATTTTAAACGTCTTCTAAAGCCATTTACATCCAGTATTTATTTTTAAATAGTAAGTAAAACAATATTAACTTATAATGAATTATTGTTGCATGGGAATTGAGATGAAGTAATAATTTAGTCAACAACGAATGTCGTAAAAATTAAATGTACCTTTTAAAAGTGCATTAAAAAGGCATAGTTAAAAAATGAAATGTAAAATACTCTTGGGAAAAGCTCGAGAGGTACAACTGATTTTGAATAAAGTTATTTGTAACCGTAGTTTTCAAACACATTCAACTTCATTACACACATTGCCACACAATTGACACACCGGTTCCCGGTAGATAATCGACGTTAAGCAACGTTGAGTCTGGTCAGTACCAGATATGGACCATTTTTGAATACCAGGCGCAGTATGTACCAGGACGTCGACACCTCTCTGCAAAAACTGCAAAAACCTAATGTCGTTATGTCTAACCGGGATACAAATGCGACTCGGGACCGCTTGTGAATTTGATACTCCCATGAGACTTCCTCCTTAAGAGGAAGCAGGTTTCACCCGCCAGTATCATGATCACAAACATGTAAAATCTGTAGAGCTGCGTACAGTTGTTATTTGTACAGATTTTACGTTTAGAAAATTGATTAAAGAACATTCTGTGTTAAAAGATTTGTAATTAGATTAACTTGAAAATATAGACAGTTGTCACCTGCTTCTGGTTTATATATTAAGATAACGCCGTATTAATACTACTACAACGTCGATTTTGTATGAATTATGTCTCTTTGATTTATCGCATACATATTGGAAACGTTACGGTAATGCTAACTGACTTAGTCATTGATAATCATCATTATTACATAGAAGTATTGTTCTGCTGTTTGAGTGCAGTTGCATTTGAATGGGTAATTCATCAATCTTAATAATGTAATCTAGATATACACCACAAAAACAGCGCGTAATCAACGCACACTTTGAATATGATGAATGACATATTTTATGGAGATCGAAAGCTTTTCTCCCGGTAACTATTCACCTAATCTTTTGGTAAAACAGGATATAAATGATAAAAATAACGTTAATGCGAAATATTATTTTTGTTTATGTAATTTACTTTCGCTCATTTGTTTTAGTTTAACCTATTACATTCTCACGTTACATCAACACTGACATGTGAGTGTTTTAATACGTAAAGTAACACATCCACGCATACATACACTCATACACAAATATATAAAAAGGAGATTTCATATATATATATATCTATATATATATATACATATATAGATATATTAAGCCATTGAACTGATTCATGTGAAATCTAGAACAGAGATTACATGAATAGCATCTACTGTCATAAACTATCTCTCTCTCTCTCTCTCTCTCTATATATATATATATATATATATATATATATATATATGCAAACATTGTTAAAATTATAGAATTCTTCTGTTTAAGTATACTTTTTTATTCTTTTTAATTTTTCGGTTGTTTTTTTTGTATTAAAATAATTAAAAAAAATGTTCGATAGGTGTCACATGTTTCACGAACGTTTTCGATTCTTCGTCGAATCATCCTCAGGTGTCAAAAGCAAATGAACAAAAAGCTGGAGAAAGAAGAAAATTGTGAAAAGACGATGGGGAACAATTCGAAATTTTTTTTAAAAAGGTATAATTAAACAGACGAATTCTGCTATTTTTGACAATGTTTGCATAAATGAGAAAATACTGCCTAAATACACACCCACTATATATATATATATATTACTATATACATACACACACACACATATGTATATATATATATATATATATATATATATATATATATATATATATATATATATATATATATATATACTAATATTATTTCACATATCTACATGAAATGTTATAATGAGATGTCATTTTT
This sequence comes from Sepiola atlantica, assembly GCA_963556195.1. Classification (NCBI taxonomy): domain Eukaryota; kingdom Metazoa; phylum Mollusca; class Cephalopoda; order Sepiida; family Sepiolidae; genus Sepiola; species Sepiola atlantica. The sequence continues at coordinate 12,190,916 of OY744536.1, read as the reverse complement.
ATGTATTAATTTCCAGTATTTTTTGGTAACAGTGGTCGATACGTTAGTAGAGCTAAGTAGTAAGTAATGCATATATATTTATGGCAATAAAGCTACACATTTTAGCTTGACGATTCCTTCCGGGAGTGAAACACGGAAACCTCTGATATATATATATATATATATATATATATATATATATATATATATATATATATAATTTTCTGCGGTTCGTCTTTCCATCTTCATTATTGTTGAACTCGCCTGAAGAGGTTTTACTTTGAATAAGGGTATAGCCTAAAAAAAGATGGAGCATATTTTACCATATTGTTTGTATATATAAGAATATTATACTAAATATAAATATATTTGTTATTGAACACTATTTCATCAACACAGAAAGTTCATGGGATCAACTCCTATACACAAAACAATTAAAAGGTCTCACTCATTCCATATGAATATATTGACTATGGTTTTTTTAAATAATATATTTTCGCACGATATGCATAAATATGACAGTTAACGCTTTACTGTATTATAAAAGAGAAACAAATAAACAAAATTGTAATATGAATTTCACGATAAAAATCAAGAGTGCACAAAGGTCAACCGTCTACTAGTGAGTGCACTATACTACAGCTGGTGAGCCGCCAACAGGATATCTTTAAATTGACTCCGGTGAAAACAAAGCGGTCAAAATATCGCAGTTTATCGATAATTAAAGAAACTTTCAAAGAAACAAGATTCACCGGTGATGGTAAAATGCGTAAGAAAATTAACGAAAAATAAACAACGGCGTCCCAATCACAATGACGTCATTTCCGGTGTAATGATTCGTCATTTTTCATTACAATACATTCCAAGTATTGTTTAAAACAGGCTAGTATCTGAATAAAATGTATTAAATTTATTGTATACAATATTTTTATTAATATTACTTTGGAGAAAAATATTCTAAATACATATGTAAATTTGAGAATAGCAGTCATATGTGTATATTTGTAAATATCAATTCATTAGAAGTTTAAAACAAATAAATTATGTAAATTGGAAAAACACTTGTTTTTAGGGCGAAAAAGTAATATTTTGAGTAACATACTGAAGACATAGTGTGTTCGAATCGCAGTCTCGCCGTCAAATTTTTGTATCCTTTAATTATAGTTATTTAATAAAAAGTAAGTAATTAGTAGGTTCTCAATTTTATTCTTAGGTTTACAAAACCTCTCGTCCACTTGAAAATTAATTAATTAGACGTTACTCCCAACCACCAATTACTTTTACAAAAATTCTCGCCGACGGACAGACAGACAGAAAGACAGACAGACAGACAGACAGAGAACCTACTGCTCCTTACTTCTGACTGATAGATATCGTTGGCAGGAACTAAGGCAATTTAATAGTATTGATTACGCAACCTTGATAAATGTGACATCCGTAATAACGACAAATCACGGTGCATTGACTTTGGCTTGATTCTCAAGTGATCATGACCAATGAGGGTTTTCGATGTATCACTTACAACATTTGAAATCATGGAACATCTGATCAATAACTTTATGAGAAATAGTTGGACATGCCTCATTCTATAACATGGTCATAAACGAGGCTCTATAATGGTCATCAACGAGGCTAAAACTTCCCTGGTTGTTACTTGTTGAGAAATATAAATAAAGTAAAGTACAACCTTTCTAGATGTTGCGTTAGTCTCACGATCCAATATTGAAAAAAGACCAGCACTCCGTTTTATTTATCTTCCTTCCACAAGGTAAGATGTGACACAAGGTCGGAAAAGTGGGATTTGATAAACCAGCGCCCGAGAAGGTGACCACTCTGGCTTACAACAAATGCCTGGGCAGCCCCGTCGGCATTCCCCGGTAGGGTCGCCTCAGACAGTAAGCGATAAACTTACTCCACCTCAAAGAGGGTAGGCAAAGCCTGGGAGGGTGGACCTTCTAGAACTGCACAGGCAAACCCACAGACCGGCAGAATCAAGACCCGAAGGCCAAGACGATACCGGTCTATAGGGTGTAGTATCTATCGGAACAGATACTACCCTTTGATCTTGGCCAAAAGACCAGCACTCCGTAATAACGGATATATATATATATATATATATATATATATATATATATATATATATATACATATATATATATATATATATATATATGTATTTCTTAGTTGTTAGAATCCAACTAAATTTTAGAGAACAGAGCTATTTCCTTTAGAACTTTCTACCCGTAGAAAACATTACGTAGGCCTCCCTTCAAATCCAAAGTCAATAAGTAATTGTCATAAACTGTCCTTTGAATTGTCCATTACATTCATCATTTTCAATCGGCTTATACTACCATTCATCATTTTACTTATAATCTATCCATTGCAGTAACCCTTATCTTCGAGATATTTTTGGTTTTATAAGTGTAGACCTATCCTTAATAAATGGATGTTAATTCCAGATCAGAACGCAACGTATTTGTGACGGTTACACATAATGGACCGGGTACCTTATTGAAGAGTCTACAAATAGATAATATTTATCTACCTCCCACAGCGGTAAGATGTGACACAAGGTCAGAAAGTGGGATTTGAAAAGCCAGCACCCGAGAAATTGAGTCTACAAATAGATGTTTACAATATCAACGGAATATTGCAGCAATGTCATATTTATAGTGCTGACGACTTCGGCTGTTTATGTGTGTTTATGATGTTGATTTGTAAATACAATGTTGACATTATTATAGTTTTCTCATTGAATTATGTAAAACATGTTTCTATTAACGACTAACGATATCCGGAGCTTACATTTTACAATCTTCGTATAGTAAGGGGACAATATGGTTTTAAGTATAGCAATATGTTTCACTCTCTTGAATACTTCCTTGAATCATTTTTGTAAATATTTGTATGTTTATATTTGAATAATACCTCTAAATATTTGTAAAACGCATCATTCATAATGGAAAACAGTCTAATGCAGGTGCTGGCTACCTTTTCATAGTGAGGGCCAGATGAGAGTTTTGGAAAGAGGTCGCGGGCCGGAATGAAAAGCGAAATCTCAAAATTACTATATTTTGTTTACATGAATAAATTGTACAAAAATTGCATTGAACACTCTACAAATCTGATATTTTTTCTCAAGAAACTTTTGTATGTGATGTTATAAAAGGCGCCGAGGAAGAGCCATTTTGGAATCATAAAAATAATGACCTCACATAGGTTCTATGTTTCATGCCCTTTCCTCGTCTCACGTTTCCTCTTTGCCTCTCTCTTTCTATTTTACTATTTTTATTTCTTAATAGTTAAAGGAAAATGAAATATACATGCATCGCTGATACATTTCCATCCCAATCTAAATCTTAATTGACACCTACTATTACGTCTATGTCACAAAATATATGAGGTTTACTGGGAGGTCCTCGGGCCGGATTGCAATAATAAAGCATAGCAGGGTGGGGGCCGGACGCTAAGCCTTCGCGGGCCGGATGTGGTCCGCGGGCCGGAGGTTGCCCGCCCCTGGTCTAATGCGAAACACCGGATATGTTCAACAGATTGAACCCAAATCAATCAAATCGCTAATAAAATTCACAATCTTTTCTGCAATCTTTTCTATATTTAGTAGAAATAGAGTCTCGTCTATGTTAGACTTCTCCACAAAGTTTAAGTCATAAATGTCTTTCAGTTGACTCGGCCTTTTGGCCGGGATCAAAGTGTAGTATCTGTTCCGATAATTACTCCACGGATAGACTGGTATTGTCTTGGCATTCGAGGCTTGATTTACGCCGCTCTATGGCTCTGCCCTGTGCAGTTCTATGAGGTCCACCCTCCCAGGCTTTGCCATCTCACTCTTGGAGAAGGGGTTACTTTATTGCTAATCGCCTGAGACGTCCCTACCGGGGAATGCCGACGGGGCTGCCCAGGCATTTTTTGTAGGCCAGAGTGCTCACCTTCTCGGGCGCTGGCTTTTCAAACCCCACTTTCCCGACCATGTGTCACATTTTACCGCTGTGGGAGGTAGATAAATAACATGTATATCAAAACGATACCCAGAATATTTCGGAGTTGAAGTATACGATAAGAGTTTAACTATGGGATGTACCAAGAGATGAGTTCATCAGTCATTAACCTTTTGTCTTTATCATTCAATAGCGATAACACTCGCCCTGTTAGACATTAATGACCTATACATAGTGTCAATTGTAGTGTATTTGCACTATATATGTTTGCATTACAGTCTTATTTATTATTCTATGTGGGACATTTTTTAAAGAATTTTAAGAGGCACTCATCTGTGCTTCCACTGTAAGTCGTAGGAAACCCGTAGATAATGGTTATCCCGAGGTTACATCTAAAAGCTCAAAAATAGAATTCATACAACTGAATGCTGTTATATGGCATACTCAGGGATTGTAAAAATATGACATTTGATGAAAAACAAGTGAACGACTGAAAGTTTGGTCGTTTTGTCTATTCACCCATGTATTCGTGGTATATAGATATAAATAATAAATGTGACTTTATAACAGTATGATTATTCGAAACTCGGTCCTTTTTAAGCAACTCTCTTCGACTTTATAAAACATTAGTAAATAGCGAATTCGCTATTTTTTGTTAACACTATACATAGCCTGATAGTTAAATTGCGTTTTATTATTAATCTTCATATTTAGTTAATATATATTGAATTCGTACTTTTGTTAATACTATACATAGCGTGTTAGTTAAATTGCGTCTTAGTATTAATCTTTATATCTAGTTAACATATATGTGATTCGTATTCTATCATTCTTCTTATATTAAAATAGAGTGTGACTAAAACACGATCCAATTTATTAATGCGTTCAGAAAATATATTAAACATGTAGTTATTATAAAAGAAATTCACATATATCAAACATGTAGTTATTATAAAAGAAATTCAAATATATCAAACATGTAGTTATTATAAAAGAAATTCAAATATATCAAACATGTAGTTATTATAAAAGAAATTCAAATATATCAAACATGTAGTTATTATAAAAGAAATTCAAATATATCAAACATGTAGTTATTATAAAAGAAATTCAAATATATCAAACATGTAGTTATTATAAAAGAAATTCAAATATATCAAACATGTAGTTATTATAAAAGAAATTCAAATATATCAAACATGTAGTTATTATAAAAGAAATTCAAATATATCAAACATGTAGTTATTATAAAAGAAATTCAAATATATCAAACATGTAGTTATTATAAAAGAAATTCAAATATATCAAACATGTAGTTATTATAAAAGAAATTCAAATATATCAAACATGTAGTTATTATAAAAGAAATTCAAATATATCAAACATGTAGTTATTATAAAAGAAATTCAAATATATCAAACATGTAGTTATTATAAAAGAAATTCAAATATATCAAACATGTAGTTATTATAAAAGAAATTCAAATATATCAAACATGTAGCTATTATAAAAGAAATGCAAATATATTAAACATGAACAAAATAATATTAAAAGGGGAACATTAAAATATATTGCTGTTTAATCTAACTTACGATAAAAACAACTATAACGTATTTTGAGTACATATTTATAAGTATGACAACAGCCTTGACAATAACGAGGATTCTGCAAGTCGAGTTTGAACTGCGCTATCGTCTGCGTAATTACCATAAGTTTTAGAATATAAGATTTAGATGCTCCGTGAACAATCGCTGGTGAGGTCCCGAGCAAAAAAAATCGACAAAGAGTTTTTAACACTAAAACATTTAGTTGTTTGTTTAAGAATCGCTGTTTTGCTTCAGAATGAACTTAAATGTTTGTAAAAAGACAAGAAAAAGCACATCAAACACAGATTTATAAAAAATATAATGTTTCTAACTTAAACTTTGTTGAATAGTATTATATTTTATCAAGATATGAATAGTTCGAATGCAAAACGCGTAAACGCCATTTTCAAAATTACGAAGCTATTACTATCAAACGTGTTGCATATCAACGCTCAACCACACCATCGAATCCTGTTTTACAAAATATGATACCAGGATAATTTCGTTTTGCTTTCCATTAAAATCTGCTTTTAGTCGAAGTCTAGATTTAATATATTTTATCTTTTTGTTGTTTAATGTTTCAATTTAAACGGATTGGATTTATCGCGTTTCGCATTCGAACTTTTCATATAAACAGTTCTTAATTCATATGATATTTCGAGTCGGTTTCCCCTGAAATTATATACTAAATTACGACCATTAATGTTACGAACTATTTATTGACATATATATTAAACAGTGAACTTCCGTGGATTATTATGGTTGATTTACGCGAGACTGGAAATACGAAACTGAATGAAGTTGTACTATAAGATTTCACCTTTTGATTCTTTCTTTCCATTTGTGTTCGCCGATTTTCATGAGTAATATTTTGTTTTATTGAAGCCAGAAATACTCTTCTGACACACAGATTATTCAGTGTCCGATTATTTCCTATCATCAACAGTGCATTGAATGTTGATATCATTTTTCACATTAATATCTAGAATGAATATATGTGAAAGCTTGTTGTTTATTTATCACTCTTATGGTACCATCAAAACGGTTTAGTTTTATTTAAATGAATAATATAACATATTTGCAAATACTGAATGGAACAGATGAACGAACCAAAGACAACTATTTTAATGCCTTATAAGCATAACTATTTTAAAACGGTTTATAATTGATTAATGTTTAGTTGTAATTATAATGTCTTATTTTGCTATATATATTCAATAGTTCCAACGCATCTTCCAGGCTATCGTTCGTGGCAACTCTATGTCAGTAACGGCAGCGTCACTTCCGTTCTAATCGTCATCTGTTGAATCTCTCATTCTCTCTCTGACAATTGTTTCAAGCCTTATTGTTTGTTTGTTTGTTTTTTCTCATCTAACAGCACCATCCTCCCCATTATAGATTAAAATAGCTCTTATTTAGATTGTTCTGGAAGTCCAGGAACATTTGTTATAACGTTATGTTCTTTTTTTATTGCATACCTCTACCATGCATTTTAGACAAAAAGACGCTTTCATTATTAGATATTCAATAGTTCTGTCGATATCTAGATTAATCAATTCAAGTGATTTAATAAAAAAGATGAATTATGAAACCTTTCTAAAAAGGGAGGTAATTTAAATTAAACTAACATCGCACTAGGAATAAAGATATACTGACAAATATACAACCAGGAAATAATCACAGATGAAAGAACAGCATTACTGGTATCTCGTTTTTCCCGTTTTTAGTATTTTATTGTTGAAAATTGGATTTTAAGTATTTCAAATAGTGAATTTCGCAATCCAACTTGTTATAAATAAAATTACTTAAACCACTTAATTATCTGTGCTTTTATGTATTCATTAATTATCGCTCGGCGATGACCCAGCGTAGTATAGAATGTCATAATAATGTCGTAATATAGAATGTCATAATAGTGTCGTAATATAGAATATCATAATAGTGGCATTGAAATTAAAAAAGTAAATAAACCATTTTTTGTTTGATGCTTTCTTTTATTAACGCACGAACATTTGTGTATGCTTTATTATACCGTGGAGGATGATTGACGTAAACTTTTAATATATTCATATTTTTATTCAATCAGTTATTCCAAGAACACAGGCGTTATGTAAATAACTTTTAAATGCCATGTCTAACTACATCCTACATTAAAGCTTCAATCCTTACTACAAGCGATACTAAGTAATACTACATTAAAACATAAACAAATACTTATTTAACACTTATACCCGTTCATTGCTGACGAAACGAAAACAATATACATTGGTGGATTAAATAAATTATTCAATTTAATATTCCATGTAGATTCCATTCATAAATTTGCTCTTTCCAATTGCAGTAGCTTTTCTCCTTCTTTTTAATAATCGTATTCGACAAGATGCACCTGAAAAGGTCGCAAGTTAGAAAGGCTGAACAATCGTCAGAATATATTCTAACATGAGAACAGTAATCGAATAATATAAATGATACGAATTATCGCCCTGATCTAAAAACAATCTGAAAAAATATTCTTTTCGTTTTCATGTAAGGTTTATTTTTTTATAATAATCGCAACAGACAAAGTATGAAGCCCTTTGATGGAAGGAGCTAAAAAGAATGACAGATGATTATCACAAAGGACATACAGTGCTTATTGACCTTATTCTGAAAAAGAACAAGGCTATAGGTAAGAGGAAAATTTCAGCAGGAAGTGAGTTCCACAAGCCTGCAGTTCTTCGAAGTAAACTACTGGAATTTGAAGATATATTATAATGAGATATTTGAACAGCGAGTTCATATGGATTACGTTATTATATTATTTTATTTCCACACCCTTGCTACGATTTGTTCACCTACTCTTTTTGATATTCATTCACACATGTTCACATTCACAATATTATTCATTCATAAATTATTAGTTTTCTTTCATGTGTGTTTTTGTACTTGTTCGCACGTTGTCATTTTCATTCATTCACACTTTTCTAGTGTCATGCATTCACTCGGTCGCGCGTGCATCTCTTCCATCTTGTTCTTGTCAACACCCTCCATTTACCATGCCTCGAAATCCCCAGGTTTAAACAGGCCGCTGTCTCTTTAAAAGTGGATTATTAATAAAAACTGCATATATCTCACCTCATCTAAACTTCATTCTTGCATAAGGAATGTAATAATGATTTCTTCGCTAATGCTAATTCCCAGTTTCTAATTAGGTTTTATCGAATTAAAATCGATCGTAAAATTTTTATGATCTTTTGTGTTTCCATTCTATGCTGCCGAATCTTTAAACGCAAGAGCATATTTAGTTTTCAAACTTATCAATCATCAAAAAGAAAGTTTTTTCGGGTATCACATGTTCCATCACACAATATGCAAAACAATAGCGAAAACTCCTTCAAAATAATATATTTTTGAAATATAAAGATAATTCTCCAAGTGTCAGTTTCCATTATGAATTATACCCTACACGCGAGACTCTTTTCAATTGTTCAACACATATAAATCCTATCAATCATATAAAAGTAAGAATATCTTGTATTACAAAAGTAATAGAAAATTATCTGCGACAAAAACAATCGGCGTTGCATGCCCGCATATTTTACACAATATATTACGGAAGTAACACATTCTTTGATGCTGATATTTATTTGAAACAAAGCTAAACACGCTAGATCATATTAGATTACACATACTGTTATATAAATAAATAATAAAAACGTAGTCTTTTTAAATACTGAATATCTAATAGAAAGCACAGACCACACCACAAATATATGTATGCCTAAATTTGCATAACTTTATTGAAACAGTTTATAATACATTAATGTTTAGTTTTATTAATTTATAATTGTGTTGTGCTTTTTGTTACTTATATAGATATGCAACACTTTTGTCAATATTAGCAAAAAATTATTATAGTGATTTACTTAAAAAGAAACAACTTAACAAAACCTTTTTAAAATATGATTTAAATCAATTTGCAATGTAGGTAATTTCAAAGAACGCTATTATTTAGTGATTTACAATAGATTTACATGATACATGTAACGTAAGTTATACATTTAAAATAAATAATTAAGGATTCCCAGCATTATAGACAGTTTTTTGCTTGTATCTTGAAAATATATAATTGAAAAAAAAGTCGGTGTGGCACAATTGGCGTCACCAGAGAAAAAAGCTGTCAATACAACACATTTCTGAGAACATTTGAAGTAGTGAAAATAATTATAAACAAATTCCAATATTGCATACTCTTTGTTACTAATATCCATTCTGAGTATACAGTTCTTAAAGTTACATTCTTTATCCAAACGCTATATTATAGGTGCTCGTATATCAAGTACCGGAACTTAATCAAACACGCGTATAAAACTAATGGCCTCCGTAGTGTCATGTATACCGACTAAACAACCCTGTATACATTTTAAGAAGCACCACTTCATGAGAAAACAGTAAAGAATGGACACGAATAAAAAAGTATTAATTAAAATTACAATTACTGTTCACGCAGTATCTCAATTACATATTTTAATGTGTATGATTCGGATTATTAGACTATTTACCCCGATCTATTTTATTGTTAGAATGTATTTCAAAGACTTGTTTACACTAAAACATGCAAATTAAAATTAGTTTGAACACGGTGCGTCGAGCTTTCAGTTTACGCCAGCATCCATAAAAACCCGCTACCTCCAAGTATTCCAATAATTCGGCATATTCTTTCCTACTTAATTTTGGTTTGATATGAATATAAACAAATGCCATGGGGGAACGTATCAATTTCTTTGACTCAACCAAAATTATGAATTGAAAAGACATCGTTGAAATAAAGTATTCATGATAGTCATTGTGTTATGACTTTAAATATCGACAAAAAATGTTGGTATAATGTAGCAAAAAACAAATAAACGAATATTTCCTTCCCAACGCAAGAATAATTTTAGGCGCCCAAACATTTTTTATTGCCAACAGCGACACATGTACACGTCATATTTACACACTGTGATTTCAGAATGTTGTAATTCAATAAATTAATATGTGGATCCATTAACTTGAAAGTTAAAGGTGTTGAAACGCAATCTGTTCAAATTCGCGTAAGCACTTCGACAAATATTACGCAGGTGAGATCAAAGGTGAGACCGCAAAACGCAGCTGTACAGAATTTGTTCAATGATCAATATATATATATATATATATATATATATATATATATATATATATATATATATATATATATATATATAACTATATATATATATATGAATAAATTTATATATATATATATATATATATATCAATATATATATATATATATATATATATATATATACACACACATATTTATTTATTTATTAAAATGAGAATAATTGACATATTCTACTTAATCCACCTACTGACCCGAGTTTCGTGCTAACAGATGTCTCATGTTCGGGTCGAAGCAGCTTACATCAATATAACAACGTGGCGTTTATCTCTGCAACAAGAAAGATGAAATATATTAATCCAGTCGCAAAGATAAGCATTTATCAAATTCTAATCCAGTAATTAAGGCAGCAATGCAAAGCCGCGCTCAACCACTTTTGTGACTGGAAGTTAAATATACAAAAGGAAGAATAGCAGAAAACTCGCTGTACCAGTCCTAGTAATTGTGATGAAGTCAACCTACTATAAACGTTCTCAATAGAATATCGGTAGAATAGTAGTTAATAAACACACATACTAATCTCATTTATTAAATCAATCGGCATACATAACTCTTCAGATCGAGTAGAGACGAGTGCGTAAATAGTCAAATCGCATGCTACATTGAACACAGTAGATTAAATACTGTTTATTGCCGGGTAACGCTAACTATCAATCCGATAACACGGATAAGAATTGGCAAACTCGCAACACATTTTGTGTGTGCTAGAACAAGTTATTCGTTTAAGAAAAAACGTTCAGTAAAGTTGTTGGTTAAAAGTGAAATACAAACACTTAAATAAGTCGAAAGTATTGCAGACATTTTTAGATCCGATTGATAAAATACAAAATATTGCTAAATCGCTTTCAATAGTTGGTTCATATGATATGATATATATATATATATATATATATATATATATATATATATATATATATATATATATATATATATGATTGTGTATTGGCGGGTATATTCTTAGCTTAGCTGAAGAGGAATCTAGAAGGTTTTGAAACGATTGTCGGATACTCAAACTATGTTTATTTTAATATAAAAGCTCTAATATATAATGAGCACTTTTGCAAAGTAATGGTTTTGTTCATTTAGTTAATATTTGAACTTAATTAATTAATATATATATATGTATATATATATGTATATATAGATACACACCCACATATATATATATATATATATATATATGTATATATATAAGCGCCCCTCTCGTGAGACAAGTAATATATATATATATATATATATATATGTGTGTGTGTGTGTATATAAATACAGATACCTATATTAAATATATGTATATATATATATGTATATATATATATATATATACATACATACATATATTTTTAATATAGGTATCTGTATTTATACACACACACACACATATATATATATTTATATATACATATATATATATATATATATATATATATATATATATATATATATGTACATCACATTCCTCTAAAAATGACCGGATTATTATGAATTTTGGAATATATATCATAGACAACACGGTGAGTAACATGGGGACAGAATTGCTTTATTTTTTATTCTACTTCAGCCATTCTGTATATAAATATTATCATTTTCCGTATCCCATATATTTTCATTACTATTATCATCATTATATGGAGTGGCCTACAATTAATTAACACGAGGTTATGTTTCTGATATTGGCTAGATATATGTGCCTTTCTAAATAATACTGAAATTTGATGTTTTTCTTGCTTACCTTCTATACGAGATGTTATGAAATGCGCGCTGATGGAAACCTTTTGGGATTATCTAAAGTATAATCTAAAATAAAAATTCGAAATTGTTTCAGAAACGATCGTACGCTAAATATTCATTGTGTTTTACTTCTTGGAATCGATATGAATTTACAAATTTAAAGCATCTTAATTTACTTCAAATTCCCTATTTAAAATTGGCCGTGTGGTTAAGGCGTCGGATTTGAGTAGAGCGTAAGTGTAAGCGTAGTATTAACACAGCATGACGTCACTAGCTTTACATGCATCGTTCCTTCCATTAAAAAGACGTAGAACATTCTCAGACGTTATAGCCGCCGATAAAGTGTTAAAATTATCACAGTTTATTCGCTATTTAAAATTGTCCGTTTGGTTAAGGCGTCGGATTTGAGTTGCATAATACTCGTAATCCGGGGTTTCGAATCGCATGACCGGTAGTGAATAGTTATATATCTATACTGATGAGTCCCGATTATTAAAAAGGACGAAACGTATACGTACATAGATAATAAACACTAACAAATATTATATATATATATATATATATATATATATATATATATATATATATATATGCTAATTAAGCTTACAGAGGTTCCCACATTAAATCCCTGTAGGGAATTGTCAGGCTAAGTTCACGGAATTCGTGTTACTGATTGTCTTTATATATCTACGTGGTCTTTAGTCTATCTAGCTCACCAATTAGATTCGTTGTTATGGTCCTCTACGGGTTCAGACTTTCATTAGCCAATGGCTGATCTCCTTTCAAAGAAAGGTCCGGCTGACTTTTACTTGACATATTTTCCTTTTGCTTTAGTATGTATTGATACAGTGCACTTCTTTTGTGAAGCTGTTGATTTTAAAGGGAACCTGTTTTTAACACGTGCGTGATTTCAATTTATTATCTATTTATTTTGTTATTTGTTGCTTCTTTAGATGTTTGTTCAGTTTTTAATTAATTTATTGATCATAATCTTTATTATTACTTTAAGCAAATAAGTTTTAGATTTTAAATTATCTATTAATTTATTTTGTTTTAATTCATTCATTTTTTATTTGTTGTTGGGAATTGTTATCCGAAAGTTAAGTTTACTTACTGTATATCTTTGTTTACTATTTCAGTCTTTACAGTTAGTAGGTTTTGGGGATCATTAATGTTTAGAATTTCAAACTTCTCATTTAAACATAATCTACACGAGTCGTATTACTATTTACATATCGTGCTATTTTCGATTTAATTATTGAGTGCCCAGTTATGTGTCTATAGTTCTGTTTTGAGTCGGCGTATGTTGTTATTGAATCTGCTTTTATTGTTGTTATACCTGGGTTTAAAATCTAGTGAAGTAATACCTATTTATTATTCAGGTTTTCCCTGGCAAATAGTGTGGCTTTGTAAACAATGTTTTGATTGATCAGTTATTTGGTAGTGGACCAAGTGCACGAGTTCAACTATTCCAGCTTTTCTCATTATTATTTAACTTTCTTATTTATATTTGGAGGATTGCTATTAGGGTTTTAATTATTACTATTGCCAGTAGTAATATTTCTGTTCTTCTTGTTGTTATTTTTATTGTTGCAATATTAGTCACTTTTTTACGAATGTTGTTATTATTTATTCTACTACACTCATTTAGCATTTTTATATTGTGTGATTTGATTATCATGTCTCAGTTTTCGTAGCAATTGTAAGACATGTTTAAGTTATTTTTATTGAATTTAATTTTTAGAAGGGATTAGTTACGGGGAAGTTTTTCCAATGAAATTCAGGAATTTCTTGCTAAGATACGTTTTAAGCATCTGATTATACGGTGACGAAAACCAGATTACATTTCTATTTCCTTATTTTTAATTAATTATAATTATTGGTGTTCTGTTACTTATATTTTATTTCGATATACTTAAACCCATTAATTTTCAGAGATCTGTTGTAAATGTTGCTTGTCTTCTTAAATAAATTTTCGTTACAAGAAATATCGTTAAGCCTACGTTCGATAGAACTAGGAATTTGTTGTATGATTGATGCTGGTGAGTGAACCTTGAGTTCACGTGCATTGGATTATCGTTTAAATATGTCTCGTATGTGTTTTAACAAAGACTAATGTGCCATCTAAAAAGTGTTCGTCTACTGTTAGGTCGATTTTATTCGTTTCCCTATGTATAATTTCCACGATGTTTTCACCTTTAACGTTGTTGAACTCGCTTATTTTTAGTTAATCCGTCATATGTATATAGGCCGATATCTGTATTATCAAATATATTTGAAATGGTATATAAAATGAATAACCCCACAAGATTCGATGACTCTGCAGAGTCAAGAGAACCCATTGCCAAATCGAAATAGTTTATCATTTTAGTTTTTATCTATTTTTCATTATTATTGGTTAAAACTAATATCATACATGTTTTGATAATGTGGAGTTTATCCTTGGATATGTCGATGTATATCTTGGAAATTTCTATGACAGTGTTGAAGAGTTCTTCTGATATAGATGGATAGAAATCCACGATGACATATTATAGGAAAGTACATTTATTTTTATGTTCCATATAATTAAGCCAAGTGATTGTTTCGGCAGTCTTACCCCACTGGTTTGATTGTAGTTTTTATTTTTCGTTTGTTAATTTATAAAAAGGTATTTTTACTTATTCTTCTATTTGGGTTTGGTTGGATTAATGATGCGAGTGCTGGGATCCTTGTCAACATTTCTTTTGTGATATTTAAATAAGATAAAAGCTTCCTTATGTTTTAATTCACTAACAGTGTGACTATATTTTAGACTATCAATGATTTGTTTACTTATAAATGTATTATATAAATGTACTTGTATTCGTTCGTATCCAAGTTTTCTAGATTTTCGTAAAGTTTTCTGAAATTAGTTTGCTATACTCTTGTTTATTTATTTGAATTTTTTTTAGTTGTATCTGCTTTTACGAATATTTTGTTCTAGTTGTTGATGTTTCTAACGATGTTGTCTTTGGAAATTATAAAGTTGTTTGCAGAACTCTAAATATTTAATTATATTTTTAAAGACATTTGCGAAGTTAATCATCAGTTCTATTGGTTTAGCGTTTTTTTAGACTTTTGAATCCGTAGGATTCTTTTGTATCTAGTTGTTCATGTTCATAAGTGAAGAATTATACTCGACAGCGCACTCGTGCGTTTTTCTAATTAATATCCGAAAACTTCTCGTAGACAACACTAACATCCTAGGACACAATATTAATATACAAAAACTCCACGCGCTAGAAGCTTTACACGTTAAAACAAAAAAAACGAGTATTAACGGGATTAATTTTAACACTAGTACCAATATACTTAAATGTTTATAATACTAAACAAATATAGTTTCGTATTTAAATTTTCCCGCTATAAATAACTATACACCCACTCCAGGTCTTTACCTAATTGACATTATTCCACTAACAATGGACCCAGATGGGTCAGAAAGTACTCTGGACTTAAAAGAAAATTACGGCAGATTCATCAGCCAATTTTCATCGGAGATTAAAAAAATTGAAGGGATTAATACAAAAATATCCAGACATGAGTTATTGGTTATTTTTAATAATATGTGTCTTAGAGAAAAAATGCTGCCTCGATACACACACACATATATATATATATATATATATATATATATATATATATATATATATATATATATATATATATGAATATTGATATACATACCATATAAATATATATTATATAGACACCTATATATAGAAACTCATATATGTAATATATATATATATATATATATATATATATATATATATATATATATATATATATATATATATATATATTAAGACGACCTGCCATTTTTATTGATTGTAAAGATATTTATTTGGGCGAAGCGTCTTACTCGATATAATCTTTTCTTATTTTTTCATATTTGTATTAGTTAAAACAAATATTTTATTTTTTGTATCTAATCATCTCAACAATTCCCACATGACAACGCAATTCTTTTCCATGGACAAAAAAATTGGAAAATATAAATCCAAGTCAATAAATATAAACGCACGTGATCAACGGCTGAACAAACACACAAAAAAACAGAACAGGTTTTTAATAACATCGTTTTCTCATAGACTAAAAAAAAAGACCCCGACATTGCCCGGAACCATCACTTTAAGTTGGTGTCACTTTTTATCTCATGTGTCTTACTTTATTCAGCTTTTTTTTACAATATTCTATTCTGAAGTTATTTTTAAATCTCTAACTTCATGTCTTTTCTCTGGCGCTACGTGACATTTTTTTTACTAAGCACAGACAACCGAATTGAAATTCGACCGGATTTAGTATATTAAATTGTGCAACAATAGCTTTGTCTTATTTTTATTGAATCATACTGTTTGCCAATAAGAGACATGTTGTTTTTATAAAACCTAGATCGACATTGCCTTAATCAGTAGTCCCCCTCGTATCTTACAACAACTCTTACAACTTTTTGCATCGAAAGTTTCTGCTCAGTATCATTGCAGAAAAATTATCGTCTTCGACGTTTATAATGACAGGGCATACAAATTAGACACGTGTTAAGCAACACAATATGTAAAGTTTTGTTCCCTAAGTATTTCCAGACTTTTTGCAGTCTAAAACCTATGAAGTGAAAATAATTTAATATTTAAACAGTTTTCGAATCAAGTTTAATCCACATAGCTTACTCTCGTAGTTGGAACCTATCTGACTGTCAAGGTTCGTTTAATTATTCCAAGTACTTTATGTGTTATATTAAACTACTAAACTAACTTGCTGTTCTTTATTTTGTTAATTCTGATTTTTTTCTTTGGAATTTTTTCTACATCCGATTCTGTAAGAAACAATCAGTCTTAATATGTATCCTTATATTTTTCAAATATTAAAGAAATAGATTTGGAATAAATAAAAGTACAGACCCATACAATTAACGCTCTGCCCCGCGAACCGTTTGACCTGTGTCTTGTCGGTGTGCCCTTAAATCTAGTTAAAAGTAATTTAACTTTTAACTAGCTTGTAAAAATCCTTAATTACAAGATAATTCCGACGTTTTTTTTTCAGATACTTTAGTTATTTTCTGGTTTTTAATTTTATTTTGAGCATTTTTATTTTATTCTATGAGAAACGGTCACCAATAAAATATATCCATTTTCTTAAAGTTGTAAAATAGTAGATTTGGAATGGCTAAAAGTAACGACCCATACCTCTTACCTCTTACGAACCACGTGCCCTAAGTTTTATCGTATTGCTCTGAAATTTAGTTAAAAGTAAAGTCATCTCAGAGCATGCTTGTATAAAATCCCCCATTCCAAGTGAAGTCACTTCTTAAAACATGTCAGTTAAAGTCGTGTCGATTTCTCAGGAGTCTGTTCGGGTGTGAAAATCATTTTCAATTGTTTATTTTTGATTTTTCCTCAATTAAGTTCGCTTCTTGTTAAAGAGGAAACTGTCTTCTATCTTACCGTACTTTATTAAAGTAAATAGATAATATGTGATTTTGTTTATACCTATGTGTGCGGAGGGGTTGTAAATAACTGACAGGGATATCCTTCACAGTTATATGGAACTGTAGATCATGTAATATCATCCATCTAGGAGAACAAAACTCTTAGGTTAACCCCGTGTACGGACGTCAAACGTATTGGCACAGTACGACTGATGGGGGCGGCCTCCTTAGGTTTGGTAGACAACCTGAAGACTCAAACAAACATATCCGGTTTTAGAACCTACAATTGTTTACAGAGTAGATAGGCTGTTTCTCGCCGTCTCTGCTCTTTTTTTGTTATATACAGGCGCAGATATACATTAACAGGGACACTTCAAATAGACGCATTGCTTGGCTTTGTTTCTTGACAGGACAATGAAACCCGTCTTACCATCTCTTTCTTTCTATCTGAGAAAATCGGGGACACTTGTTTGTCACCTGATGTCACACGACTAGACAGGTAGCTCTTGTTCAAGCTGGTTTAACAATTTGTGAGACTGCTGTTACTGGCCTGTAGTACAGGGCAACTCATTCTTAAGTAGCACTAAAATCTGCTGCTCTATCAACCATTATACAGGGTGGGCAAAAATAAGGGTTTTATTTTTAAAAATTCATAACTTTTTTATTTATTGATTAAAAAAAATTTTTTTTTTAGAATAAGTAAAGGACCCCTTCCGAAGCAAGCATGAGCCGTATTAGCCCTAAGGAACGTACCCTCATTTAGAAAACATTATTTTTGCTTAAAAAACTCAAAACAGTGTAAAAAACAATACTTTAGTTTTTTATAAGTTTTAAGAAGTGTTTTTCGGCTAAAATTTGTTTTGTTTATTTCAAAAAATCTCGGAAGGGTCAGTCTACACACACATAAAGTTTGGTGAGTTTAACTTTTATTTTGTGGAAGTTATTCAAATTTAAGTTATTCAAATTTAAAGATAGGACCCTTATTTTGGCCCACCCTGTATTATATCGTGGTAACGGTAGTGCAATAGAACCCTTCACTAATCTTCAGTGGGCCAAATAATATAGCTGGATCAATAAAAAAATGACTCCCAGGCTATAGTGGAATGATACTAAAATTGCATGGTTACTATTAATGCTACCAGGGCAAAGCTCCTTACCTTAAAACAATACTAATATACTTTTTAATCTATCGATTACCATGGCTGATTGCATATTTCGTGAAAAACATTTTACCTGTGGATAGGTTAGACTGATGACTTTTAATATTGGACTATTGCGAAATATGGAATTAGCCATAGCAATCGATAGTTGAAAAAAACATGGATAATAGAGAGAATGCTAACGACAAGCGGTTCGCGGAAGAAAGCTATTTGAGTAGTAGAACAAATACATAGAAGATACTGCCAAGTCTGTTGCAAAAGGGCGGGCGCCATCCACCGTGCAAGAAAATTGTTCACACCTGCCGGTATGCTATATCTCTACAAATCCTGTATTCGCTTTTGCATAGAGTTACAAAATTGAGTTGCTATACTTTACGTGGCAACATCTGGACAAGAGTAAGCTAGTTTTAAATAAATAAATATTTGTAAGGAAATGTTGGCGCTCTTAGCTCTCGGCCAATGCTGGTAGACACATTAGACATTTTATTTATCACAGCGGTTCCGAAATGTCTTCTGCTGCTCAGTGAAACTATTATTTATGAGTGTTCTGTTTTAAGCAACACTGGCCATTAAATAGGATCATTCAGGCAGTCCATAATTCCAACAAGAATGCTTAAAACGGCTACAAAAGAACCACAGCATTTTCAAGACAAGCGAAACAAAAAGTTAGTTATTATATTTTATAGATTTGGAGGAGAGATAGGAGGTCAGCGCCGTTAATGGCCTGCGCGATGGCAGCATGTATCTTCTACTAAATGACTTTTTCTTGACACATAACCATTTGTTATAGTAACAATAGTAAGATTTCCGTGTAAAGAAATAAAATATGTGTTTTTCCTTTTAAATGCGTGAGTCAGAGTACAGAGTAATATTAGATAGAAAATGACTGAACACGTTTCTGGAGCCTGTGTAAATGAAAGGATCTTAAATGGCACGCTGACTAATA
The DNA here is from genome assembly GCA_963556195.1 of Sepiola atlantica. Taxonomy (NCBI): domain Eukaryota; kingdom Metazoa; phylum Mollusca; class Cephalopoda; order Sepiida; family Sepiolidae; genus Sepiola; species Sepiola atlantica. The sequence continues at coordinate 12,170,927 of OY744536.1, read as the reverse complement.
GATATAAACAGAATATACAAATATTTTGATTTCATATATATATATATATATATATATATATATATATATATATATATATATATATATATATATATTATATCAATACTATTTATTGTAGTGTACGTTAAGAATACCCGAGTTTCGTAAATCCAGTTATCCTATATTAAGGATAAAATCCGGGCGGTTATCCTAAATAGATTCACCATTCTCTCATAGAACTATATATATATATATATATATATATATATATATATATATATATAGATAGATAGATAGATAGATAGATAGATAGATAGATAGATAGATATAGATTTCTTACGGGAAACCACTAATCAAAGCTACGGTAGCATTTTAGGATAAGAGTTACATAAATCGACAGTAATGGTCACTTTCCGAATGACCAGAAACAATGGGCGGGGTGAGCAGAAAATGACTGAATGTGACTTGATTGTCCATAGGGATGTCTCAAGTGTTTGTCTACATTAGAGTTGAAGACAACCATACTGCAGGCAGTTGGGAAGAAGACTCGTGGTATATTGTTCTACAGTCGGTCAAGAAGTTTTTTTTAGTTTTTCGTAAGGGGAGATAAAAAGGAAATGTTCTTGCTGTTGCTGTAGCTAGACGAGTTCTTGCTGAGGATGTTTTACAGTGAGGCCACATGTTGGAGCTCAGTCAACCATCTATTCTGAACATAGAGATACAGACAAGAGAAGCTGGCAACATCTCTTATATATCTATACATCTCTCTCTCTCATATATATATATATATATATATATATATATATATATATATATATATAAATATATATATATATATATATATATATATATATATATATATATATATACATATATATATATATATATATATATATATATATATATATATATATAGTAAAGAGGAGTATATCGACGGACGAATCCGGGTCTCTACAAATAACATCCGGGCGTTTACGGAGCACATTCGGGCGCTCACAAGTTCACGAGTCAGCCATTGGAGAGAACTTGTATGATAATAAAAAGTGCGGTTAAGCGTACTCCGATGGATGTTTTCGCATTGTACACCAGGCCTGTTCCAAGCACTATCTCAAGGATTTGGAGGCCGTGAGTGTAACAATGCGAAAGCCATCGCTCTATAGGCAAAAAGATTTGTCTCACAAATTGGACTTATTTAGCGACTTCTAAAAAAATTTAAAAACATAATTTGCCTCTTACGTCCATATATTTCTTTTCTGTTCATAATGGCGATATTCAATCTCCCTGTTATTTTCATCTCTACGTTACTCTTTTCCCCGTTTTTAAGCGATATTCGCCGACGTTTCCCTTGAAAATGTATCGGCTGAAATGTACCTTTGGATTTAGTCTGTTAATTTTAGTCGATCTTTTTTATTATTTTTAAAAGTTTTTAATCGAATGTCTTCCGACGATTAAATATATTACAATAATTTTCCTCTCTTTTTTTTATTGTGATATTGTCCTCGACTACGTTTGACTCCGTTCATCCTATTAAAAAGCTTGATAACATTCTGTACCACCAACAATTTGTTCAAATATATATATATATATATATATATATATATATATATATATATATATATATATAATTAACTTGTTACAAATATCCAGGGGTATGAATCCGAAGGAAGTTGAAACCGGGTTTATGAGAGTGCTCAATGAAAATTCAGAGCAAAATATATATTTTTTGATTTTATTCCATTAGTTGCGACAAAATAGGTTTTGTTTCATTGGTGCGGATAGCTACCAATTCATCAGGCCGGCGAAAGGAATTCAAATGGCATAAAATTTTAAGTTCATTATTATTATTATTATTATTATTATTATTATTATTATTATTATTATTATTTTTTTAATACTATTATTATTATTATTATTATTATTATTATTATTATTATTGTTATTATCATTAATATTCTTACAAACTTGTTATTTCTATTTCTATTTTTATTCTAATTTTATTTATATTTATCTTTATTTTTATTTTATTTTTATTTTTATTAAGGCTTTTACATAAGGCTGTTGTCGCTGCGACTGTCGTGGGTATGGTTGGCGGGCATTGCCATTGTCATAATCGGTTTTGTTGGTGATATGACTGGTAACACCAGAAAACTTCTTTTATAAAAGATTCCACTAGTATTGATCTCGGTATAATATAATCACAATTTAAAAAAATATAATCACAACAAAATTCACTACAAATATCAAACAAAACATTAAAATAAAATAAATAAAATGTAAAAGTAGCAATTAATACCCTAAATTAAAATTATCAAACATTTTTATCCACATGATAATTACTTATTAGAATTAAAATAAGAATGACGGTTGTAATCATGGTTTTATTCTCATTTTGAATTTGACTCACTCTGGCCGTCGCCCCATCTCCCTCCTCCCGCCCCGGCCGAGATTGAAATTGTCGCAGCACTGACACGTGCAAAACCTCCCACGTAATAATTTGAAACACGACTTGTTGAGGTCCTTCCCCCTCCCCTCTCATGTCCCATGTCGCCGTTATAGACAAAGCCCCAACTCTATCCCCCTCCTCCTCCAATGTATTTTCAATTTTCAATCTCCCGTTAAAGTGAACTTAAAATTTTATGCCATTTGAATTCCTTTCGCCGGCCTGATGAATTGGTAGCTATCCGCACCAATGAAACAAAACCTGTTTTGTCGCAACTAATGGAATAAAATCAATATATATATATATATATATATATATATATATATATATATATATATATATATATTATTACAATCTGACATTCTTCCCCAACCAAACAAACAGAGGGACACCAACACCAATCAGTATAAAAAAACGATGACTGTGAGGTGTTAAAGAAGATCGAACGGTCGAGGGGGGATAGCATTATCCAGATCCTGAACATTCTATAATCTGAGTCAGACTTATTGTCACACGCACACAAAGTGCAACCACGTTCTTTGCGACTGAGCGATCACTTCTAAGTTGATGTGTGAGAACTCCTGGTGAGTAACAAGATATAATAAGAAAAGTCATTTAAAACCTCGAGAATTACATATATTCTTTTTTATTTTGTTTTTGGATCGTATCAGATCGATCAGTCATAACAAAACTGCAAGCGCAATTATCTCTTCGCTGATCAATGGCGAGTAGTCGAGTTTTTTTATTACTTCTGCGAACGTGTGAAATCAGTCTCGCATAGCGTTAAAACAGTGGAGCGATTTAATTCAAGTTTTACAGAGGACGAATGAATATACAAAACATCAAAAATAAGGAAAAACAAGTTCAGCACACTCACACACACTGATATATATATATATATATATATATATATATATATAGAGAGAGAGAGAGAGAGAGAGAGAGACAGAGACAGAGAGAATGGTAGTTTGCTTGAAGCATTGCTTGGAATAGTAGTAGTATGTTTTTAAAAAGCTGTGGACAATGCAAATTCCGGGTAAGATGTAAGCTGGAAGGAATAAAAATAATAAATCGAATACGAAATGTGACTTACTATTTATTGTTTCCTTAAAATCTTACATAACAGCAAGTGTGGTGTTAGCTGTTTGTGTGATGTCCGGATGATTATAAAAATCATTTATTTAAAATTCCGTCCGTGCAGAGGATCTGCCAAAATGGATGCCAGAAGACAGAGACAGCGTAGCAGCAAAGCAGTCCCGCAGAGAATAGATTCTGAAAACTCCCTTTCGTCAGCGATGAAATCACCACGTCTATCCGCAAGGCTATACATAATGAAAACCTTGATATACAACTAACCCATACTGGCACTTCCTTACGCCAACACCTATCTTAGAAACGTACTAAGCACACACCCGAACCCTGCTCTCTGACGAAATGCCTTATCCCCAACACTGCTCTGTGCCATCGCACCAACTGTGTATATAGGCTACACTGAAATAAATGCAACAAGTTTTACATCGGTAACACAACAAGATCACTACACCTGCGCATCAAAGAGCACATGATCCCCCGTATATCCTTTTTTCTACAAGCACACTAAGATATGCCCGAATACTCAGCGTGATATTCATATCTCCATCTTAGCGTCTGTCAGAAACATTGGGGACCTTAGAATCACAGAATCAATCCTCATCTCCAGATTATACCCCTCACTCAATCAGCGTCACGTTCTCCACTCACCTTTCATTCTATAACATCTACCATCTCACCCACTGACCAATCCTCATATCTAACACTCATTATATTCCATTTCCACCACTTACCCCATTACTTACTTCCTATATTAAGTCATCACACACCCTAACAATCAAATAAGCCCCATATCAACATCCATCCCAACACACATTCAGCCACAAACTAAAAAACATAATCAATCAACCTACTCCACTAACCCACCAAAATAGGTCATCTCATAAGTTGGCATTATTAATTAACTAATATAACCACATATAAAATGTATACAAATAACGTACAAAATAATTATAATAATAATAATAAAAAAATAATAATAATAAATAAATAAATAAAATAATAAATAGAAATACATTAAATTATAAAAAAATTAAAAAAATAAGAAATAAATTAAAAAATATGTAAAAAAAAAGAAAAAGAAAAACACTCAGTAAAGAAATATTAAAACAAGATGAAAAATAAAGAATATATAAATAAATAAATAAACAAACAATAATACATATATATATATACATGTATATATATATATATACATATTATATGTATATATATATGTAGATATGTATATATGTGTATATATATATATAACAAATAACTTTATACACAGACTTCTACCGACCGAATCTATAAATTAATTCACATTAATGACCCGTATAACAAACAGAGTTATTTCCCCTACATCATCTTCACAACCGAATTTAATCCTATAGTAAATAACATATTACATTAATTCGATAAACTAATTTCATGAAACTCACAATTAATAATACTTCTTGCATATATGATAATCAATAAATTTAATAAAATCTAGAATATTTAAAATGAGAGATTGATCACTTTACTTTATATTAAAATTCTTAAAATACGGGAAAAAATACGAAAAAAAAACACACCGAAAATAAAAAGTAAATAATTAAAATATAAATACAAAAATATATATTTTTGTAAAACTAACAGTAAATTGATCACCATACACTTATCTAATATTACACACATATTTTTGAACACCACATTTATATACATAACAGAGCTTTAACATTTATTAATTCTATTCTCTGCTGGACTGGTTTGCTGCTACGCTGTCTCTGTCTTCTGGCATCAATTTTGGCAGATTCTCTGCACGGACGGAATTTTCCTCTGGTGCTTATTATTTTTGACAAAGGGAAGTTTCTTTTCCCGAAATATTAAATAAATGATTTTTATAATCATCCGGACATCACACAAACAGCTAACACCAAACTTGCTGTTATGTAAGATTTTAAGGAAAAAATAAATAGTAAGTCCCATTTCGTATTCGATTTATTATTTTAGTACCTTCCAGCTTACATCTTACCCGGAATTTGCATTGCCCACATCCTTTTAAAAACATACTATATATATATATATATATATATATATATATATATATATATATATATATATATATATATATATAATGTGGGTTGTTAGGGGGTAATATTGTTTTTCCTTAACTCACCAATGCTTATAAATGTATCCCGACTTATGCTATCGTCTGCCAATCTGTCTAAGTTGTATATCTACAGTTGATTCATATGGATGGCAATCTGCGTTCACTTCCTACATCGAGTATTTCTTACACTATATATATTTTTCTACTAACAACTCACAATTTACTAAGTCAAAAATACCACTCGAGGATAAATGTTAATGAGTTTGTCAGGTTGACGATTAGACAACATTGTGAAGATTAGTAACGATATTCGTAACTCGATAGTATGTTCTGATTTCAGAAGACGGCAGAACAAGAATGTGTTAACATTCGACTTGAAACGACCGTTTTGTAGTCGGCTGGAAAGCAGCCCCGTTGTAGTGGGTACCACAGACGGGTGTTCTATGGAAGAAACTTTGGTCATGGAATTTCCGTTTCGTTTTAGGTCCACAGAGGGGGGAAGGGAAATTATTGACAGTCGTTGAAGCTAGACAAGTTTTTGTTGTAAATTTTTTACGGGGTGAAACCATAGATAGGAGCTCAGTTGAGCACCTACCATGAAAAGTAGGATGAATCAGAGAAAGATTAGCAACGTCGCTTTCTGTGAGAAATAATGCAAAGACAAGAAAAAGACACCCCCATTCGATTTCGAAGTCGTTTTTTGTACTCTGTCAAGTAGGAAAAATACTCTGAGCTAAACCTCCCCAGATGGGGAGCGGTAGAATGAGTTAACCATTTTTCCAGTGACTTTAGCACCTGATTTGATGTAATTCTATTTTACGTCTGTGGTAAACGTTAGTCTCACAAGTTTATCAAAGCTTCCCCAAGAAGAGAACAATGGGGCTTCCTCGGGAAGAGAGCCATCCATTCTAATTGAGGCAAAGTGACAATCTGAGTGTGGGGGGTGCAAAGAAGGAAGCTTAGTTTTAGATGTATTAAAAGTAACCAGCCACCCTTTTCCTCATTGCACCAAGTGCTCTAGGTCGGAAGGGAGACAGAATCAGAATGACCATGATCATTAATGTTCTCCGACATGGTTGTGTCATCTGCATACATATCGATAACTCATTTCAGAATGTGATTTAGGAAATCATTGATGAAGGTAATGTAGAGGGTGGGCTCCAGAATTAATCTTTGAGTCACGCAATCATTGATATGTGCTACAAACTTCTAGCCATCAACGACTAATTTTATAAAGCTATTTGAAAGAAAGCGTTTGATGGCTAACAGACAATTTCAAAATATTCCATAGCTAGCAAGCTTGTTAAGTCAACGTTTATTTCAAAGCATATCAAAGCATTCTATATGTCCAAAGGTATTGCTCTGGAAACGAAACCCCCGTCACACATGGATAACTACAAAGCGTGCTGCTGCCATTATTCTATTATTACAAATGACATAGATGCCTACATATAAAAGCCGCATTGACAACTGCCAGCAACCATTGCAAAATAATCATAGAAAACGCAAAAGTGTCCTATGCCCAATCTTTTAAATCTACAAACACTGAAAAGTGTCCGTGAACGAGTCAATGCTTTCACAAAAATAAATGCGGCACTGTTTTCTTCTTCTTCTTCTTCTTCTTCTTCTTCTTCTTTCCTTCGCGCTCACCTCTCAACGAATCTCCCAATCACATTTTTTATGCTTCTTGTTGTAATGACATCTCGCATATGTAAATGAGCACGTCAAAGCCGCCCGCCGCCCGCCGCCGTTTCCTCTAAAAGAAAATTAAATTCAACTTGTCGTGAATGGGCGTTTCCGGGTTCGCGCCCGCAGCTCTCCTCCACACAAGCAGCAAACCAACCGTTTTATCTTAGACAAGCGTCTTGGTCGACAGCAGTCGGCTGCCTCTCCTGCTCTGCGCTACAGTCCTAGCTCACGTAAGTTTTGGACATATGGTATTGTACAGATGTAAGACCTCTAGCCCAATAATCATTAAAGGATTTGAGCTGATATACGTTGTACATGAAAAAACCAAACCTTTTGCAAATCATGTTGTTACAATGCCCGCTCTTAGCAACCAGGGCCACGACTGTCTTTAAGTTACTGTTATGACTTGAAATACTTGGGATACATAAATCTGTTCGTGAATCTTCCGAATTTATCTGGAACTTTGATGCTAGCAACCAACCAGTCCTTATAACATTCTTATCATTGTCCTTAAGAATCTGCTACCGGAATTCACTCCTAACCTTTTAAAATTCTTCAACTTTTGCTTGAAGAAGAAATACTTGTCGGAAATCTTCATTAATCGGCCTAGTATGACAAGAACACATGCGATCGTATTTTCGCCACTTGGAACAGACCAATCAGTGTTCTGTATGTCATGAGTAAGTTGTTTGAATCTGTAACGAAACATGAAATATTCAACCACCGCAGGTTTGTCACAGAAGATGTGACAAACCGGCTGTGGTTGAATATTCCATGTTTCGTTACAGATTCAAACAACTTACTCATAACATACAGAACACTGATCGGTCTGTTCCGAGTGGCGAAAATACGATCTCCTGTATTATTGTCATACTAGGCAGATCAACGATTTCCGAGAAATATTTCTTCTTCAAGCAAAATTTGACATTCTCTGTCAACTTTATCTTTATTTACATGGAAGGGGCTCGACTAAGCTCCAACCTGATTGTTTCTTTTTGTAAGACATTCAATGAAATACTTCTTATGTCCAAGTGCATACTCTCATACATAATTTTTTATAGACATAACTTATTTACAACGGTTTTCCGTCTGTAAAACACATTACCGCGAGACTACTTCCATGTAACCTTTAAATCCAATGTCCAAAATATTTTGCAATGAATTGTAGTAAGTAATCAAACTTCGTCCATACCATTGATTGTAATATATTTTATTCTATTTTACTACTCCTTATCCCTCAGTGGCTCTGGCCTTGATAGGTGTTGACGCAATAGTAAAATATAAATGATACATAAGTATTTTTATGTATGTCATTGCTATCTAACTCGCTTCACCAAGTCTAACATATTTAAAGCTCTAGTCAATAATGTATATATATATATATATATATATATATATATATATATGTATGTGTGTGTGTGTGTGTGTGTGTGTGTGTGTAGGTGAAAAATGAAAAAGGAAAACAGATTAAAGTGCAGGAGAAAAACAAAACACAAGAGATTTGACCGGTTTCATTCGTGTTGGCGAACGTCTTCATAAAAAGTGAAGATTTGGAAATAATTTTATTTTGAAGGCACACACATGGGAGGAGGAAAGGATGATTCGATTGGACTATATGAGAAGACTTTAAGTGACGTTGAAATATGACAAGTGGGTGACACATTCTTTTTTGTTTCTTCTTCTTCTTTTTATATTTTATATTTATTTTCTTTTTTTTTTCACTTCCACACCTACTGAGCTAGTATGGAGGAGGCGGTGGGGGGTAAAAGCCGATAAGAGGGGAGAAGACAGAGCAACTGGTTAGTATTAACACCAAATAGGAGTGGGCATGAAATTGATATATATATATATATATATATATATATATATATATATATATATATATATATATATATACACTTAAGCAGCAAGTCATTATCCAGTCAAGCGTTATTGAACGTCACATAACTTTTTCGTTTGTAACTCGTCTTTCTCTCTGTCTCTGTCTCTGTCTCTGTCTCTGTCTCTGTCTATGTCTCTGTCTCTGTCTCTGTCTCTGTCTATGTCTATGTCTCTCTCTCTATCTCTCTCTCTCTCTCTCTCTCTCTGTATATATATATTAATATATATATATATATAAATATATGTATATGTATATATATATATATATATATATATATATATATATATAGATAGATAGAGAGAGAGAGAGAGAGAGAGAGATAGTGATGGAAATTAACTTAATGGCAATATATTTGTAGCTTATTTTGGCAGGTCAATTCAATCGACCTTGATTGATGAATATACATTCCAACGTTTTCTAAAATTCCTATTTTAAAATATGTTAATAAACTGATGCACTGTTTCAAGATTTGACAATAATAATAACATATTTTATTTTATTTGAAAAGACTTGCACTCAATAGTTATTGAAAATATATTTGAACGATATTTTTATGACTATATCTCTTGGGCCTATCTACGCGAAATCAGAAAAATCAATCTATTTATAAGGAACGATCGATTTTTCGATGAATCATACTGACAAAATATAACTACTTCTTGAATTCATTCAATTTCAAGTCATATATTCTTATGTTATATATATATATATATATATATATATATATATATATATAGATAGATACAATTAAAACCACAAAGGAACTGACGTTTTTAATTTGTTAAATGATTTGCACTCAGTAACCTCTAATAAATGCATTTGGAAAATGTATATGTACACGCACACATATAGATTGGAATAATGTGTATATATACGCGTACAGAAATATTAATATATATATATATATATATATATATATATATATATATATATATATTCATATATATATATATATATATATATAATTAACTTGTTACAAATATCCAGGGGGTATGAATCCGAAGGAAGTTGAAACCGTGTTTATGAGAGTGCTCAATGAAAATTCAGCGCAAAATATATTTTTTTTTGTTGATTTTATTCCATTAGTTGCGACAAAACAAGTTCTGTTTCGTTGACGCTTGCAAATATTTGCAAGCGTCAACGAAACAGAACTTGTTTTGTCGCAACTAATGGAATAAAATCAACAAAAAAAATTATATATATATATATATATATATATGGGAAGAGAAGGATGAAAGTAATCCGACGTGATGGGAAAATGAAAAAGGAAAACCAAAACATGGATGTTTTTTATGTGTACATCAACGTTTCCTCTTTATTTATAAGACTTCATCAGGATGATAAAATAGAGAAAAAGTGTCATGCAAGCAAAGATACATGTAGGGTAGACATATTGGGAGAAAATAGAATGAAATAGGGGCCAACTGCTGGGTGGACGTCCGTATTTGTTGGAGAAATAGAAATGAATGTAGAAAAGAATGAGTGGGGAAAAATGGAAGGATGGGGTGAGCCAGGACTACTGTGGCTGGTGGTAAGAGAAAGAAGTGGGGGATGAGCAGGGGTAAAGTGGATGGCAGAGAGGGAGATGAGGAATATTCAGGATGTTTCAAAATAATCTTTACATATATTTAAGCATTTTAATGATGCAAATATATGCGCATTTATCTTTCTATCTATCTATCGTTCTATATTTCTATCTCTATACCTTTATATAATGTATATATATATATATATATATATATATATATATATATATATATATATATATAGCATGGTAAGCTTCTGTACGAAAGTACAATTCAGGTACAGAGGAAGTATACGTTTAACTTGAAAAACTCAAAAGATAATGTCAAACAGATATCATTGTTTTTAACCTACTAATTGGATCGTTAAACGTAAATTAGAATCTTTAGAAGAAAAATTATAAAAGAATTGAAAAGATGTTTACATCCTGGGAAGCAAGCACATTTTGCAGGTGGGAGTTAGGGTCTTCACTGTTGAGTTTTCCCGCTCATCTTAAGCCCAACCATTCATCACATATCCAAACTAATCTCATTACCTTCCCTCACACATTCATCACAGAGATTTACTTGTTTCCATAAAGTACAACATCCGTCACATATATCAAATACAAATGCGCCGATCATATTATAGAGAGATAATTTAGGAGTTTACAATCTGCTTAAATTTGACATTATATTGGTATCATTTTTATTAATGAGCTCTGATTGTAAAAGTCACCCGAATAACTTCCGTATTCATAAAGATAGTCAGCTAGCACTGAGCTAATCTGTAGACTTAGTTAATTCCGAGCACATCAATTGTAATTTAGAAGATAAAATTCGGTACGACATACAATTATATCAATCCGCTTGCTTCTCTCGTGTCTATTGCGGATACAGTTATGTTAATTATAACTTGGTAGGATATGATCAATAATGCGAGTAAAATATACCTTACTGAGATCGAGTGTTAGTGGTATAATAAGAAATCGAGATGACATGTATTTGGCGAGCAGTGAGCAGAGTTTTCTTCTGTATATACATGGGTATGTGGAGGTATTTAAGTAGATAAGCTTCATAAATAGAGATGCTAATGCATACAAGATGATTATATAGCACAAAAACATGTAAGTTTCTATGCGTTACAAAAGGTAAATAATACACGCGTTGAAGCTATAAAGCGTACATATTATATTTATGAACCTATTTTTTGATTTAATATATACATATATTCTTTTTAAAAGAGTAGAAAGTATATAAATAGAATAGAAAGTGACTTTTCGGTTTACTTGGGCAGCACTTTTTGTCCTTTAGTCCTCACATTACATGAGATATATTTCATACCAAGGGAAAATAACACATGTTTATTGAGTCGTACTCTATCTATCTTACATTTATCGTTGGCCTTGAAGTAGTATTTTTATCTCCTTACACGATGTGAATTTATGCTTTGTCTGGAGTGATTCAACGAAAACAAATACATATATATATATAGTATGGAAATATATATATATAGCAAGTAAGCTACATAGAGGTGTCAATATTACATTATAGCATGGAATCATTCGGTTAATTGCGCGGGTCTTATATTATCTCTTGTTTTCATATTAAAGTTGTTTTAGACTAGCTAACTAACCAATCAAATTTGTTGTCATTAGTCCCTCAGGGTGTAATGTGTTTATTAGCCAATGACCAAAATTATTTCAAACAAAAGCATGATTGCCCATTATTTGGCACCCTTATCTTTTGTTCGGGTAATCGTTTCGACTTACGTCCTTTTTAAGCTGATCGAATTAATAGATAATTTAATTTTAGCTAGTGTGGGAATAACATCATTTACTTTTTATTTATTTTATTTGTTGCTTCTTTATATATATTTAGTCTTTTACATTTGTTTCCTGTTATTAATTAATTACTTATTTCTATATAAATAAAGTAATCTCGAATTTTTCAGTCACTACAAGACTATGACCACAAGCGCTATATAGAATCTAAATTTTGTCCCGTTTTATGCCAATAAGTGATGCGGTTTCCGGGAATGATCGATCAGTTTTATTTGATTTCATTATTTCCTACATTATTTTGGTCATACCTAACTCTCTAAAAAAGTCATATACATGAAAGTCGGATAAACTTTTACTCGCATGTAAACATCTACAATCACTACCACTACCTAACACCGGAACGTCTTCTTCATTAGATATATTTTAAAGCTCTAATGCTCATTATTACATTTTTAAAAATTACTTGATATTGTCTTTCACCAATTACAACATTCCTAAGTAAATAAGGGACGCTTCTTTGAGCTTATCTACCTACTTTTACTGCGTTACCTGATTAAGCAATAATAGAATATAATTGCCGAACGTTAAAAGTAAAAATTGACATTAAAACATACCGTCTCCTATTCCTCAATTTAGTACACTCTCCAAATATAGCTCACAAATTCAATTAAATATTACTAGTTAAAATGTAATTGTAAAGAAAAATAAATTCGCGAACTACCAGCATATCAGCTTGAATGTCATCTGCAATGAGCGTTACGCGTATAATACACTAAACGCATCGTGTGACTAATCCGATTTCATCATTTACATCCTGAGATTCAAGAATAAAATCTCTAAAACATCTCTCTTAGCAAATTCACTCTCTCAAAATGGCGTCGCTTATCGAGCTATCATAAGTTTCTTTTTTAACTTACAAATAATACGTTATGGTAAGCTTATTACAATTACTTTCATAACTACCCTCATGCTTATAGTTCGTTAACCACAAAGTTACTTCTGCAGTTTACGGAGCGATCTATTATTTTGATAGGCTTTAACGGTATCTTTTGTTTATTACAGTATTAGAAAAAAGGTTCCTACCCCATGTTACGAAGGATTTCTAAATTATATCGTTGTTATTTAAGCACGGTTCGTAAATTGCAACAGCACCACAACAAAATACCGAGATTACCTGTTTTACATATACTTTAGAGTCATCGCAACTTACTTTTCTCACTTTCTAAACGTTCATTTTAAAATCATGCTTACACGATATGGGAGCCGTAATAAAATCATTTTCATCATTACAGTTCTGCTTTCATTTTGTTTTGAAAAATATCCGATATAAGATATGTAACATGTACATTCAGAAACATAACAAAACATGTATTCACATGCTTAAAATGCCTAAGTCTATAATGATATCTTCAGAGTCAACTAAGCATAATTGCTACACTAAACTTCACCATTTCAGACGTTACTAATTATGTAATTAAACATGTATTGTATTATAATATGGAGTAGAAAAAAGATGTGTCGCTATTTCTGAAAATTACCATACTTACTTTGTTTATTGTTATTTTATGAGGCACATTAAAATTAACGATGATTAAACATTTGAAGATATAAAGTACTTGAAGCATAAAAACTTTTACTATAATGACCAGATTCGGCATTAAATAACCCAAAAAGGGTTGATATGCCGTAAAACAAAACTACCAAACCAAAAACGATGATTAAACATTTGAAGATATAAAGAACTTGAAGCATAAAAACTTTTACTATAATGACCAGATTCGGCATTAAATAATCCAAAAAGGGTTGATATGCCGTAAAACAAAACTACCAAACCAAAAGCTCTGATTAAACATTTGAAGATATAAAGTACTTGAAGCATAAAAACTTTTACTATAATGACCAGATTCGGCATTAAATAACCCAAAAAGGGTTGATATGCCGTAAAACAAAACTACCAAACCAAAAACGATGATTAAACATTTGAAGATATAAAGAACTTGAAGCATAAAAACTTTTACTATAATGACCAGATTCGGCATTAAATAATCCAAAAAGGGTTGATATGCCGTAAAACAAAACTACCAAAATTAACATTACAGTGTAGTATCTGTTGCCGGTACATGATGAGTTCGATGATGATGTTATTCGACAATTATAAAAGAAATAAACGACAACAATTAAATATTACATATATTCTAATAATCCTTATCCTGTAATTGATTTTTTTTCATTCCCCCCTCTCTTACTATCTCATACTTGAGGATTAGGCTTAATGAATTCTTAGTTGACGATGAACAATCCATTGAGAGTATAACATGAACAACAACAAATGTATAGCAATAAAAACTATGCATATAACTTCGACTTTCTTCCCATCTTCTTACATCACAACTGCAAATTTCTGGATACTTATTCCAAAAAGAACGAAAGAAAATACACTCATGCATACAGTGGTCCGCCGGGCAACGCTGGGACACTGGGCCTGCTAATATGCATATTTTTCTCGAGTGAAGTTTATTCTATGTCTACAGTTAGTTACTATTTCGCTACTACCATTTTGTAGTAACATTTGGGGATGCTTAACATTTTGAATAGCTTGTTTTTTCAGTCAAACATAGTCGACCTGGCTCGTCTTAATATATGCATGTACTGACCAATCATAGTGTTCCCCACTTAGTTCTTGTCGACCGTCAGCTTTCTTCTTTTTTTCCAGTAATGGTTCGTTTGTGATTTTTTGAATTGGTGTTTTTTGTTATTGAATGTGCTTTTATAGTTAGTATGGCTGGTTTTGTGCTATAGACAGGTTAATATATAGTTTTCGCCCTTCTACTCCTTTTTCTCTTCCTCCTCCTCCTCCTCCTTCTCCTCCTCCTCCTCCTCCTTCTCCTACTACTAATAATAATACTACTATAACTAAGCTCAAGTAAATACTGAAAAAATATAAACAATATATTATATCACCTTATAATATTAGATGTGTTTACACATGAAATAATAATTATATATTTATTTATTTAATGTTTGAAGAATTGTTCGTTCATATGTGTTAAGCTTCCTAAGCTACGGTGTTTATAATATAGTGCTCACTAACAAGTAGAGGAGTATTATAGTATACATTGTTATTTATACAAACATTTTGACTACATACGTCTAGCTTCCATAGCCCACGCCGAGAATATTGAAAGAAATGAATTAATGCTATTCGAGTATAAAGTCTTGGCAGTATGGAATCAGGAGATTGGAAATAATTCGTAAGAGGAGAAGAGATATTTGAAGAGATTCAACTTCACTTTATACATATACATGCGTATACACAATGTACATATACACTCACTTATGCATACATATACACACAGAAGAACCCGCCAAGCAAATGATAATTATCTTCTTTCCAAGAACTGCAGGCTTGGTGAACCCTCTTTCTGCTGAATGTTTTCCTTCTACCTATAGACTTGGTCTTTTCAAGATTATGGTGAATAGGCATCTCCTGTCTTTGCGATAATCATGTTTCGTTCTTGTTAGCTGCTTACATCAAGTCCGTTCATGCCTTGTCTGGAGCGATTTCCATGAAAAAATACACAAGTGTATATATGATAGAAAGAGTTAAAAGGGATAAAGACAGTAAGAATAACAAATAAAAAATAAAGAATAATGTATCTCATCATATGCTTCTGCCTTATAAATAATTACTCCGGTGAATGAACCTAATAGCAAAAATAAAACAAACATTAAATATATCTTCATAATCCTGAATATTGTTGCTGTTTTCAAGAAACACATGCTTAACGTAATAGATACGGCGAGAAACTAAGCGATGGTCAAGCAGAATTCAAATCATGTCTGACGTATTTACACACTGATACTGCTGTGATAGGTATAAACCCGTTTTACCTGATAATGTGTCTCTAGAAGTAGTTATGAATAGTCTAAGAATCATGGTTCAATTAATTGCGGGAAACCTAATTATTCTAACAGTGACCATAACCCGTCATATCCGGGCATTATGCAAGTTCAATATATTGGAAAGTATGGGCCCCAAATAGACTTAATCAGATCTATAATCTGTGTCGACTTGAACTTTCTTCTACTGCCAATGCATACGTTACTCTTAGCTACACATTAAATACTGGGATATGACGATTTAGTTTCGTACATGTTTTTCTCGACATTGCCCCCCTGAAATACCAACACATTATACCTTTTAGATTTCTTATTCTCTTACAGATAACATTGCACACCTATTCCTATGATTACATGGATTTGTTTGTACACCTGTACAATTTTAAATCTATTACAACAAACTTTAATTTGTTATTTGAATTCAGGAATCAAGGGGTTTAACCGTTTAAAAAGATAGATTGCAAAATAACCAGTAGGGGTTGGTATCTGTTCCGATGGATACTACACCCCATAGGCCGGTATTGTCTTGGCCTTCGGGTCTTGATTAACGCCGGTCTATTGGTCTGCCCTGTGCAGTTCTAGGAGGTCCACCCTCCCAGGATTTGCCTTCTCACCCTTTGAGAAGGAGTTAGTTTATTGTTAATCGCCTGAGGCGCCCCTACTGGGGAACGCCGACGGGGCTGCCCAGCCAATTTTTAATGGTCAGAGTGCTCACATTCTCGAGCGCTGGTTTTTCAAATCCCATTTCCCGACCTTGTGTCACATCTTACCTTGTGAGAGGAAGATAAATAAAACCAATAACTATTTTCGGTATATAAACAATATATATATATATATATATAAATAATATTTTCTATTTCCTTTCTTCTTTTTTTATGATGTACTACCTTCCCTCTCCCCTCTCCCCTCTCCCCTCTCCCCTCTCAAATGCACCATATTGACTTCGGTTTCTTTAAGATATTTATATATCCTAAAACTTTATTTCACGCTGTACTCTCTGTGCTGCACCATAGATATACACTGTATATGTTCTTTAGTCCTGATATCATCATCCCAGGCATTACTCCCTCCTTTGTAGGCAGTGTATTATATGTTCTTTAGTCCTTATATCATCCTCCCAGGCAGTACACCCTCCTTTAAAGGCAGTGCAGTATATGTTTGTTCGTCATATATATGTACGTGAAAATATATGCGGTGAGTTTTTTTCTTAGTAAGCACAATGGTAACATGCCCACGTTTTACGACTTCGAAAATGATTTTGAAGTCATTCAATGTTGTAATATTGTTTTAGAACTAGCGTTTTTTTTAAGCAAGGATATTTCATATGTTGTCTAAATCTGCATAGCTCAACAAAGTGGAGAAAAAGAGATTACTATTACTTCCTCACTATTCCAGAGAAAACATGTGGAAATCGCCTTTCGCATGAGTCTATATTTTGTTTTGTATATTTCAATTGTCGTTTCGTTGCACTATAATTATTTGAAGTACAACTGTAATTATGGTTATGATGATGTTGAAATAAAAAAATTCACACATTAGAGAGCGAAATGACCTGTCAACATATCCTGATATTGATGGGGAATTAATCATGCATCATCGCTGAATCCATCGAGCGATTTGTGTTGATGACATGCATTAGATTATTACCATTATTTATTCTATTAATAATGATCACGACACACATCAACGTATCATACAATTAACGAATATGCAAGAAATATCGGTGAACATTCGTAAACTATTGGACATACAAGTATCTCTATATGTATTAAAACTTTAATTATCTAATTTAATTCATTATTTGGACTCTGAATATATAAGATACAAAGGGAAGACGGGGTCAGCATATACATACTCTAAAACGTCTTTGTTAAAACACTGTACATTCTCGTTTCATCTTCAATCTCATGCGAAATTAAATGGTAGTATTATATACACTGAGTTGAAGCCAAGAGAAGCTAAACGTGAAACATTGTCTTATATTGTAAACTTGGATATTTTGTAAATCACATTACAATTTCTTAAAATATAATACTTTTTTCATAAATTACCAATAAATACATGTATGATGTAAAATAGGTATTTAACTTAACAACAGCTTAAAAGTACAAAGAACAGACGTGTATATAACATATCAAGGGTTGTCTAGTTTATCTATGAAAATCCAACTATTTTAGTCAAGTAAATCTCTAATCTGTTATATAAGGTCGAGTGATATTTTCCTCTGTACCATCAGTGCGTATAGGTTGCTAACAAAAAGCTACGTAAATCCTCGTCGGAAGAGATTTAGGTACAATATTTGTACATGTTTTTAGAAACTATGAATCTAGTTTCGTTCAAATTCATCATATTTTATATTCAGTCATATATACAGATATTAGGAGGGGGTGTTGGTGCAGATAAGGACCCAAGCTAAAATCGACTTGGCGTCGTTAGGGTTAGAGTTTGGTTTAGGGTTAGCGTAAGGGTGATTGATAGCGTTAGTAGTAGGGTTATCGCTAGGGTTATGGTCAAAGTAAAGGTCAGGGTTAGCTTGGTTCTTTATCTGCACCAGTACACGGAGTGTTTTTCACTCTTTTACTCAGATCTACTATCACCACTTCCAATGTAAACAATAAAAATCTTATAACGTGCATTATTGTTTTATAATTCAATCTTGCACTTGTACGTTAGATATTCTACATTTTTAAACGAAACACGTAATACCCTTTCTAGACAATATTTTGGCAAGAGTCCTTTCTTTAAACTAACGTATTTATATTAGTATAACATTTTACAAGATTCAACTGGATATTACACCAAATATAAGCAGAAATCTTCAAAAAACTGTTTTGATAAATAATATTTCAAAATCGCATTTTTCATGCATACATATTGATGGCTGTGTACATCTTTAGTCGTTGCACAATATTTATCCAACATACCACTGAGATGATAATGCTGTCAAATTCTTAATGAAATATTTACAAATTAGGGAGCGAAATAACCTGTCAACATATCGAAGTGTTTCATCGTTGTGGAATTAATCAAGTATCATCGATGAATCCCTAGAGTTATCGATGTTGATGACACATGCTCTCACATTGATTAGATTTGCAGTGACGCTCATAGATCCAATATATTATACAATGGACGAATGTGGAAGGAATATCAGGGCATATTCCGAAACGTTTACGCTTTCAAGAATTTATATATAATATTAAAAGTCTGATAATATTGCGTGGTTCTATGTTCTCACACTGAATGCATTCGATACGAGGAAGCGTTAACGAGAGTAGTGGTGGTAGCAGACTGTGTATTACACATATATCGTAATCCAAAGGTTGTGAGTTCAATCACTGTAAATGTATTTCATTTTTATTTTATGTTCATTTTAGCACAAAAATAAATTTTAGTTATATATAATACTAGCTGAGGCTGTGTCCCGACGTTGCCTGAGAAATGTAGATTAACTCAAAAAATGCCATGCCCAAATATTGACGATCTGGCGTGAATACAAACGTCACAATATTAAAATCAGATCTTCAGAGTTTTATGTCAATGTTACTTATTATTAGTAATAGTATTTTAACAAATAGAATGATTGTTTAGCAGCCAAAACCGGTATCCATGTAAATATCTATCTAGTTCATGTGACTCCGGTTGTGTGTACTAATTTATGGTAGTAACTTGAACAGGAGAAAATCCACAGGCTTAATCAGATCTACCTACAACATATCTGTGACTCCCTCTTAATTTAGAAATTACAAGTCTTTTCACTGCATAAGAAATAAAAACGTGCCCCTCTATTTGTACGGTAGGGTGGGGCATAATGTGTCAACTCACTGTTTATTTTCCCCCAACTCAAAGTTCTTCCTATGATCTCCTTCCTCGATTTACCAGCTTTGAAAAGTGCTACTGGTTGACTTGCTGATTTTGTTTTATGATAAAGTTGTCTCATCTTGTGAATAAAATAATTTTAACTTGGAAAACATCAATACAAATTCAGACATATATATTACTGACATGGTTATCAAAAAATAATTACTTTCGAAGGTAGGGTGAAATGGGTCACCTCAAATCTGTATTGGTGAAGGCACTTATTCAGATCCGTGTTGGCAAGAATAGACACTATTCAAAATTTATGTAATCATATTAAATATTACAACATCGTAATTATTACATATTTAGAATTTATGGAATCATCGGAAATATTATCTATGTGAAAGTACATGTTGCTAGAGAGAGCTCGTGTTTTTGCATATTAAATATTACATCATATAAAATATTACTACATATAAAATATTACAACATATTCAATATTACAACATATTCAATATTACAACATATTAAATATTGCAACATATTAAATATTACATATTCAGCATTTATGTAATCATAGGAAATATTGTCTATGTGAAAGTACATGTTGCTTGAGAGAGCTCGTGTTTTTTACATATGGGTGATGTTCTATATTTCGTCTAGTAAATAATATAGTTCGGATGTTCTGTATTGTAGTAGTAGTAGTAGTAGTAGTAGTAGTAGTAGTAGTAGTAGTAGCTACAAATGTAAAGCTCTCAAAATTCCTATTGTAGTTATGTTGCATGTTGAAACCTCTTTTGTTAAAAAAATGAGTTTTTATTAAAAATACGCAATCGTAACTCCTTAAAGAATAACCTATGTATTTACATGTTATAAATTATTGTTAAATCAGAAAAAATAATTTAAATGCGATAAATGAAAAACTATCACCTCCCAAAATACTTTTTACGGTATTATTATTAATGTACGGTAGAATATTCACAGTCGTTTACAGTTAGTAATGAGTTTTGTTTTTGGTTTTTGGTTTCATAAAAGTGAGTAAACTAGCTTTTGGTTGTTTTTAGTAAAACAAAATTCCTTAAAATTATTCAGTTATTATCTGTTTTATCGTAGTAAAACAGTCGAAGATTGACGATTGTCGTTTTTGATTTCATTAAAACCGTAAAACATTCCTTAAAGAAAGTGATAACCCGTTTTGTTTATTACAAAGAACTTGAAGACTTTGTAATCAATTGTCTTTTTATTTTAGGAAAAAAACAGACTTAAAAAGTTATGAATGGATTTTGTTTTAGTAATCAGTGTTGGTTCTTAGTTTAATAAATGTATTTAATAGTTAGTAAGTGATTATTTGTTTTCTTGATGAAAGGACATCAGCCAACGACTTCGTGAGCAATTGTCTATTTTGTCTTTAGTTTTTTGTTTTATTAAAAAATAGTTTTAAAAAGTCCTTAAATGTCAATGAGTTATTATCTGTTTTATTTGAATAAAAGCAGGTAGTTAACGTGTTCAGCTTGTTTTTAGTTTTTCTTAGTAAAAGCACATCAGTCGAATTTTGTGTTTTAGTTAAAAAGGAAACAGCAGTTAAAAGATAATATTCGATTTTTTTTGGCGTTTTAATTAAAGAATAGACCAGTCTTATCAACTTAGTAAGCTATTTTTCTATTTTGATTTTGTAAAAAGCAAAAAAGTCTAAGAAACTTAATTATAAGTGTTCTTTTTTGTTTTATAAAAAAAAACAATGTGAGTACTTGATTTTTGAAAATAAGGCTACTAAATATAAGCATAGGCATCAGGCTAACACGCCATCGTGTATACGATATGAGTCATTCGTTAATGTATTCGAACATTCTGAAGAGTGATTGAAGTTATTCTGAATAGCCAGACAAAACTGCTGAAATTTAATAATTCCGATATTCTGTTATTCCTCGATTACATTCAGGACACCAGGTAGAATGTAAGTGAAAATCAGCTAACGTGTGTAATTTATTTTTAAAATCGTACGTAGTATATAGGAGATGACATGAGTTAAAAATGAAATAATAAACGCTGGCTAGTATTTATAGCTATGAAGGAAATAATCTGGTGTATGTGAATGACGTGGGATTACTTAATTATAGAAGAGTGACTTTATGTTACATTCTTTGTGGGAATGTGTATTGAGGAGAAACAGTTTAGTCGGAATAAATATAATGCTTGTAAATGGGACGAAATATATGCATATTTTTCGAGAAACATGCAATACGAATTGCTGTATGTTTATAAGTGAGAATTTTATTATAACAAATTGTTAGATTACTTTCTTATAATGACTGTAGTTATACGGGCGAAATCGATATCATTTTATTATTAGATATAGAAGATTTACTCGGGATCAAACGCATCATTCTATTAAAAATGTTTTTATTTGAAACATGTAAACATCTTGTAAACAAAAATCTTTTCTAAATAGTTATACAATTTCTTCATATTTCATTCATTTTCTATAAACTTACACTCAATACGAGTAGGTTTGAAATGTGTATGTCACCTCACGCCTAGTTAAACGCTTAACCTAGTGTACAATGTACAGACGTTGATCGACGCGTCACAGGTTTTCTAGTTTATTTATGAATCGAACAATTTTACGAAAATCTCTAATCTTATATATATATATTTATTATGTTTATTATTTTTGACAAAGAGAAGTATCTTTTCCCGAAATATTAAATAAATGATTTTTATAATCATCCGGACATCACACAAACAGCTAACACCACACTTGCTGTTATGTAAGATTTTAAGAAAAAATAAATAGTAAGTCACATTTCGTATTCGATGTATTATTTTTGTTCATTCCAGCTTACATCTTACTCGGATTTTGCATTCCCACAGCCATTTAAAAACATACTACTGTTCCCAGCAATGCTTCAAGCAAACAACCATTCTCTCTCTCTCTCTCTCTCTCTCTCTCTCTCTCTCTCTCTATATATATATATATATATATATATATATATATATATATATGTATATATGTATATATATATATATATATATGTATATATGTATATATATATATATGTATATATATATATGTATATATATATATATATATATATGTATATATATATATATATATATATGTATATATATATATGTATATATATATATGTATATATATATATATATATATATATATATATATGATGTAGATTGAGATTTTCCTGTGTACCATTAGTGTGTATATATTTCTAACCAAAACGCTACATACAAACATCTACTGCCGCAGCGATTTAAACTCAACATTTGTAAGCGTTTTCAGAAATTAAAAATCTAGCTTTCTTTAAATCCATCGATTTTAATATTTAGTCCACGACGATACATTTTTAGATAGACATATACACAATAAGTCAGAGGAGTTTTTACTCTTGTGCTTTGATCTAATATCACTGCCACCCATGTACACGGGGAAGAATATTTATAACGTAAATACTTTTGTATCACCGTAATTATTTCAGATTTATCTATTGCATTCATACGTTTGATTTTTTAAACTTTTTCTAACGAAACAAATAATGCTCCTTCTAAGCTTTAGACTAGACTCATTTTATAAACATTGCGCATTTTTATTAGTATTAACGCCTAAGCCGAATATTATTCTGGATGCAATCGACTGAACCAACAGTAGACAGTTTCTCTCGAAGGAGTAACTATTCTAAAAAATACTATTTTCATAAAAGATATTTGAAAATAACTATCCTTATGAGCTTATATTTATCTGCGTGTACTTCCTTAGTCGTTACCCAATAAGTATCCGAAATATCATGATTATGCACTCGCATTTGTCTTAATGAAATATTTACAAATTAGAAAGCGAAATCAATTGTCGAAATATGCAGGAGTGTCTTGAGGAATTAATCGAGTATCATCGATGAATCCCTAGAGTAATCGATGTTGATGACACATGCATTAGAATCTTATGTTATGTTGATTAGATTAATGGTGGTGTTCAAAGATCCCAAATCTGATCAAATCCACGAATACTGAAGGAATATCGTGGACTTTTCGGAAACTACTTACAAGTATCTATCTATCTATCTATCTATCTATCTATCTATCTATCTATCTATCTATCTCTCTCTCTCTCTCTCTCTCTCTCTCTCTCTCTCTCTATATATATATATATATATATATATATATATATATATATATATATAATTACTTAATAAGTACCCGTCTCAGGACGTGTACTATTTATGAACAAAAACAGTTTTGCACCACTTTTATGTAAAAAGTCAAGATATATTGATACTTAACTTCATGTCTATATTCCTTATAGTAATTTTGTTCAACATTCATTATATGATGTTGCTTTTATAATATGTTTAAAATGTATAGCTTAATATTAAGGGGTCTTAAAAAGGAATAGAAATCCAGCGAATATTGCTTAATTGGTGTCTAATGACTATAAACTATGTGAAATATGAATTATGTTGATTTTTAAATTGGAGGTGATAACCATATTATGCCTCTGAATTGTTTTCACATACCCAAAATAACTGGGGGAATATTTATTAATTGATATATTATCTATGTAGTTAAAACTACCCTAATATGAATTCTCAATTTTTAGGAAAAACTTCAGCCTCTTTTTACCCTTTTGGTATTAAACTAAATAACACTAATTATACCTTATTACACTGTACGCCTAGCAGCTGTTTTCCTAAATTAATTATAGTCGGGTAATCAGTTTAGGAGTAAATCTAGTACATGCAAATATAAAACGCATAAACACACCTAACGTTTATAGATAAGAATAACACTGGTAATTTTTCTTCGTTCATATTTTGATGTATTAAACAAGAAAGGAGACGAACGGGGAAAAAGTAGTGGAGACGATGTATTAAACTATACTCAGTACAATCGCTGTTAGTACAATCGCTATACAAGCAGTTCATTTTTATTTTATGTTCAATTTTATCTTACAATACATTGTAGAAAGTCAGCAAAATGTCAAAGATTTACTCATAAGGAAACATGTACAGATAGTATCGTTAGTAGAAAGAATACAAATTATGTGCGATAAAATGTTGATGCAGATGACTTCAGGTGTCAGAAATGATTTTGAAATATTTATACGTAGAAATATAGTTCTAAGATTGAAGTTAATAGGGACAACTAAACTACTGGTTTATTTTTTTCTCCTAAACCATGAGTATTTCATACTTTCTATAAGTATGTATGCCTTAGACAAGACAAACAAATTATAGTATTATAAAAGAGTATAACCAAGGAGAAACTGTATTTTCCTATCAGTTTATATTCATGTTGGTGTACTTCCTTAGTAGTTTCACATTAATTATCGTTTATGATGATGTACTTCCTTAGTCGTTTCACATTAATTATCGTTTATGATGATGTACTTCCTTAGTCGTTTCACATTAATTATCGTTTATGATGATGTACTTCCGTACTCGTTTCACATTAATTATCGTTTATGATGATGTACTTCCTTAGTCGTTTCACATTAATTATCGTTTATGATGATGTACTTCCTTAGTCGTTTCACATTAATTATTGTTTATGATGATGTACTTCCTTAGTCGTTTCACATTAATTATCGTTTATGATGATGTACTTCCTTACTTGTTTCACATTAATTATCGTTTATGATGATGTACTTCCTTAGTCGTTTCACATTAATTATCGTTTATGATGATGTACTTCCTTAGTCGTTTCACATTAATTATCGTTTATGTTGATGTACTTCTCTTACTCGTTTCACATTAATTATCGTTTATGATGATGTACTTCCTTAGTCGTTTCACATTAATTATCGTTTATGATGATGTACTTCCTTAGTCGTTTCACATTAATTATCGTTTATGATGATGTACTTCCTTAGTCGTTTCACATTACTTATCGTTTATGATGATGTACTTCCTTACTCGTTTCACATTAATTATCGTTTATGATGATGTACTTCCTTAGTCGTTTCACATTAATTATCGTTTATGATGATGTACTTCCTTAGTCGTTTCACATTAATTATCGTTTATGATGATGTACTTCCTTAGTCGTTTCACATTAATTATCGTTTATGATGATGCACTTCCTTACTCGTTTCACATTAATTATCGTTTATGATGATGTACTTCCTTAGTCGTTTCACATTAATTATCGTTTATGATTATGTACTTCCTCAGTCGTTTCACATTAATTATCGTTTATGATGATGTACTTCCTTACTCGTTTCACATTAATTATCGTTTATGATGATGTACTTCCTTACTCGTTTCACATCAATTATCGTTTATGATGATGTACTTCCTTACTCGTTTCACATTAATTATCGTTTATGATGATGTACTTCCTTAGTTGTTTCACATTAATTATCGTTTATGATGATGTACTTCCTTAGTCGTTTCACATTAATTATCGTTTATGATGATGTACTTCCTTACTCGTTTCACATTAATTATCGTTTATGATGATGCACTTCCTTACTCGTTTCACATTAATTATCGTTTATGATGATGTACTTCCTTAGTCGTTTCACATTAATTATCGTTTATGATGATGTACTTCCTTACTCGTTTCACATTAATTATCGTTTATGATGATGTACTTCCTTACTCGTTTCACATTAATTATCGTTTATGATGATGTACTTCCTTAGTCGTTTCACATGAATTATCGTTTATGATGATGTACTTCCTTAGTCGTTTCACATTAATTATCGTTTATAATGATGTACTTCCTTACTCGTTTCACATTAATTATCGTTTATGATTATGTACTTCCTTAGTTGTTTCACATTAATTATCGTTTATGATGATGTACTTCCTTAGTCGTTTCACATTAATTATCGTTTATGATGATGTACTTCCTTACTCGTTTCACATTAATTATCGTTTATGATGATGTACTTCCTTAGTCGTTTCACATTAATTATCGTTTATGATGATGTACTTCCTTAGTCGTTTCACATTAATTATCGTTTATGATGATATACTTCCTTACTCGTTTCACATTAATTATCGTTTATGATGATGTACTTCCTTAGTCGTTTCACATTAATTATCGTTTATGATGATGTACTTCCTTAGTCGTTTCACATTAATTATCGTTTATGATGATGTACTTCCTTAGTCGTTTCACATTAATTATCGTTTATGATGATGTACTTCCTTAGTCGTTTCACATTAATTATCGTTTATGATGATGTACTTCCTTACTCGTTTCACATTAATTATCGTTTATGATGATGTACTTCCTTACTCGTTTCACATTAATTATCGTTTATGATGATGTACTTCCTTAGTCGTTTCACATTAATTATCGTTCATGATGATGTACTTCCTTACTCGTTTCACATTAATTATGGTGTATGATGATGTACTTCCTTACTCGTTTCACATTAATTATCGTTTATGATGATGTACTTCCTTACTCGTTTCACATTAATTATCGTTTATGATGATGTACTTCCTTAGTCGTTTCACATTAATTATCGTTTATGATGATGTACTTCCTTACTCGTTTCACATTAATTATCGTTTATGATGATGTACTTCCTTACTCGTTTCACATTAATTATCGTTTATGATGACGTACTTCCTTAGTCGTTTAACATTAATTATCGTTTATGATGATGTACTTCCTTAGTCGTTTCACATTAATTATCGTTTATGATGATGTACTTCCTTAGTCGTTTCACATTAATTATCGTTTATGATGATGTACTTCCTTACTCGTTTCACATTAATTATCGTTTATGATGATGTACTTCCTTAGTCGTTTCACATTAATTATCGTTTATGATGATGTACTTCCTTAGTCGTTTCACATTAATTATCGTTTATGATGATGTACTTCCTTAGTCGTTTCACATTAATTATCGTTTATGATGATGTACTTCCTTACTCGTTTCACATTAATTATCGTTTATGATGATGTACTTCCTTAGTCGTTTCACATTAATTATCGTTTATGATGATGTACTTCCTTAGTCGTTTCACATTAATTATCGTTTATGATGATGTACTTCCTTACTCGTTTCACATTAATTATCGTTTATGATGATGTACTTCCTTAGTCGTTTCACATTAATTATCGTTTATGATGATGTACTTCTTTACTCGTTTCACATTAATTATCGTTTATGATGATGTACTTCCTTAGTCGTTTCACATTAATTATCGTTTCTGATGATGTACTTCCTTAGTCGTTTCACATTAATTATCGTTTATGATGATGTACTTCCTTAGTCGTTTCACATTAATTATCGTTTATGATGATGTACTTCCTTAGTCGTTTCACATTAATTATCGTTTATGATGATGTACTTCCTTAGTCATTTCACATTAATTATCGTTTATGATGATGTACTTCCTTAGTCGTTTCACATTAATTATCGTTTATGATGATGTACTTCCTTAGTCGTTTCACATTAATTATCGTTTATGATGATGTACTTCCTTAGTCGTTTCACATTAATTATCGTTTATGATGATGTACTTCCTTAGTCGTTTCACATTAATTATCGTTTATGATGATGTACTTCCTTAGTCGTTTCACATTAATTATCGTTTATGATGATGTACTTCCTTACTCGTTTCACATTAATTATCGTTTATGATGATGTACTTCCTTACTCGTTTCACATTAATTATCGTTTATGATGATGTACTTCCTTACTCGTTTCACATTAATTATCGTTTATGATGATGTACTTCCTTAGTCGTTTCACATTAATTATCGTTTATGATGATGTACTTCCTTACTCGTTTCACATTAATTATCGTTTATGATGATGTACTTCCTTAGTCGTTTCACATTAATTATCGTTTATGATGATGTACTTCCTTAGTCGTTTCACATTAATTATCGTTTATGATGATGTACTTCCTTAGTCGTTTCACATTAATTATCGTTTATGATGATGTACTTCCTTACTCGTTTCACATTAATTATCGTTTATGATGATGTACTTCCTTAGTCGTTTCACATTAATTATCGTTTATGATGATGTACTTCCTTAGTCGTTTCACATTAATTATCGTTTATGATGATGTACTTCCTTAGTCGTTTCACATTAATTATCGTTTATGATGATGTACTTCCTTACTCGTTTCACATTAATTATCGTTTATGATGATGTACTTCCTTACTCGTTTCACATTAATTATCGTTTATGATGATGTACTTCCTTAGTCGTTTCACATTAATTATCGTTTATGATGATGTACTTCCTTACTCGTTTCACATTAATTATCGTTTATGATGATGTACTTCCTTAGTCGTTTCACATTAATTATCGTTTATGATGATGTACTTCCTTAGTCGTTTCACATTAATTATCGTTTATGATGATGTACTTCCTTACTCGTTTCACATTAATTATCGTTTATGATGATGTACTTCCTTACTCGTTTCACATTAATTATCGTTTAGGATGATGTACTTCCTTAGTCGTTTCACATTAATTATCGTTTATGATGATGTACTTCCTTACTCGTTTCACATTAATTATCGTTTATGATGATGTACTTCCTTAGTCGTTTCACATTAATTATCGTTTATGATGATGTACTTCCTTACTCGTTTCACATTAATTATCGTTTATGATGATGTACTTCCTTAGTCGTTTCACATTAATTATCGTTTATGATGATGTACTTCCGTACTCGTTTCACATTAATTATCGTTTATGATGATGTACTTCCTTAGTAGTTTCACATTAATTATCGTTTATGATGATGTACTTCCTTAGTCGTTTCACATTAATTATCGTTTATGATGATGTACTTCCTTAGTCGTTTCACATTAATTTTCGTTTATGATGATGTACTTCCTTAGTCGTTTCACATTAATTATCGGAAATAACACTGAGATGATTATGCAGTCAAACATTTACAAATTAAAAATCTAAAAAAAAAACTGTCAACACATCTATTGATAATCTCAGCAAACACAACCCACTCAGAGCCAAGAAATATAGGTATTATCCTGCGAGATCTAGAGCTAATGCACTGATTGTAATACCACATATGATTAGTGGAGCTATTAACGGGGGCTTCGTTTCTAGAGCAATAGCTTTTGTTATATCAAGGGGCTTTGATAGACTTTGACGTACAGATCATCTTCACTAGATTACTAGCTATGTATTATCGTGAAATGTCCTCTAAGCCATCAAATGCTTTCTCTCTGATAGGTTCATAAAAGTAGTCGTTGATGGGCAGAAATCAGAAGCTAATAGTATCAGCGCTGGTCTGCCCCAAGAACCCATTCTGGGCCAAACTCTCTTTCATATCTTCATCAACAGTTTCCCAAATCACATTTTAAAATCATTTGTCGACATTTATACAGACGATACAACCATATATGGCGACACTCTAATGGGCCGCAATGACCAACATCTTTCTGATTCTCTCTCTGTCGACCCTGAACACCTGGTTCAATAGAGTAAAAGTTACTGTTTCCTCTTAATGCGTCCAAAACCTGGCTTCTTTCTTTTCACCACCAATGCTATCATCCGCACTTGATCTTAATATAAATGAATAGATCTCGTCTTAAGGAAACCATCTGCTTTGACAAACCTCTGCGACTGACCTTTACTCCCGACCTGAAATCGAAGACTTATATCAAATCCGTTGCCGAGGCCGCTGGTAAAATTGGTTGACCGTTCTACCGCCCCAGAAAGTATTTCACTCCTGACGGAATCCTCTACCTGTATAAGAGCCGAACAGTTCTAAGATGGAGTACTGTTGCAACATCTGAGGTAGTGTTGCTCCGAACATCCTTTCTTGTTCCTGCTAAGACAGAATACAAAACCGTCTTCGAAATCTAGTGGGCGATGTTCTCTTCTCCTTCCTTGCAGCTTTCTCACTAGAAAAGACGTTGCTAGTATCCTTCCAATCGTTTGTTATTTCCATGGCATGTGCTCGACTGAGCTTCAATTAAAACATTTACAAGAACTTGTATAGCTACAACTACTGTCAATTATTGCTTTTACTCCCTCTCTGTGCCGGAAACTAAACGAAACTTCCATGAGAATGATTTTTTTTCCTAGAACTACCCGTCTTCGGAACCTAATACCGCGGGGCTCCTTCCCAGCTGACTACAACATTGTCGTTTTCACGTCCAATTTAAACAAAGTCTTGCTCAGCTGCCCTCCTAAATAAGCAAATTCTTCCAAACTTCCACCATAATTACCAACCATCAAGGTGTTGTCTAACCGTCTACCTGATACTCATTAACCTATATCCTTGAGTGGTATTTTGCCCTTGATAACTGGTTACTCTCTAGAAAAAATATCTAAGCGTTTTTTTGATGGGCATTAATCAAGTATCATCGATAAACACCTAGAGTTATCGATGCTTATGACACATTCATTAGAATCTTATATCAGATGGACAAATATGAAAGGAATATAGAGAAATATTCCGAAACGAGTACCCTTACAAGGTATATATGAACTAGAATAATACCTGTCCTAGTCATGTAAAATTACTTAATTGTTTTGCTACCACTTTTTATGTTACCTTACGAAGCCAAGATATATTAAGACTAAACTTCATGGCTAGAATATTTAGTCCGATTCTCATCAAAATCCGTTACATAATTTTGATTCTTCAAAATGCTTACAATTAAATGCTTAAGTCAAAGGGTCAAAAGATGAAAAATAATTTCAAGGACCCTTGCTTAATTGGAGAGTAGAAAGTGGACCTTAGGGATTACTTTCGGCGACTTCGTAACTCTTGCTTCCTTTGTTTTTCCTTTACTCCTCATATTCAATAAGCTATATATCTAAAAAAAAGGGGGGGGAAACATTGCTCTTGGTCAGAATATACCAATCTAACACTTATCATCGGCTAGTTCTTGACCTTAAAGTAATGTTATTAAGTTCCTTACATCAAGTGGCTTCATGCCTAGTCTGCGGCGATTTCCATTAAACAAAAATTAATGTCTAAAGATATGGAACCAATTTAATTCTAATCTGAAATATTTTCATTTTAAAATGCGAAATTGTGCCTATATTATGCCCTATAAAACTCCTTTCCAATGATAAACCAGTTGAAATTGTGTCAATATTAATGAATTGATGTCTATTATTTGTAGTTATATTTTCACAAAAAAATGTAGGCATCTAGAGTTTGCCAAAGGGATTCAACCCCTTTTTTACTTCTTTGGCATTGAACTGAATTGCATTAAATATAGCTTACACCACCTTTTGCTTAACATTCGTAATGATCGGTTAATTAGTTTAGGAGTGATAAAAATATATAAACATATATACATACTTAAACTTATATATATATAGATAATCAACAATAACAAATATTTATTATTTGTAGCTCCTAGAAAACCCGCCTGGAAGAGCACTGTAAGTGTCGTATTTACACAGCATGACGTCGCTAGCTATAAATGCATCGTTAATTTCATTAAGTAGAACGCTCTTATGACATCAAGCTGCCGCATAAAGTGTTAAAATTATCACCGTTTATTTGCTGTTCAACATGGGCCGAGTGGTTCGGGCGTCGGGTTTTGAGTTGCAAAATACTCGTAATCCGGGGTTTCGAATCGCATGGCCGGTAGTGAATAGTCATATCTCTATGCTGATGAGTCCCGATTATAAAGGACGAAACGTATACGTACATAGATAATAAACTATAAGAAATATTATATATATATGTATATATATATATATATATATATATATATATCAAGATAAACCTCTGGTAATATTGCTCTGGTAATACCGCTCTGGTAATGTTTGCACACAAGATGTACTAAATACAGTATAGGGGCAAATAGAAATAGAAATAGCGGGAGCAGTAATTGTATTAAACACAATGTGTCATAATCTGATGGCTGTGAGTAGACTCACTATATTAGCAGTTCAGTTTTATTTTAGCTGCAATTTAATCCAAAACTAGTTTGTAGTGAGGCAGAACACTGTAAAAGATTTACTTATTGGGACACGTGTACATATATTGTAAATAATAATATTCTTCTAATAGTCAAGTGCAAAGAGTTTATTACAGAAACACACACTATCAACTCCTTATCGTTATAACACTTAAAAGAGGAAATTTTAATTGTAATTATTCTTAACCCTTTTCTCCAACTGGATGAACTCGTCCGTCAGATCTTTTTCTCCTTAGACCCAAGGCTATTTAAATACCTATTCTCTGTTTACTATCGTAGCTTTCTCTTGTAATTAAAATGGTGGTTAGCAGGAGAATCATCAAAGAGCGGAATATCTTTGGTTTAGATTCAAATTACGAAAAAAAGCTGCAACAAATAATACACAGTGAAGAGTCGTTTAAATATTCTTGACCATCACGCAATACATTATGACGGACGAGTTCATCCAGTGGTAGGAGGGGTTAAGAATATAATTTTCAACATACAATCTAATAAGGCGCTAATAAACTATTAATGTTGCAGTGTTACACACAAACCATTGTTAAGGGGTGAGGAGACCTTGAACTTCAGTCGATCACCTACCATGAAAATATCGATAGAGTTGATGAATGCCCTTTTAAAATATGGGTTCTGTAATATGGTTTATTTTTGTCAGATAAACATTTTACACTTTACAATACATTTTATCACATTTATGTATTAATTCATGAATAATATTTATATTTTTGGGTGGAAAATATACAGGTTTCTTTTTATAACCGGCAAGCAGCAAGGTCTTTACCAGAAATATTTCAATCACCTAAAACTTTGATTTTTTTAAAAACCAGTATTATTCAGCAGGGTATTTCCATGGATCGATTTACGCAATAAGAACTGGTAATACTTGTATTGTTTTCATGCAAAAGAAGAGATTTAATAGTAACTTAAATTCAATGTTTTAATTGCTGGCTGCCATGAAGTATTCACTCAGTTTGGGATAAATAGTTGAGGTAATGCTGACAACACGAGTTACACGACAGGACTTCGAAGAGCAATGATGATCAAAACATGGCAGACAAGCTCTCCCCCTAATCTGGAGCATATAAGGCAAAGGTAAGAAGTGATATGTTACCTTTAACACCTTAAAAACAAGTTTCTCTCCTTTCACTACCAACGCTCGAATCCTTTTTCTCCTCTGTTGAAACAAATGTCTCTACCCTTGAAAAGCTCATAGAACTGGCTTTCACCACAGACTTGAAATAGTAGACCTACATTAAATATATTGGTGAAGTTAATGAAAAATAGTTGGAACATTTTTCCGCTCCAGAAGGTTCCTGAACTCTGATGTTATCGTCTATATGCATTAAGGTCAGACTCGGGCAAGATATAGTACTGCTACAAAAGTTGGGGAGGTGCCGCTTAGAACACTTATACTTGTCTTGCGAAAGTCAAAAAATCGACTTCGCAATCTTTTCTTTTCCCTGCATCACTTTATTTTCACAGAAGACAAGTCGACCAGCTTTATCTACTCTATCCGGAGGTGACGGTAGTTAAGTGGATATCGACACGGGTGTTCCATGTTCGAATCCAGTCGGTTCCACAGTATTACTTTCACTTAAGGATGTTGGCAACCTTCTCGTGGCCCTTCCCGTAAGTACCCGATGTCTTTCCAGAAAGATTTCTAACTAGAAAAACATCGGGGAAACTAATGCCAACACCAGAATCATCTGATTCACACGAAAGAAGAACTTACTCTATCGATATGTCATGGAAGGTGTTCGACTAAGCCTCAAGCCCTGCCTCCCGTAAGACCTTCTCAGCAAAAACTCGTCTTTCTCACAACATGGCAGAGAAGTCTTATTTCTTATGTCTACTTTTAATCAAACAGGACTTACATGAACAGAGGTTCTGCCCAACAACTTCTCACCCGTGGAACATGTTACCGCGGGAATATTTCCCTAAAGACTACAAGGTGGTCGTTTTCAAGTTGAATATCAACACATATCTATCGAGTCGTTCTGCGAATTAATCAGAGTTCTCAATCCTTTCATGTACGGTTTAATTGCCAACTATACATTCCACAAGCCCTTGATAACTTGTGAACCATTAAAATCGACTTGTCATATCCAACAATCGAACCTGTTTTTAAAGAATTTATTGGGTCAAACAAAAGACAGCTAGTAGACTAAAATATTGTCATGTATTCTCACTACCATGGACTTTAGCAAGTTTTCGTAACACTGAACGAGCAATTATAATGTGGTTTATATACTCTCTATTTCCTGTCTGAAGGTTTGTTATTGGGTCCGTTTTTCACTTTATATTCTTTTAACTTGTTCAGTTAGCTTCTCCTGGACACGCAGTGCTCTTAAAAATGTGTTTCTATTTAATATAGTCACTAAGTGCTACTTATTTAAATCAATATTTTATATTCTACCGCGTGATGGCAAAAAATGTAGGTTATCTGAGCCATACGTAATTATAAAAGTCAGGTTTCATTTTTTTTAAGTTCTTGTTGAGAAGTTGACTCAAATGCCTTTTAAATGAAAAATAGTACAACACCTACAACTCTAAGTAGAGAAAAACTTATCCTATTCAGTAGATAGTTTTATTATTATTATTTTTATTTATTATTTGTACTCACTTGGAGTTCTCTAACGAGTACTACATCGTTGCCTGGTGAGAAAAAGAAGTCTAAATGAAAACAATACTTCCACTACTAATACAAATTCGGTATTTTCATGCCTTCTTTTAATCATCGTTGCAGATGGCTTTGTGTTCTCACATCAGTCGTGTATTATTAAGTTACGGATGTGAGGGTTGTTAAGTGGATTGACGACATGCGTGTGTCGAGTTCGAATCCAGTCGGTTCCATAGAATCATTTTAACTTAGGGATGTTGGCAACCATTACATGGTCCCTTCTGCAAAAAATGGCAACAAGAGAATCAATCCGGTCAACGAAGTTGTACCGTATTGATTCATACGAATTTACTTTTAGTGGGTTTTTGATGATGACGGCCATTGCATTCTCTGAGATTTCAGTTACAATAAGCCTCCGAGGGTATCTAATAACGTCAAGTAGTTGCCCGCATGGTGCTCTCCCCTTCTGGTTTTCCCTAACCCCTAGACTCCTCATTTTCTATCTTCACCTCCCAAGAGATCTTAGTATGTTACCCATTTTTTAAATACAATTACAATAACAGTTTATTAAGACAAGTGTTTTAGTTTCCTACTCAACTGCCTGGAAACTAAAAAAACTGGGCAGATAAAACGTTTCTAATTTTGGATTACGATTTCGAGTTCATCGTATTTCGAACAGCAACGGTGTACCTTCAATAGTTCACGAAACAGATGATTTTTTAAAGAAAATAAACAATTAATTAGATGAAATAAAATAAATTCATGGAAAAGAAATAAACATTAATGTTGATTACGCACGTGTTCTTATTTGAATTTTTATGTTTGTTTGTTTTTTAATATTTTCTGGTTTTGCGGGGAATATGTGAGAATTTTTTTCTCAAAATTATTTCCTGTTTTAGTATGTGTCCATGCCTAAAACGATAAAGTGTGATTAACTTCCAACCGACATTAATTGTTGGATGAACATAAAAATGTGCCCAGAAAACGAAATACATCATTCAAATAAAGACGAGAATAAACACATGAAATCAATATATGAATATATATATATATATATATATATATATATATATATATATATATATATATATATATATGCATATGTGTATATATATCATTCAGAGAGAGAGAGAGAGGAAGGGGAGAGCGAGAGAGATTTAACAAAATGTTTCTTAATTTTTTGTTTCTTTAGTTATCTTCAAAATGTTCTTTCATTCCGTTTCTAATCAAATTAACTTTCT
>OY744536.1:12109017-12116517 GCA_963556195.1 Sepiola atlantica | reverse complement strand
TGCAGTCCCCCGCAACAAGGTTAGCTCAGCTCCTAAGGGTGGTCCAGGAGGGTGGGCTGCTATCGCCATCGCCACCGTCCCGGCCGTCACGCACCCCAGAAGACGGGCTTCAACTGTGAGCCCCCCTTCCGGAGGTAGGAACGCACTCCCCCTGGAAAGGATCAGAAATGCTAGTTCGTTGGACCCGCAAAAACAGCAGGCCACCCACCTGGACCAGATGCCACCGTCGGCAAGCTTCTTCGACACGGAGGCTGTTAGAAGAGAACTACTACAAGACCTGCAACACAGCAGTAGCAGTAGTTATAGCAGTCTTGCCGGCAGTGGTAAATACATTGATGGCAGCGGTGCTAGCAGCTGCGGCGAAGACAAATCCTTCCCGACTTTAAACAACAGACCTTCTCGGCCCAGAGTTAAGAAGGGGGTGCTACACCGTTGAAGAGGAAAACAGGAGCAGTTGGTGCCGCCAGCACCCAGGGGAGTGTGGCGAAGAGACCACCGCCGGTCTCGTCACAATCCGACTGGCTGTCCCTCTCTCTCACTCAGAAGACACCGGCAACGTCAATAGACAATTCTATCTGCCAGCAATTCCCGCACCAACTTCTCCAGTGAGGACGGGAGCAGCCTGGGGGCCCCAGTCCCAGTTATCCCCTCAACAATACAGGGATCTCTTTGACTCCACATACAAAGACTTGACGGACAGAAACACAATTCAGCCTGCCCCAGGTTCTGTGGAGGCAGTACAAAAAAGAATTTTAACGTTCGTCACGACTGACGCAAAAAAGAAACAACTAACTGGGGTCACCAAAGAAAAGATGGCCAAACTCCTTGGGAATTTGAAGATCCCAGCACGTACATCTGCCGCAAGGGGTTTGCATCTTAGGATTAGCTACTCCCAACAGCGGAGATCGCCATGAAACTGGCGACATCAGACTTTTCGTACGCCGTGATAAAAATAAAATCGGAGTATCTGAGCCGCAGGAAAACTTCAGTCTCCATTCTCGACGTCCCCTGCTACATCAGCTCCAAACATTTGGATGCTGTCATGAGCTAATATGGGGACGTCGAAGCCATCACCCCGGTCCGATGCCCTCATAACCTAATGGTAGGGGACTACAAGATCGAGATGTGCCTGGACTGGGCCGGATGTAAAGCTATACCGCCGCGTCTCAGGTACGAATCTGTGGCAATGCCCATTATTGTCGAGGGCAGAAGGCCCATTTGCTGGCATTGTGAGCATTGTGGGGCATATGGCAAAAGACTATCCAACCAGAGCCCCCAACAAGCCGCCGGCTTCTCAGGCCGGGATACCAAAAGTGGCATCAGTATTTCTATATATATATATGTGGGTATACATGTGTGCATATATGTGTGTGTGTATATATGTATATATATATATATATATATATATATATATATATATGTGTGTGTGTATATATGTATATATATATGAGTGTATATATGTATATATATATGTGTGTATGTATATATATATATATATATATATATATGTGTGTGTATATATGTATATATATATGTGTGTATGTATATATATATATATATGTGTGGGGTATATGTGTGTATATATATATATGTGTATATATGTATGTATAGTTGTGTGTGTATATATATATGTGTGTGGGTGTATATGTATATATCTATGTGTGTATATATGTATATATATATGTGTGTGTATATATATGTGAGTATATATGTATATATGTGTGTATATATATATGTCTGTATATATGTATATATATATGTGTGTATATATGTATATACATATGTGTGTATATATGTATATACATATATGATATATATGTGTGTGTATATACATATATGTATATATATGTATATATCTATATATATGTGTGTATATATATATGTTTATATATATGTGTGTGTATATATGTATATATATGTTCATGTGTATATATTATATATATATGTGTGTGTATATATGTGTAGATATATAGAGATATATGTGTATATATGTACATGGGTGTGTCTGTGTTAGAGGACACTGCTTGAATTAAATGGTTCGTTCTAGCAGATGACTTGAAAACAATCTGCTATAATGCCCATAGTTTGTAAAAATGTTGAGTGACTACCTTTCAGACAGTATTTAATCGAAGACAATTCATCTGACAAGTTTTTAAATTAGGTTTCTTTTATTACGATCACGCAATTTTTTAGGTCGTGTAGTGTTGCTAATATAAGTACGTATCGAGTTTAATTTACATTTCATGTCATGCATTTATTTTGTCTGTTCATAGCTTATCAAAGTCTTTTGGGGTGATTTTATGCCGAGACAGAATGGCGTACATGTTGACCTATAGATTCATCGATTCCTCTACTTTTATAGTATTAAAGTAGATACAATAAGTCTGGCAAAGTTTCATCCAAGCATAACTAATTCCATAACCTGCGACGGCATAGCTAAAAAATGCACCCGTCTATTATGCGTTAATACCGTTCTTTTATTCGTTTTTTCGCGTATTCTAAACTTTATTCACACCAAACAAAGCATGTTGCTACTGAGACGTGTATACTTTTCTTTTATTCGGGGGATGGCACGGTAGCTAAGTTGTTAACGACGTGGACTGAGGGCCTGTGTGCGCCGGGTTCGATTCCAGGTCGATCCATATAAACACTTTCATCAAAACGCACACCTAACCTTGTGTCTAATCTCCTGGAGAGGGGTAAATAAAATACATTTCTTTTATTTGTTTTTTCGCTTTTTTTTTCATTGATTCACACAAACCAGAACATATTCTTAATCAGACGTAATGGGTGCTTAAAGGATATATAAATAGTTGACACCATAAGTGGGAAGTTGTGAGGTAACATGTAACTTCACATAACATTTAAATGTCTGCATGCTCATAGAGTTGGAGAACCGAAGAGCAGTTAGGGAATTCCTAAGGGAATCGGTCTGAGGAAAAACTCTATGAAAGTAGAAAGTGTTCCTGCCTCTGACGACATCTACAGTTAAGTGGTTGAATGTTTGTAAGGGTCAAGTTAGTCAGAAGTATTTATTTGAGGACATACAAGTGTAGTACTATTAATGGGGTACATTCTATGGAATAACTCGTAAAACAAGCACAGAGATGTAACATTGCGGTGATTGGAGAGAGAGTACTAGGCCTATAAATTTAGAGCCTCTTTTTTTGCATCTCGTATAAAAGTACACAATGAACTCAGCTGTTTTGATTTATGTCTGCATATTCGATGTTATCGATTATTCATTTGACATGATTTCAATGTTTAATCCGACGCATAAATCATGTCATGCGACTTAGTGGTGAGTATACATCAAAGCTCTGACATTTTCAAAATAGCAATGCAATTCGCCTCTATTTGTAAAATATCAAATGAAGATCCGCTCGACAATTATGGATAATAGCCAACATGGCGCCGTAGCAGAGTGATTAATGATTACTGGTGCCAATATGTTCTGGATCACTGGTCAGATTAATTCAAATTTTGTTTGAAATGTGTATCTATCTGTTGTTATTCGGATTCATTATATATATATATATATATATATATATATATATATATATATATATATATATATACTAGCAGAGTTAATCGTTTAGTTTAATACTAGGTTTTAACTGCATAATTCTTTACACGTCTGTAGAATATGTATTATTCACTTTTATACCACCTTTATGGATAATGTAGAAGTAAAGAGATCTACTATTCGGTTATCTGATTTACATACGCTATATTGATATAGATATATATATATATATAAATATATATAAATATATATATATATATATATATGTATATATATATATATATATATATATATATATATATATATATATATATATCGAGGCAGCATTTTTCTCTAAAGCACGTATTATTAAAAATAACCGACAACTCATGTCTGGATATTTTTGTATGGATCCCTTCCATCTTTCGGATTAAAGTCCTAATCTCGGATGAGAATAGGCTGATGAATCCGCCGTAATTTTCTTTTAGGTCCAAAGTACTTTCTGACAAATCTGGGTTCATCTTCAGTGGAATAATGTCAATCAGGTAAAGACCAGGAGTAAGTTTATACTTAATTTGGCGGGAAA
Organism: Sepiola atlantica; assembly: GCA_963556195.1. Lineage (NCBI taxonomy): Eukaryota > Metazoa > Mollusca > Cephalopoda > Sepiida > Sepiolidae > Sepiola > Sepiola atlantica. The sequence continues at coordinate 12,112,426 of OY744536.1, read as the reverse complement.
ATTTAAATACAAAACTATATTTATTTAGTATTATAAACATTTAAGTATATTAGTACTAGTGTTAAAATTAATCCCGTTAATAACCGTTTTTTTTTGTTTTAATGTGTAAAGCTTCTAGTATATGGAGTTTTTGTATATTAGTATTGTGTTCTAGGATGTTAGTGTTGTCTACAAGAAGTTTCCGGATTTGCGAGCGGGGACAGGAATGTTCGTTAATGAGGTGTCTGGCTATGGCACTATCATCCGATAGATGCATGGTCAACTTCTTGGACATATATATATATATATGATCCCCGTGTTAATATTAGACGCTTAAGGTCTCCTGTTTTTGTTTCACTCTTAGATAATTAACCCCCACCCTTTTTTTATCTTTTTTTTTAAATTTTTTTTTTAAATTTTTAATTTTTAATTTTTTTATTTTACTTATATTTTTTCATTTATTAATTTTCCAACGAATGTTAAGTCTGCAATATCTTGGATTTAGTTAGTTTGTCTGGGAATTTAAACTGCATTTTACATTTCTTTTTTTTTATTTCTTTTTTTTATGACTCAAAGCTTCTTTAGACTATATATATATATATATATATATATATATATATTATACTAAATGTGAGTTCATCAATGTTTGTTTCCAAAACTTTTTCTTCCAATATACTTTATCACACAAATTACATACTAAAATATAAATTATCGGATTGAATTATATTTGAAAAATATGTTCTAATTTCTCTAATTAGCCATCATTTATAATACACTGAAAAAGCTTCCCATCCCTATCTCTTAACTATCTATGCGTACTTGTCGCCGTCTCACTCTATTTTTATTATTGTAATAGTTCTAAATGTTTCTGTGATACTTTAGAGAAAGAATAAATATTTGCTTCTAGCTCACTTACACAGGATCTTCGTACACACCGTAAACGCGTATGTAAATCAAATAACAAAATAGTAGATATATTTAGAAGTAAATAAAACATATTTTACAGACGTGTAAAGAATTATACAGTAAATACCTTGTATTAAAACTAAACGATTAACTCTGCTAGTATATATATATATATATATATATATATATATATATATATATATAGCTTTTTCATTTAGAAGATAGTATATTCAGTAAAGACCGGGATTAGTTCAATAAAAATAAGATCGAGGATACTTGATTACAGGGTACAGAGCATTTATATGTGTTTTTGTTAGGTTTACCAAAATATTTCGTTCAAGAAATCATTCATTACAACAAAAGATTTTTTGTTTCATAGATTATTTATTTTTCAGATTTTTCAAAGTTAAAGAATGTTTTCCTTACACGTGTTTCTCTACTCAAGTAGGTTCTTGCTTGGCAGTTCATCAAGGGAATTATATACCTGGAATAAGAACCCCAACAACGGACAATACCCAATATGGTGTTGCCCTAATTGAGGCCATTTAAGAAGAAAAAAGAAAAAACCTCTTAAGAAAGTAGTTCAGGAAATTAGTCCCAATGCAGTCCAAAAGAATCGGGAACAATGTGCGAGAATACACCTCCTCATTGGACGGCAGAACGATGAAAGTCCCCCTTCCCAAACAAAAGCAAAACGGGCAACACACACTCCACAAGTTAGCGTTCCAAGCCACTGATAGTGTGGGCATTCCGCATTTATTCCATACAAAAGACAGTATTAACGTCCGTTAGTAATGTATCTGGTCATACACACCTTTTTCTAGGGCTGACCTGCTACTTTCTTAAGAGGTTTTTTCTTTTTTCTTCTTAAATGACCTCAATTAGGGCAACACCATATTGGGTATTGTCAGTTAGATGGGTTCTTATTCCAGGTAGATAATTCCCCTGGTGAACTGCCAAGCAAGAACCTGCTTGAGTAGAGAAACACGTGTATAGAAAAATTATTTAACTTTGAAAAATCTGAAATATAAATAAACTATGAAAGGAAAAAGTGTATTCCTTGCAAGTTGTAAAAACGCCAAACAGTAGAACACTAAAGAACGGCAGGTGATCCGCGGAAAATGTCGTCAAGATTGTTAACGCAATTAATGCGTCAAATATAGCTAAGTATTCAACTGTTGGAAAATGGTTTGCTGTGATGAGAAATTTGTGTTGATAAATGGGCAATAAGCGATGAAATTCACAAGAATATTCACAGCAACTACTTCTTAGCAAACTCGAATTCTATTAAAATATCAATATTTGAATATGATGAAGACACATTATTTTGGCAAAAGAATATAAGAAACATACAGAACCTTTAAATGCGTAGCAATTATGCCGAAGGATACTTTTAAAGCTGGGAACACGAAAGTGACATTCGCTGGTTGTCACATCATAATTGAAGAACATCTTAATGCAGAAGCTATCCAAAATGTAATAATTTTAAGAATAAATGCCACATCTGAAAATATTTTTTAAGGTAATTAATGATTTCGATTGAAAATTGTGAACTTCGACCATAATATTAATCCCATATGAAACTATCGTTAGTTTTAGTCGTTATTTACTATAGCAGCGAGTTCATTTAATGTATGTAAGACGCTTCAGAGACACTAAAAGAATTGTGTTATTTTTGACCACAAACAACGAGGCTCACGGCTCATCGTTACTAAAATAAGCACATTTTTATTTGTATTTCACTAATACATTTGACCAATTAAACCAGACGAATTGTATATATTTCTAAAGTTTTTCTAAAGACGATCGTTCAGCTGAACGAAACCAGTCAAGTTCTCGTCTGTTAATTTTTATATTTTTAGTTTTTTTACTATTCTGCTGTCTTTACTATATATATATGTTATATGAAAATTTTTATGCAAAACGCGATAACTCCAATTTAAATGAACTGAAATATTAAACAAAAAAAATCGAATATATCAAATCTAAACTTTGACTAAAATAGTATTTTAATTGAAAACAAAGAAAGATTATTATCATATCATATCATATAAAGCATGATTTTGGGGTGTGGTAAAGTGTTCAAATAAAACATTTATTGTAGTGAGAGGTTTGTAATTTTCAAAATGGCGTTTATCGCGTTTTGCATTCGAACTCTTCAGATATATATATATATATATATATATATATATATATATATATATATATATATATATATATATATATATATATATGCATTTATTTATTTTGGTACAGAAAAATTAGTACAAGATTCGTACCATCGCTTTCAAGCACGGAAAGTCGTAGTCATCCGGCTCTCTTCAGCTTCTGTTGTTATCTGTTTCGGAAATGTGAAGTCACGTGACACTCTCGTTGGGACGCGTTATTTGCTCAGCGTGTTGTGTATGTTTGTTTGAATTTAAATTTAGTGTCATATATATATATATATATATATATATATATATATATATATATATATATATATATATACACGTGTGATCCGTGTACAGACGATTCCAAGAAA
>OY744536.1:12051517-12104017 GCA_963556195.1 Sepiola atlantica | reverse complement strand
GATTTGAAAAGCCAGCGCCCGAGAACGTGAGCGCTTTAGCCATTAAAAATTGCCTGGACAGCCCCGTCGGAATTCCCCGGTAGGGGCGCCTCAGGCAGTAAGCTATCAACTTACTCCTCCCCAAAGAGGAGAGGCAAAGCCTGGGAGGGTGGACCTCCTAGAACTGCACAGACAGACCCATAGACCGGCGGAATCATGCCCCAAAGGCCAAGACAACACCGGTCTATAGGGTGTAGTATCCATCGGAACAGATACCACACGTGGACACTCACATGATAGGCATGTCCTTTATTTAACACCTACCCACTATAGGAGTATGTGACACAAGGTCGGAAAGTGGGATTTGAAAAGCCAGCGCCAGAGAAGGTGAGCGCTTTAGCCATTAAAAATTGCCTGGGCAGCCCCGTCCGCATTCCCCGGTAGGGGTGCCTCAGGCAGTAAGCTATAAACTTACTCCTCTCCAAAGAGGAGAGGCAAAGCCTGGGAGGGTGGACCTCCTAGAACTGCACAGGACAGACCCATAGACCGGCGGAATCATGCCCCGAAGGCCAAGACAACACCGGTCTATAGGGTGTAGTATCCATCGGAACAGATACCACACGTGGTACGAGGACTCTCACATGATAGGAATGTCCTCGATATTTAACACCTACCCACTATAGGAGTATGTGACACAAGGTCGGAAAGTGGGATTTGAAAAGCCAGCGCCCGAGAAGGTGAGCGCTTTAGCCATTAAAAATTGCCTGGGCAGCCCCGTCGGCATTCCGCGGTAGGGGTGCCTCAGGCAGTAAGCTATCAACTTATTCCTCCCCAAAGAGGAGAGGCAAGGCCTGGGAGGGTGGACCTCCTAGAACTGCACAGGACAGACCCATAGACCGGCGGAATCATGCCCCGAAGGCCAAGACAACACCGGTCTATAGGGTGTAGTATCCATCGGAACAGATACCACACGTGGACACTCACATGATAGGAATGCCCTCGATATTTAACACCTACCCACTATAGGAGTATGTGACACAAGGTCGGAAAGTGGGATTTGAAAAGCCAGCGCCCGAGAAGGTGAGCGCTTTAGCCATTAAAAATTGCCTGGGCAGCCCCGTCGGCATTCCCCGGTAGGGGTGCCTCAGGCAGTAAGCTATCAACTTACTCCTCCCCAAAGAGGAGAGGGAAAGCCTGGGAGGGTGGACCTCCTAGAACTGCACAGGACAGACCCATAGACCGGCGGAATCATGCCCCGAAGGCCAAGACAACACCGGTCTATAGGGTGTAGTATCCATCGGAACAGATACCACACGTGGACACTCACATGATAGGAATGTCCTCGATATTTAACACCTACCCACTATAGGAGTATGTGACACAAGGTCGGAAAGTGGGATTTGAAAAGCCAGCGCCCGAGAACGTGAGCGCTTTAGCCATTAAAAATTGCCTGGACAGCCCCGTCGGCATTCCCCGGTAGGGACGCCTCAGGCAGTAAGCTATCAACTTACTCCTCCTTAAAGAGGAGAGGCAAAGCCTGGGAGGGTAGACCTCCTAGAACTGCACAGGACAGACCCATAGACCGGCGGAATCATGCCCCGAAGGCCAAGACAACACCGGTCTATAGGGTGTAGTATCCATCGGAACAGATACCACACGTGGACACTCACATGATAGGAATGTCCTCGATATTTAACACCTACCCACAATAGGAGTATGTGACACAAGGTCGGAAAGTGGGATTTGAAAAGCCAGCGCCCAGGAACGTGAGCGCTTTAGCCATTAAAAATTGCCTGGACAGCCCCGTCGGCATTCCCCGGTAGGGGTGCCTCAGGCAGTAAGCTATCAACTTACTCCTCCCCAAAGAGGAGAGGCAAGGCCTGGGAGGGTGGACCTCCTAGAACTGCACAGGACAGACCAATAGACCGGCGGAATCATGCCCCGAAGGCCAAGACAACACCGGTCTATAGGGTGTAGTATCCATCGGAACAGATACGACACGTGGACACTCACATGATAGGAATGTCCTCGATATTTATCACCTACCGACAATAGGAGTATGTGACACAAGGTCGGAAAGTGGGATTTGAAAAGCCAGCGCCCGAGAACGTGAGCGCTTTAGCCATTAAAAATTGCCTGGACAGCCCCGTCGGCATTCCCCGGTAGGGGCGCCTCAGGCAGTAAGCTATCAACTTACTCCTCCCCAAAGAGGAGAGGCAAAGCCTGGGAGGGTGGACCTCCTAGAACTGCACAGGACAGACCCATAGACCGGCGGAATCATGCCCCGAAGGCCAAGACAACACCGGTCTATAGGGTGTAGTATCCATCGGAACAGATACCACACGTGGACACTCACATGATAGGAATGCCCTCGATATTTAACACCTACCCACTATAGGAGTATGTGACACAAGGTCGGAAAGTGGGATTTGATAAGCCAGCGCCCGAGAAGGTGAGCGCTTTAGCCATTAAAAATTGCCTGGGCAGCCCCGTCGGCATTCCGCGGTAGGGGTGCCTCAGGCAGTAAGCTATCAACTTATTCCTCCCCAAAGAGGAGAGGCAAGGCCTGGGAGGGTGGACCTCCTAGAACTGCACAGGACAGACCCATAGACCGGCGGAATCATGCCCCGAAGGCCAAGAAAACACCGGTCTATAGGGTGTAGTATCCATCGGAACAGATACCACACGTGGACACTCACATGATAGGAATGCCCTCGATATTTAACACCTACCCACTATAGGAGTATGTGACACAAGGTCGGAAAGTGGGATTTGAAAAGCCAGCGCCCGAGAAGGTGAGCGCTTTAGCCATTAAAAATTGCCTGGGCAGCCCCGTCGGCATTCCCCGGTAGGGGTGCCTCAGGCAGTAAGCTATCAACTTACTCCTCCCCAAAGAGGAGAGGGAAAGCCTAGGAGGGTGGACCTCCTAGAACTGCACAGGACAGACCCATAGACCGGCGGAATCATGCCCCGAAGGCCAAGACAACACCGGTCTATAGGGTGTAGTATCCATCGGAACAGATACCACACGTGGACACTCACATGATAGGAATGTCCTCGATATTTAACACCTACCCACTATAGGAGTATGTGACACAAGGTCGGAAAGTGGGATTTGAAAAGCCAGCGCCCGAGAACGTGAGCGCTTTAGCCATTAAAAATTGCCTGGACAGCCCCGTCGGCATTCCCCGGTAGGGACGCCTCAGGCAGTAAGCTATCAACTTACTCCTCCTTAAAGAGGAGAGGCAAAGCCTGGGAGGGTAGACCTCCTAGAACTGCACAGGACAGACCCATAGACCGGCGGAATCATGCCCCGAAGGCCAAGACAACACCGGTCTATAGGGTGTAGTATCCATCGGAACAGATACCACACGTGGACACTCACATGATAGGAATGTCCTCGATATTTAACACCTACCCACAATAGGAGTATGTGACACAAGGTCGGAAAGTGGGATTTGAAAAGCCAGCGCCCGAGAACGTGAGCGCTTTAGCCATTAAAAATTGCCTGGACAGCCCCGTCGGCATTCCCCGGTAGGGGTGCCTCAGGCAGTAAGCTATCAACTTACTCCTCCCCAAAGAGGAGAGGCAAGGCCTGGGAGGGTGGACCTCCTAGAACTGCACAGGACAGACCAATAGACCGGCGGAATCATGCCCCGAAGGCCAAGACAACACCGGTCTATAGGGTGTAGTATCCATCGGAACAGATACGACACGTGGACACTCACATGATAGGAATGTCCTCGATATTTATCACCTACCGACAATAGGAGTATGTGACACAAGGTCGGAAAGTGGGATTTGAAAAGCCAGCGCCCGAGAACGTGAGCGCTTTAGCCATTAAAAATTGCCTGGACAGCCCCGTCGGCATTCCCCGGTAGGGGCGCCTCAGGCAGTAAGCTATCAACTTACTCCTCCCCAAAGAGGAGAGGCAAAGCCTGGGAGGGTGGACCTCCTAGAACTGCACAGGACAGACCCATAGACCGGCAGAATCATGCCCCGAAGGCCAAGACAACACCGGTCTATAGGATGTAGTATCCATCAGAACAGATACCACACGTGGACACTCACATGATAGGAATGCCCTCGATATTTAACACCTACCCACTATAGGAGTATGTGACACAAGGTCGGAAAGTGGGATTTGAAAAGCCAGCGCCCGAGAACGTGAGCGCTTTAGCCATTAAAAATTGCCTGGGCAGCCCCGTCGGCATTCCCCGGTAGGGGTGCCTCAGGCAGTAAGCTATCAACTTACTCCTCCCCAAAGAGGAGAGGCAAGGCCTGGGAGGGTGGACCTCCTAGAACTGCACAGGACAGACCCATAGACCGGCGGAATCATGCCCCGAAGGCCAAGACAACACCGGTCTATAGGGTGTAGTATCCATCGGAACAGATACCACACGTGGACACTCACATGATAGGAATGCCCTCGATATTTAACACCTACCCACTATAGGAGTATGTGACACAAGGTCGGAAAGTGGGATTTGAAAAGCCAGCGCCCGAGAAGGTGAGCGCTTTAGCCATTAAAAATTGCCTGGGCAGCCCCGTCGGCATTCCCCGGTAGGGGTGCCTCAGGCAGTAAGCTATCAACTTACTCCTCCCCAAAGAGGAGAGGGAAAGCCTGGGAGGGTGGACCTCCTAGAACTGCACAGGACAGACCCATAGACCGGCGGAATCATGCCGCGAAGGCCAAGACAACACCGGTCTATAGGGTGTAGTATCCATCGGAACAGATACCACACGTGGACACTCACATGATAGGAATGTCCTCGATATTTAACACCTACCCACTATAGGAGTATGTGACACAAGGTCGGAAAGTGGGATTTGAAAAGCCAGCGCCCGAGAACGTGAGCGCTTTAGCCATTAAAAATTGCCTGGACAGCCCCGTCGGCATTCCCCGGTAGGGACGCCTCAGGCAGTAAGCTATCAACTTACTCCTCCTTAAAGAGGAGAGGCAAAGCCTGGGAGGGTAGACCTCCTAGAACTGCACAGGACAGACCCATAGACCGGCGGAATCATGCCCCGAAGGCCAAGAGAACACCGGTCTATAGGGTGTAGTATCCATCGGAACAGATACCACACGTGGACACTCACATGATAGGAATGTCCTCGATATTTAACACCTACCCACAATAGGAGTATGTGACACAAGGTCGGAAAGTGGGATTTGAAAAGCCAGCGCCCGAGAACGTGAGCGCTTTAGCCATTAAAAATTGCCTGGACAGCCCCGTCGGCATTCCCCGGTAGGGGTGCATCAGGCAGTAAGCTATCAACTTACTCCTCCCCAAAGAGGAGAGGCAAGGCCTGGGAGGGTGGACCTCCTAGAACTGCACAGGACAGACCAATAGACCGGCGGAATCATGCCCCGAAGGCCAAGACAACACCGGTCTATAGGGTGTAGTATCCATCGGAACAGATACGACACGTGGACACTCACATGATAGGAATGTCCTCGATATTTAACACCTACCCACAATAGGAGTATGTGACACAAGGTCGGAAAGTGGGATTTGAAAAGCCAGCGCCCGAGAACGTGAGCGCTTTAGCCATTAAAAATTGCCTGGACAGCCCCGTCGGCATTCCCCGGTAGGGGCGCCTCAGGCAGTAAGCTATCAACTTACTCCTCCCCAAAGAGGAGAGGCAAAGCCTGGGAGGGTGGACCTCCTAGAACTGCACAGGACAGACCCATAGACCGGCACAATCATGCCCCGAAGGCCAAGACAACACCGGTCTATAGGATGTAGTATCCATCGGAACAGATACCACACGTGGACACTCACATGATAGGAATGCCCTCGATATTTAACACCTACCCACTATAGGAGTATGTGACACAAGGTCGGAAAGTGGGATTTGAAAAGCCAGCGCCCGAGAACGTGAGCGCTTTAGCCATTAAAAATTGCCTGGGCAGCCCCGTCGGCATTCCCCGGTAGGGGTGCCTGAGGCAGTAAGCTATCAACTTACTCCTCCCCAAAGAGGAGAGGCAAGGCCTGGGAGGGTGGACCTCCTAGAACTGCACAGGACAGACCCATAGACCGGCGGAATCATGCCCCGAAGGCCAAGACAACACCGGTCTATAGGGTGTAGTATCCATCGGAACAGATACCACACGTGGACACTCACATGATAGGAATGCCCTCGATATTTAACACCTACCCACTATAGGAGTATGTGACACAAGGTCGGAAAGTGGGATTTGAAAAGCCAGCGCCCGAGAACGTGAGCGCTTTAGCCATTAAAAATTGCCTGGGCAGCCCCGTCGGCATTCCCCGGTAGGGGTGCCTCATACAGTAAGCTATCAACTTACTCCTCCCCAAAGAGGAGAGGGAAAGCCTGGGAGGGTGGACCTCCTAGAACTGCACAGGACAGACCCATAGACCGGCGGAATCATGCCCCGAAGGCCAAGACAACACCGGTCTATAGGGTGTAGTATCCATCGGAACAGATACCACACGTGGACACTCACATGATAGGAATGTCCTCGATATTTAACACCTACCCACTATAGGAGTATGTGACACAAGGTCGGAAAGTGGGATTTGAAAAGCAAGCGCCCGAGAACGTGAGCGCTTTAGCCATTAAAAATTGCCTGGACAGCCCCGTCGGCATTCCCCGGTAGGGACGCCTCAGGCAGTAAGCTATCAACTTACTCCTCCTTAAAGAAGAGAGGCAAAGCCTGGGAGGGTAGACCTCCTATAACTGCACAGGACAGACCCATAGACCGGCGGAATCATGCCCCGAAGGCCAAGACAACACCGGTCTATAGGGTGTAGTATCCATCGGAACAGATACCACACGTGGACACTCACATGATAGGAATGTCCTCAATATTTAACACCTACCCACAATAGGAGTATGTGACACAAGGTCGGAAAGTGGGATTTGAAAAGCCAGCGCCCGAGAACGTGAGCGCTTTAGCCATTAAAAATTGCCTGGACAGCCCCGTCGGCATTCCCCGGTAGGGGCGCCTCAGGCAGTAAGCTATCAATTTACTCCTCATCAAAGAGGAGAGGCAAAGCCTGGGAGGGTGGACCTCCTAGAACTGCACAGGACAGACCCATAGACCGGCGGAATCATGCCCCGAAGGCCAAGACAACACCGGTCTATAGGGTGTAGTATCCATCGGAACAGATACCACACGTGGACACTCACATGATAGGAATGTCCTCGATATTTAACACCTACCCACTATAGGAGTATGTGACACAAGGTCGGAAAGTGGGATTTGAAAAGCCAGCGCCCGAGAACGTGAGCGCTTTAGCCATTAAAAATTGCCTGGACAGCCCCGTCGGCATTCCCCGGTAGGGGCGCCTCAGGCAGTAAGCTATCAACTTACTCCTCCCCAAAGAAGAGAGGCAAAGCCTGGGAGGGTGGACCTCTAAGAACTGCACAGGACAGACCCATAGACCGGCAGAATCATGCCCCAAAGGCCAAGACAACACCGGTCTATAGGATGTAGTATCCATCGGAACAGATACCACACGTGGACACTCACATAATAGGAATGTCCTCGATATTTAACACCTACCCACTATAGGAGTATGTGACACAAGGTCGGAAAGTGGGATTTGAAAAGCCAGCGCCCGAGAAGGTGAGCGCTTTAGCCATTAAAAATTGCCTGGGCAGCCCCGTCGGCATTCCCCGGTAGGGGTGCCTCAGGAAGTAAGCTATCAACTTACTCCTCCCCGAAGAGGAGAGGCAAAGCCTGGGAGGGTGGACCTCCTAGAACTGCACAGGACAGACCCATAGACCGGCGGAATCATGCCCCGAAGGCCAAGACAACACCGGTCTATAGGGTGTAGTATCCATCGGAACAAATACCACACGTGGACACTCACATGATAGGAATGTCCTCGATATTTAACACCTACCCACTATAGGAGTATGTGACACAAGGTCGGAAAGTGGGATTTGAAAAGCCAGCGCCCGAGAACGTGAGCGCTTTAGCCATTAAAAATTGCCTGGACAGCCCCGTCGGCATTCCCCGGTAGGGGCGCCTCAGGCAGTAAGCTATCAACTTACTCCTCCCTCAAAGAAGAGAGGCAAAGCCTGGGAGGGTGGACCTCCTAGAACTGCACAGGACAGACCCATAGACCGGCGGAATCATGCCCCGAAGGCCAAGACAACACCGGTCTATAGGGTGTAGTATCCATCGGAACAGATACCACACGTGGACACTCACATGATAGGAATGTCCTCGATATTTAACACCTACCCACTATAGGAGTATGTGACACAAGGTCGGAAAGTGTGATTTGAAAAGCCAGCGCCCGAGAACGTGAGCGCTTTAGCCATTAAAAATTGCCTGGGAAGCCCCGTCGGCATTCTCCGGTAGGGGTGCCTCAGGCAGTAAGCTATAAACTTACTCCTCTCCAAAGAGGAGAGGCAAAGCCTGGGAGGGTGGACCTCCTAGAACTGCACAGGACAGACCCATAGACCGGCGGAATCATGCCCCGAAGGCCAAGACAACACCGGTCTATAGGGTGTAGTATCCATCGGAACAGATACCACACGTGGACACTCACATGATAGGAATGTCCTCGATATTTAAGCCCTACCCACTATAGGAGTATGTGACACAAGGTCGGAAAGTGGGATTTGAAAAGCCAGCGCCCGAGAACGTGAGCGCTTTAGCCATTAAAAATTGCCTGGACAGCCCCGTCGGCATTCCCCGGTAGGGACGCCTCAGGCAGTAAGCTATCAACTTACTCCTCCTTAAAGAGGAGAGGCAAAGCCTGGGAGGGTAGACCTCCTAGAACTGCACAGGACAGACCCATAGACCGGCGGAATCATGCCCCGAATGCCAAGACAACACCGGTCTATAGGGTGTAGTATCCATCGGAACAGATACCACACGTGGACACTCACATGATAGGAATGTCCTCGATATTTAACACCTACCACAATAGGAGTATGTGACACAAGGTCGGAAAGTGGGATTTGAAAAGCCAGCGCCCGAGAACGTGAGCGCTTTAGCCATTAAAAATTGCCTGGACAGCCCCGTCGGCATTCCCCGGTAGGGGCGCCTCAGGCAGTAAGCTATCAACTTACTCCTCCCCAAAGAGGAGAGGCAAAGCCTGGGAGGGTGGACCTCCTAGAACTGCACAGGACAGACCCATAGACCGGCGGAATCATGCCCCGAAGGCCAAGACAACACCGGTCTATAAAGTGTAGTATCCATCGGAACAGATACCACACGTGGACACTCACATGATAGGAATGTCCTCGATATTTAACACCTACCCACTATAGGAGTATGTGACACAAGGTCGGAAAGTGGGATTTGAAAAGCCAGCGCCCGAGAACGTGAGCGCTTTAGCCATTAAAAATTGCCTGGACAGCCCCGTCGGCATTCCACGGTAGGGGCGCCTCAGGCAGTAAGCTATCAACTTACTCCTCTCCAAAGAGGAGAGGCAAAGCCTGGGAGGGTGGACCTCTTAGAACTGCACAGGACAGACCCATAGACCGGCAGAATCATGCCCCAAAGGCCAAGACAACACCGGTCTATAGGATGTAGTATCCATCGGAACAGATACCACACGTGGACACTCACATAATAGGAATGTCCTCGATATTTAACACCTACCCACTATAGGAGTATGTGACACAAGGTCGGAAAGTGGGATTTGAAAAGCCAGCGCCCGAGAAGGTGAGCGCTTTAGCCATTAAAAATTGCCTGGGCAGCCCCGTCGGCATTCCCCGGTAGGGGTGCCTCAGGCAGTAAGCTATCAACTTACTCCTCCCCAAAGAGGAGAGGCAAAGCCTGGGAGGGTGGACCTCCTAGAACTGCACAGGACAGACCCATAGACCGGCGGAATCATGCCCCGAAGGCCAAGACAACACCGGTCTATAGGGTGTAGTATCCATCGGAACAGATACCACACGTGGACACTCACATGATAGGAATGTCCTCGATATTTAACACCTACCCACTATAGGAGTATGTGACACAAGGTCGGAAAGTGGGATTTGAAAAGCCAGCGCCCGAGAACGTGAGCGCTTTAGCCATTAAAAATTGCCTGGACAGCCCCGTCGGCATTCCCCGGTAGGGGCGCCTCAGGCAGTAAGCTATCAACTTACTCCTCCCCAAAGAGGAGAGGCAAAGCCTGGGAGGGTGGACCTCCTAGAACTGCACAGGACAGACCCATAGACCGGCGGAATCATGCCCCGAAGGCCAAGACAACACCGGTCTATAGGGTGTAGTATCCATCGGAACAGATACCACACGTGGACACTCACATGATAGGAATGTCCTCGATATTTAACACCTACCCACTATAGGAGTATGTGACACAAGGTCGGAAAGTGGGATTTGAAAAGCCAGCGCCCGAGAACGTGAGCGCTTTAGCCATTAAAAATTGCCTGGACAGCCCCGTCGGCATTCCCCGGTAGGGGCGCCTCAGGCAGTAAGCTATCAACTTACTCCTCTCCAAAGAGGAGAGGCAAAGCCTGGGAGGGTGGACCTCTTAGAACTGCACAGGACAGACCCATAGACCGGCAGAATCATGCCCCAAAGGCCAAGACAACACCGGTCTATAGGATGTAGTATCCATCGGAACAGATACCACACGTTGACACTCACATAATAGGAATGTCCTCGATATTTAACACCTACCCACTATAGGAGTATGTGACACAAGGTCGGAAAGTGGGATTTGAAAAGCCAGCGCCCGAGAAGGTGAGCGCTTTAGTTATTAAAAATTGCCTGGGCAGCCCCGTCGGCATTCCCCGGTAGGGGTGCCTCAGGCAGTAAGCTATCAACTTACTCCTCCCCAAAGAGGAGAGGCAAAGCCTGGGAGGGTGGACCTCCTAGAACTGCACAGGACAGACCCATAGACCGGCGGAATCATGCCCCGAAGGCCAAGACAACACCGGTCTATAGGGTGTAGTATCCATCGGAACAGATACCACACGTGGACACTCACATGATAGGAATGTCCTCGATATTTAACACCTACCCACTATAGGAGTATGTGACACAAGGTCGGAAAGTGGGATTTGAAAAGCCAGCGCCCGAGAACGTGAGCGCTTTAGCCATTAAAAATTGCCTGGACAGCCCCGTCGGCATTCCCCGGTAGGGGCGCATCAGGCAGTAAGCTATCAACTTACTCCTCCCCAAAGAGGAGAGGCAAAGCCTGGGAGGGTGGACCTCCTATGACTGCACAGGACAGACCCATAGACCGGCGGAATCATGCCCCGAAGGCCAAGACAACACCGGTCTATAGGGTGTAGTATCCATCGGAACAGATACCACACGTGGACACTCACATGATAGGAATGTCCTCGATATTTAACACCTACCCACTATAGGAGTATGTGACACAAGGTCGGAAAGTTGGATTTGAAAAGCCAGCGCCCGAGAACGTGAGCGCTTTAGCCATTAAAAATTGCCTGGACAGCCCCGTCGGCATTCCCCGGTAGGGGCGCCTCAGGCAGTAAGCTATCAACTTACTCCTCCCCAAAGAGGAGAGGCAAAGCCTGGGAGGGTGGACCTCTTAGAACTGCACAGGACAGACCCATAGACCGGCAGAATCATGCCCCAAAGGCCAAGACAACACCGGTCTATAGGATGTAGTATCCATCGGAACAGATACCACACGTGGACACTCACATAATAGGAATGTCCTCGATATTTAACACCTACCCACTATAGGAGTATGTGACACAAGGTCGGAAAGTGGGATTTGAAAAGCCAGCGCCCGAGAAGGTGAGCGCTTTAGCCATTAAAAATTGCCTGGGCAGCCCCGTCGGCATTCCCCGGTAGGGGTGCCTCAGGCAGTAAGCTATCAACTTACTCCTCCCCAAAGAGGAGAGGCAAAGCCTGGGAGGGTGGACCTCCTAGAACTGCACAAGACAGACCCATAGACCGGCGGAATCATGCCCTGAAGGCCAAGACAACACCGGTCTATAGGGTGTAGTATCCATCGGAACAAATACCACACGTGGACACTCACATGATAGGAATGTCCTCGATATTTAACACCTACCCACTATAGGAGTATGTGACACAAGGTCGGAAAGTGGGATTTGAAAAGCCAGCGCCCGAGAACGTGAGCGCTTTAGCCATTAAAAATTGCCTGGACAGCCCCGTCGGCATTCCCCGGTAGGGGCGCATCAGGCAGTAAGCTATCAACTTACTCCTCCCTCAAAGAAGAGAGGCAAAGCCTGGGAGGGTGGACCTCCTAGAACTGCACAGGACAGACCCATAGACCGGCGGAATCATGCCCCGAAGGCCAAGACAACACCGGTCTATAGGGTGTAGTATCCATCGGAACAGATACCACACGTGGACACTCACATGATAGGAATGTCCTCGATATTTAACACCTACCCACTATAGGAGTATGTGACACAAGGTCGGAAAGTGGGATTTGAAAAGCCAGCGCCCGAGAACGTGAGCGCTTTAGCCATTAAAAATTGCCTGGGAAGCCCCGTCGGCATTCCCCGGTAGGGGTGCCTCAGGCAGTAAGCTATAAACTTACTCCTCTCCAAAGAGGAGAGGCAAAGCCTGGGAGGGTGGACCTCCTAGAACTGCACAGGACAGACCCATAGACCGGCGGAATCATGCCCCGAAGGCCAAGACAACACCGGTCTATAGGGTGTAGTATCCATCGGAACAGATACCACACGTGGACACTCACATGATAGGAATGTCCTCGATATTTAACACCTACCCACTATAGGAGTATGTGACACAAGGTCGGAAAGTGGGATTTGAAAAGCCAGCGCCCGAGAACGTGAGCGCTTTAGCCATTAAAAATTGCCTGGACAGCCCCGTCGGCATTCCCCGGTAGGGACGCCTCAGGCAGTAAGCTATCAACTTACTCCTCCTTAAAGAGGAGAGGCAAAGCCTGGGAGGGTAGACCTCCTAGAACTGCACAGGACAGACCCATAGACCGGCGGAATCATGCCCCGAAGGCCAAGACAACACCGGTCTATAGGGTGTAGTATCCATCGGAACAGATACCACACGTGGACACTCACATGATAGGAATGTCCTCGATATTTAACACCTACCCACAATAGGAGTATGTGACACAAGGTCGGAAAGTGGGATTTGAAAAGCCAGCGCCCGAGAACGTGAGCGCTTTAGCCATTAAAAATTGCCTGGACAGCCCCGTCGGCATTCCCCGGTAGGGGCGCCTCAGGCAGTAAGCTATAAACTTACTCCTCCCCAAAGAGGAGAGGCAAAGCCTGGGAGGGTGGACCTCCTAGAACTGCACAGGACAGACCCATAGACCGGCGGAATCATGCCCCGAAGGCCAAGACAACACCGGTCTATAGGGTGTAGTATCCATCGGAACAGATACCACACGTGGACACTCACATGATAGGAATGTCCTCGATATTTAACACCTACCCACTATAGGAGTATGTGACACAAGGTCGGAAAGTGGGATTTGAAAAGCCAGCGCCCGAGAACGTGAGCGCTTTAGCCATTAAAAATTGCCTGGAAAGCCCCGTCGGCATTCCCCGGTAGGGGCGCCTCAGGCAGTAAGCTATCAACTTACTCCTCTCCAAAGAGGAGAGGCAAAGCCTGGGAGGGTGGACCTCTTAGAACTGCACAGGACAGACCCATAGACCGGCAGAATCATGCCCCAAAGGCCAAGACAACACCGGTCTATAGGATGTAGTATCCATCGGAACAGATACCACACGTGGACACTCACATAATAGGAATGTCCTCGATATTTAACACCTACCCACTATAGGAGTATGTGACACAAGGTCGGAAAGTGGGATTTGAAAAGCCAGCGCCCGAGAAGGTGAGCGCTTTAGCCATTAAAAATTGCCTGGGCAGCCCCGTCGGCATTCCCCGGTAGGGGTGCCTCAGGCAGTAAGCTATCAACTTACTCCTCCCCAAAGAGGAGAGGCAAAGCCTGGGAGGGTGGACCTCCTAGAACTGCACAGGACAGACCCATAGACCGGCGGAATCATGCCCCGAAGGCCAAGACAACACCGGTCTATAGGGTGTAGTATCCATCGGAACAAATACCACACGTGGACACTCACATGATAGGAATGTCCTCGATATTTAACACCTACCCACTATAGGAGTATGTGACACAAGGTCGGAAAGTGGGATTTGAAAAGCCAGCGCCCGAGAACGTGAGCGCTTTAGCCATTAAAAATTGCCTGGACAGCCCCGTCGGCATTCCCCGGTAGGGGCGCCTCAGGCAGTAAGCTATCAACTTACTCCTCCCTCAAAGAAGAGAGGCAAAGCCTGGGAGGGTGGACCTCCTAGAACTGCACAGGACAGACCCATAGACCGGCGGAATCATGCCCCGAAGGCCAAGACAACACCGGTCTATAGGGTGTAGTATCCATCGGAACAGATACCACACGTGGACACTCACATGATAGGAATGTCCTCGATATTTAACACCTACCCACTATAGGAGTATGTGACACAAGGTCGGAAAGTGGGATTTGAAAAGCCAGCGCCCGAGAATGTGAGCGCTTTAGCCATTAAAAATTGCCTGGGAAGCCCCGTCGGCATTCCCCGGTAGGGGTGCCTCAGGCAGTAAGCTATAAACTTACTCCTCTCCAAAGAGGAGAGGCAAAGCCTGGGAGGGTGGACCTCCTAGAACTGCACAGGACAGACCCATAGACCGGCGGAATCATGCCCCGAAGGCCAAGACAACACCGGTCTATAGGGTGTAGTATCCATCGGAACAGATACCACACGTGGACACTCACATGATAGGAATGTCCTCGATATTTAACACCTACCCACTATAGGAGTATGTGACACAAGGTCGGAAAGTGGGATTTGAAAAGCCAGCGCCCGAGAACGTGAGCGCTTTAGCCATTAAAAATTGCCTGGACAGCCCCGTCGGCATTCCCCGGTAGGGGCGCCTCAGGCAGTAAGCTATCAACCTACTCCTCCCCAAAGAGGAGAGGCAAAGCCTGGGAGGGTGGACCTCCTAGAACTGCACAGGACAGACCCATAGACCGGCAGAATCATGCCCCGAAGGCCAAGACAACACCGGTCTATAGGGTGTAGTATCCATCGGAACAGATACCACACGTGGACACTCACATGATAGGAATGTCCTTTATTTAACACCTACCCACTATAGGAGTATGTGACACAAGGTCGGAAAGTGGGATTTGAAAAGCCAGCGCCCGAGAACGTGAGCGCTTTAGCCATTAAAAATTGCCTGGACAGCCCCGTCGGCATTCCCCGGTAGGGGCGCCTCAGGCAGTAAGCTATCAACTTACTCCTCCCCAAAGAGGAGAGGCAAAGCCTGGGAGGGTGGACCTCTTAGAACTGCACAGGACAGACCCATAGACCGGCGGAATCATGCCCCGAAGGCCAAGACAACACCGGTCTATAGGGTGTAGTATCCATCGGAACAGATACCACACGTGGACACTCACATGATAGAAATGTCCTCGATATTTAACACCTACCCACTATAGGAGTATGTTACACAAGGTCGGAAAGTGGGATTTGAAAAGCCAGCGCCCGAGAACGTGAGAACTTTAGCCATTAAAAATTGCCTGGACAGCCCCGTCGGCATTCCCCGGTAGGGGCGCCTCAGGCAGTAAGCTATCAACTTACTCCTCCCCAAAGAGGAGAGGCAAAGCCTGGGAGTGTGGACCTCCTAGAACTGCACAGGACAGACCCATAGACCGGCGAAATCATACCCCGAAGGCCAAGACAACACCGGTCTATAGGGTGTAGTATCCATCGGAACAGATACCACACGTGGACACTCACATGATAGGAATGTCCTCGATATTTAACACCTACCCACTATAGGAGTATGTGACACAAGGTCGGAAAGTGGGATTTGAAAAGCCAGCGCCCGAGAACGTGAGCGCTTTAGCCATTAAAAATTGCCTGGACAGCCCCGTCGGCATTCCCAGGTAGGGGCGCCTCAGGCAGTAAGCTATCAACTTACTCCTCCCCAAAAAGGAGAGGCAAAGCCTGGGAGGGTGGACCTCCTAGAACTGCACAGGACAGACCCATAGACCGGCGGAATCATGCCCCGAAGGCCAAGACAACACCGGTCTATAGGGTGTAGTATCCATCGGAACAGATACCACACGTGGACTCTCACATAATAGGAATGTCCTCGATATTTAACACCTACCCACTATAGGAGTATGTGACACAAGGTCGGAAAGTGGGATTTGAAAAGCCAGCGCCCGAGAACGTGAGCGCTTTAGCCATTAAAAATTGCCTGGACAGCCCCGTCGGCATTCCCCGGTAGGGGCGACTCAGGCAGTAAGCTATCAACTTACTCCTCCCCAAAGAGGAGAGGCAAAGCCTGGGAGGGTGGACCTCCTAGAACTGCACAGGACAGACCCATAGACCGGCGGCATCATGCCCCGAAGGCCAAGACAACACCGGTCTATAGGGTGTAGTATCCATCGGAACAGATACCACACGTGGACACTCACATAATAGGAATGTCCTCGATATTTAACACTTACCCACTATAGGAGTATGTGACACAAGGTCGGAAAGTGGGATTTGAAAAGCCAGCGCCCGAGAACGTGAGCGCTTTAGCCATTAAAAATTGCCTGGACAGCCCCATCGGCTTTCCTCGGTAGGGGCGCCTCAGGCAGTAAGCTATCAACTTACTCCTCCCCAAAGAGGAGAGGCAAAGCCTGGGAGGGTGGACCTCCTAGAACTGCACAGGACAGACCCATAGACCGGCGGAATCATGCCCCGAAGGCCAAGACAACACCGGTCTATAGGGTGTAGTATCCATCAGAACAGATACCACACGTGGACACTCACAAATTAGGAATGTCCTAGATATTTAACACCTACCCACTATAGGAGTATGTGACACAAGGTCGGAAAGTGGGATTTGAAAAGCCAGCGCCCGAGAACGTGAGCGCTTTAGCCATTAAAAATTGCCTGGACAGCCCCGTCGGCATTCCCCGTTAGGGGCGCCTCAGGCAGTAAGCTATCAACTTACTCCTCCCTAAAGAGGAGAGGCAAAGCCTGGGAGGGTGGACCTCCTAGAACTGCACAGGACAGACCCATAGACCGGCGGAATCATGCCCCGAAGGCCAAGACAACACCGGTCTATAGGGTGTAGTATCCATCGGAACAGATACCACACGTGGACACTCACATGATAGGAATGTCCTCGATATTTAACACCTACCAACTATAGGAGTATGTGACACAAGGTCGGAAAGTGGGATTTGAAAAGCCAGCGCCCGAGAACGTGAGCGCTTTAGCCATTAAAAATTGCCTGGACAGCCCCGTCGGCATTCCCCGGTAGGGGCCCCTCAGGCAGTAAGCTATAAACTTACTCCTCCCCAAAGAGGAGAGGCAAAGCCTGGGAGGGTGGACCTCCTAGAACTGCACAGGACAGACCCATAGACTGGCGGAATCATGCCCCGAAGGCCAAGACAACACCGGTCTATAGGGTGTAGTATCCATCGGAACAGATACCACACGTGGACACTCACATGATAGGAATGTCCTCGATATTTAACACCTACCCACTATAGGAGTATGTGACACAAGGTTGGAAAGTGGGATTTGAAAAGCCAGCGCCCGAGAACGTGAGCGCTTTAGCCATTAAAAATTGCCTGGACAGCCCCGTCGGCATTCCCCGGTAGGGACGCCTCAGGCAGTAAGCTATCACTTTACTCCTCCCCAAAGAGGAGAGGCAAAGCCTGGGAGGGTGGACCTCCTAGAACTGCACAGGACAGACCCATAGACCGGCGGAATCATGCCCCGAAGGCCAAGACAACACCGGTCTATAGGGTGTAGTATCCATCGGAACAGATACCACACGTGGACACTCACATGATAGGAATGTCCTAGATATTTAACACCTACCCACGTTAGGAGTATGTGACACAAGGTCGGAAAGTGGGATTTGAAAAGCCAGCGCCCGAGAACGTGAGCGCTTTAGCCATTAAAAATTGCCTGGACAGCCCCGTCGGCATTCCCCGGTAGGGGCGCCTCAGGCAGTAAGCTATCAACTTACTCCTCCCCAAAGAGGATAGGCAAAGCCTGGGAGGGTGGACCTCCTAGAACTGCACAGGACAGACCCATAGACCGGCGGAATCATGCCCCGAAGGCCAAGACAACACCGGTCTATAGGGTGTAGTATCCATCGGAACAGATACCACACGTGGACACTCACATGATAGGAATGTCCTCGATATTTAACACCTACCCACTATAGGAGTATGTTACACAAGGTCGGAAAGTGGGATTTGAAAAGCCAGCGCCCGAGAACGTGAGCGCTTTAGCCATTAAAAATTGCCTGGACAGCCCCGTCGGCATTCCCCGGTAGGGGCGCCTCAGGCAGTAAGCTATCAACTTACTCCTCCCCAAAGAGGAGAGGCAAAGCCTGGGAGGGTGGACCTCCTAGAACTGCACAGGACAGACCCATAGACCGGCGGAATCATGCCCCGAAGGCCAAGACAACACCGGTCTATAGGGTGTAGTATCCATCGGAACAGATACCACACGTGGACACTCACATGATAGGAATGTCCTCGATATTTAACACCTACCCACTATAGGAGTATGTGACACAAGGTCGGAAAGTGGGATTTGAAAAGCCAGCGCCCGAGAACGTGAGCGCTTTAGCCATTAAAAATTGCCTGGACAGCCCCGTCGGCATTCCCCGGTAGGGGCGCCTCAGGCAGTAAGCTATAAACTTACTCCTCCCCAAAGAGGAGAGGCAAAGCCTGGGAGGGTGGACCTCCTAGAACTGCACAGGACAGACCTATAGACCGGCGGAATCATGCCCCGAAGGCCAAGACAACACCGGTCTATAGGGTGTAGTATCCATCGGAACAGATACCACACGTGGACACTCACATGATAGGAATGTCCTAGATATTTAACACCTACCCACTATAGGAGTATGTGACACAAGGTCGGAAAGTGGGATTTGAAAAGCCAGCGCCCGAGAACGTGAGCGCTTTAGCCATTAAAAATTGCCTGGACAGCCCCGTCGGCATTCCCCGGTAGGGGCGCCTCAGGCAGTAAGCTATCTACTTACTCCTCCCCAAAGAGGAGAGGCAAAGCCTGGGAGAGTGGACCTCCTAGAACTGCACAGGACAGACCCATAGACCGGCGGAATCATGCCCCGAAGGCCAAGACAACACCGGTCTATAGGGTGTAGTATCCATCGGAACAGATACCACACGTGGACTCTCACATAATAGGAATGTCCTCGATATTTAACACCTACCCACTATAGGAGTATGTGACACAAGGTCGGAAAGTGGGATTTGAAAAGCCAGCGCCCGAGAACGTGAGCGCTTTAGCCATTAAAAATTGCTTGGACAGCCCCGTCGGCATTCCCCGGTAGGGGCGCCTCAGGCAGTAAGCTATAAACTTACTCCGCCCCAAAGAGGAGAGGCAAAGCCTGGGAGGGTGGACCTCCTAGAACTGCACAGGACAGACCCATAGACCGGCGGAATCATGCCCCGAAGGCCAAGACAACACCGGTCTATAGGGTGTAGTATCCATCGGAACAGATACCACACGTGGACACTCACATGATAGGAATGTCCTAGATATTTAACACCTACCCACTATAGGAGTATGTGACACAAGGTCGGAAAGTGGGATTTGAAAAGCCAGCGCCCTAGAACGTGAGCGCTTTAGCCATTAAAAATTGCCTGGACAGCCCCATCGGCTTTCCTCGGTAGGGGCGCCTCAGGCAGTAAGCTATCAACTTACTCCTCCCCAAAGAGGAGAGGCAAAGCCTGGGAGGGTGGACCTCCTAGAACTGCACAGGACAGACCCATAGACCGGCGGAATCATGCCCCGAAGGCCAAGACAACACCGGTCTATAGGGTGTAGTATCCATCGGAACAGATACCACACGTGGACACTCACATAATAGGAATGTCCTAGATATTTAACAGCTACCCACTATAGGAGTATGTGACACAAGGCCGGAAAGTGGGATTTGAAAAGCCAGCGCCCGAGAACGTGAGCGCTTTAGCCATTAAAAATTGCCTGGACAGCCCCGTCGGCATTCCCCGGTAGGGGCGCCTCAGGCAGTAAGCTATCAACTTACTCCTCCCTAAAGAGGAGAGGCAAAGCCTGGGAGGGTGGACCTCCTAGAACTGCACAGGACAGACCCATAGACCGGCGGAATCATGCCCCGAAGGCCAAGACAACACCGGTCTATAGGGTGTAGTATCCATCGGAACAGATACCACACGTGGACACTCACATGATAGGAATGTCCTAGATATTTAACACCTACCCACTATAGGAGTATGTGACACAAGGTCGGAAAGTGGGATTTGAAAAGCCAGCGCCCGAGAACGTGAGCGCTTTAGCCATTAAAAATTGCCTGGACAGCCCCGTCGGCATCCACCGGTCGGGGCGCCTCAGGCAGTAAGCTATAAACTTACTCCGCCCCAAAGAGGAGAGGCAAAGCCTGGGAGGGTGGACCTCCTAGAACTGCACAGGACAGACCCATAGACCGGCGGAATCATGCCCCGAAGGCCAAGACAACACCGGTCTATAGGGTGTAGTATCCATCGGAACAGATACCACACGTGGACACTCACATGATAGGAATGTCCTCGATATTTAACACCTACCCACTATAGGAGTATGTGGCACAAGGTTGGAAAGTGGGATTTGAAAAGCCCGCGCCCGAGAACGTGAGCGCTTTAGCCATTAAAAATTGCCTGGACAGCCCCGTCGGCATTCCCCGGTAGGGGCGCCTCAGGCAGTAAGCTATCAACTTACTCCTCCCCAAAGAGGAGAGGCAAAGCCTGGGAGGGTGGACCTCCTAGAACTGCACAGGACAGACCCATAGACCGGCGGAATCATGCCCCGAAGGCCAAGACAACACCGGTCTATAGGGTGTAGTATCCATCGGAACAGATACCACACGTGGACACTCACATGATAGGAATGTCCTAGATATTTAACACCTACCCACGTTAGGAGTATGTGACACAAGGTCGGAAAGTGGGATTTTAAAAGCCAGCGCCCGAGAACGTGAGCGCTTTAGCCATTAAAAATTGCCTGGACAGCCCCGTCGGCATTCCCCGGTAGGGGCGCCTCAGGCAATAAGCTATCAACTTACTCCTCCCCAAAGAGGATAGGCAAAGCCTGGGAGGGTGGACCTCCTAGAACTGCACAGGACAGACCCATAGACCGGCGGAATCATGCCCCGAAGGCCAAGACAACACCGGTCTATAGGGTGTAGTATCCATCGGAACAGATACCACACGTGGACACTCACATGATAGGAATGTCCTCGATATTTAACACCTACCCACTATAGGAGTATGTTACACAAAGTCGGAAAGTGGGATTTGAAAAGCCAGCGCCCGAGAACGTGAGCGCTTTAGCCATTAAAAATTGCCTGGACAGCCCCGTCGGCATTCCCCGGTAGGGGCGCCTCAGGCAGTAAGCTATCAACTTACTCCTCCCCAAAGAGGAGAGGCAAAGCCTGGGAGGGTGGACCTCCTAGAACTGCACAGGACAGACCCATAGACCGGCGGAATCATGCCCCGAAGGCCAAGACAACACCGGTCTATAGGGTGTAGTATCCATCGGAACAGATACCACACGTGGACACTCACATGATAGGAATGTCCTCGATATTTAACACCTACCCACTATAGGAGTATGTGACACAAGGTCGGAAAGTGGGATTTGAAAAGCCAGCGCCCGAGAACGTGAGCGCTTTAGCCATTAAAAATTGCCTGGACAGCCCCGTCGGCATTCCCCGGTAGGGGCGCCTCAGGCAGTAAGCTATAAACTTACTCCTCCCCAAAGAGGAGAGGCAAAGCCTGGGAGGGTGGACCTCCTAGAACTGCACAGGACAGACCCATAGACCGGCGGAATCATGCCCTGAAGGCCAAGACAACACCGGTCTATAGGGTGTAGTATCCATCGGAACAGATACCACACGTGGACACTCACATGATAGGAATGTCCTAGATATTTAACACCTACCCACGTTAGGAGTATGTGACACAAGGTCGGAAAGTGGGATTTGAAAACGCCAGCGCCCGAGAACGTGAGCGCTTTAGCCATTAAAAATTGCCTGGACAGCCCCGTCGGCATTCCCCGGTAGGGGCGCCTCAGGCAGTAAGCTATCAACTTACTCCTCCTTAAAGAGGAGAGGCAAAGCCTGGGAGGGTAGACCTCCTAGAACTGCACAGGACAGACCCATAGACCGGCGGAATCATGCCCCGAACGCCAAGACAACACCGGTCTATAGGGTGTAGTATCCATCGGAACAGATACCACACGTGGACTCTCACATAATAGGAATGTCCTCGATATTTAACACCTACCCACTATAGGAGTATGTGACACAAGGTCGGAAAGTGGGATTTGAAAAGTCAGCGCCCGAGAACGTGAGCGCTTTAGACATTAAAAATTTCCTGGGCAGCCCTGTCGGCATTCCCCGGTAGGGGTTCCTCAGGCAGTAAGCTATCAACTTACTCCTCTTAAAAGAGGAGAGGCAAAGCCTGGGAGGGTGGACCTCCTAGAACTGCACAGGACAGACCCATAGACCGGCGGAATCATGCCCCGAAGGCCAAGACAACACCGGTCTATAGGGTGTAGTATCCATCGGAACAGATACCACACGTGGACACTCACATAATAGGAATGTCCTCGATATTTAACACCTACCCACTATAGGAGTATGTGACACAAGGTCGGAAAGTGGGATTTGAAAAGCCAGCGCCCGAGAACGTGAGCGCTTTAGCCATTAAAAATTGCCTGGACAGCCCCGTCGGCATTCCCCGTTAGGGGCGCCTCAGGCAGTAAGCTATCAACTTACTCCTCCCTAAAGAGGAGAGGCAAAGCCTGGGAGGGTGGACCTCCTAGAACTGCACAGGACAGACCCATAGACCGGCGGAATCATGCCCCGAAGGCCAAGACAACACCGGTCTATAGGGTGTAGTATCCATCGGAACAGATACCACACGTGGACACTCACATGATAGGAATGTCCTCGATATTTAACACCTACCCACTATAGGAGTATGTGACACAAGGTCGGAAAGTGGGATTTGAAAAGCCAGCGCCCGAGAACGTGAGCGCTTTAGCCATTAAAAATTGCCTGGACAGCCCCGTCGGCATTCCCCGGTAGGGGCCCCTCAGGCAGTAAGCTATAAACTTACTCCTCCCCAAAGAGGAGAGGCAAAGCCTGGGAGGGTGGACCTCCTAGAACTGCACAGGACAGACCCATAGACTGGCGGAATCATGCCCCGAAGGCCAAGACAACACCGGTCTATAGGGTGTAGTATCCATCGGAACAGATACCACACGTGGACACTCACATGATAGGAATGTCCTCGATATTTAACACCTACCCACTATAGGAGTATGTGACACAAGGTTGGAAAGTGGGATTTGAAAAGCCAGCGCCCGAGAACGTGAGCGCTTTAGCCATTAAAAATTGCCTGGACAGCCCCGTCGGCATTCCCCGGTAGGGACGCCTCAGGCAGTAAGCTATCACTTTACTCCTCCCCAAAGAGGAGAGGCAAAGCCTGGGAGGGTGGACCTCCTAGAACTGCACAGGACAGACCCATAGACCGGCGGAATCATGCCCCGAAGGCCAAGACAACACCGGTCTATAGGGTGTAGTATCCATCGGAACAGATACCACACGTGGACACTCACATGATAGGAATGTCCTAGATATTTAACACCTACCCACGTTAGGAGTATGTGACACAAGGTCGGAAAGTGGGATTTGAAAAGCCAGCGCCCGAGAACGTGAGCGCTTTAGCCATTAAAAATTGCCTGGACAGCCCCGTCGGCATTCCCCGGTAGGGGCGCCTCAGGCAGTAAGCTATCAACTTACTCCTCCCCAAAGAGGATAGGCAAAGCCTGGGAGGGTGGACCTCCTAGAACTGCACAGGACAGACCCATAGACCGGCGGAATCATGCCCCGAAGGCCAAGACAACACCGGTCTATAGGGTGTAGTATCCATCGGAACAGATACCACACGTGGACACTCACATGATAGGAATGTCCTCGATATTTAACACCTACCCACTATAGGAGTATGTTACACAAGGTCGGAAAGTGGGATTTGAAAAGCCAGCGCCCGAGAACGTGAGCGCTTTAGCCATTAAAAATTGCCTGGACAGCCCCGTCGGCATTCCCCGGTAGGGGCGCCTCAGGCAGTAAGCTATCAACTTACTCCTCCCCAAAGAGGAGAGGCAAAGCCTGGGAGGGTGGACCTCCTAGAACTGCACAGGACAGACCCATAGACCGGCGGAATCATGCCCCGAAGGCCAAGACAACACCGGTCTATAGGGTGTAGTATCCATCGGAACAGATACCACACGTGGACACTCACATGATAGGAATGTCCTAGATATTTAACACCTACCCACTATAGGAGTATGTGACACAAGGTCGGAAAGTGGGATTTGAAAAGCCAGCGCCCGAGAACGTGAGCGCTTTAGCCATTAAAAATTGCCTGGACAGCCCCGTCGGCATTCCCCGGTAGGGGCGCCTCAGGCAGTAAGCTATCTACTTACTCCTCCCCAAAGAGGAGAGGCAAAGCCTGGGAGAGTGGACCTCCTAGAACTGCACAGGACAGACCCATAGACCGGCGGAATCATGCCCCGAAGGCCAAGACAACACCGGTCTATAGGGTGTAGTATCCATCGGAACAGATACC
This sequence comes from Sepiola atlantica, assembly GCA_963556195.1. Lineage (NCBI taxonomy): Eukaryota > Metazoa > Mollusca > Cephalopoda > Sepiida > Sepiolidae > Sepiola > Sepiola atlantica. The sequence continues at coordinate 12,079,402 of OY744536.1, read as the reverse complement.
ACACGTGGACTCTCACATAATAGGAATGTCCTCGATATTTAACACCTACCCACTATAGGAGTATGTGACACAAGGTCGGAAAGTGGGATTTGAAAAGCCAGCGCCCGAGAACGTGAGCGCTTTAGCCATTAAAAATTGCTTGGACAGCCCCGTCGGCATTCCCCGGTAGGGGCGCCTCAGGCAGTAAGCTATAAACTTACTCCTCCCCAAAGAGGAGAGGCAAAGCCTGGGAGGGTGGACCTCCTAGAACTGCACAGGACAGACCCATAGACCGGCGGAATCATGCCCCGAAGGCCAAGACAACACCGGTCTATAGGGTGTAGTATCCATCGGAACAGATACCACACGTGGACACTCACATGATAGGAATGTCCTAGATATTTAACACCTACCCACTATAGGAGTATGTGACACAAGGTCGGAAAGTGGGATTTGAAAAGCCAGCGCCCTAGAACGTGAGCGCTTTAGCCATTAAAAATTGCCTGGACAGCCCCATCGGCTTTCCTCGGTAGGGGCGCCTCAGGCAGTAAGCTATCAACTTACTCCTCCCCAAAGAGGAGAGGCAAAGCCTGGGAGGGTGGACCTCCTAGAACTGCACAGGACAGACCCATAGACCGGCGGAATCATGCCCCGAAGGCCAAGACAACACCGGTCTATAGGGTGTAGTATCCATCGGAACAGATACCACACGTGGACACTCACATAATAGGAATGTCCTAGATATTTAACAGCTACCCACTATAGGAGTATGTGACACAAGGCCGGAAAGTGGGATTTGAAAAGCCAGCGCCCGAGAACGTGAGCGCTTTAGCCATTAAAAATTGCCTGGACAGCCCCGTCGGCATTCCCCGGTAGGGGCGCCTCAGGCAGTAAGCTATCAACTTACTCCTCCCTAAAGAGGAGAGGCAAAGCCTGGGAGGGTGGACCTCCTAGAACTGCACAGGACAGACCCATAGACCGGCGGAATCATGCCCCGAAGGCCAAGACAACACCGGTCTATAGGGTGTAGTATCCATCGGAACAGATACCACACGTGGACACTCACATGATAGGAATGTCCTAGATATTTAACACCTACCCACTATAGGAGTATGTGACACAAGGTCGGAAAGTGGGATTTGAAAAGCCAGCGCCCGAGAACGTGAGCGCTTTAGCCATTAAAAATTGCCTGGACAGCCCCGTCGGCATCCACCGGTCGGGGCGCCTCAGGCAGTAAGCTATAAACTTACTCCGCCCCAAAGAGGAGAGGCAAAGCCTGGGAGGGTGGACCTCCTAGAACTGCACAGGACAGACCCATAGACCGGCGGAATCATGCCCCGAAGGCCAAGACAACACCGGTCTATAGGGTGTAGTATCCATCGGAACAGATACCACACGTGGACACTCACATGATAGGAATGTCCTCGATATTTAACACCTACCCACTATAGGAGTATGTGGCACAAGGTTGGAAAGTGGGATTTGAAAAGCCCGCGCCCGAGAACGTGAGCGCTTTAGCCATTAAAAATTGCCTGGACAGCCCCGTCGGCATTCCCCGGTAGGGGCGCCTCAGGCAGTAAGCTATCAACTTACTCCTCCCCAAAGAGGAGAGGCAAAGCCTGGGAGGGTGGACCTCCTAGAACTGCACAGGACAGACCCATAGACCGGCGGAATCATGCCCCGAAGGCCAAGACAACACCGGTCTATAGGGTGTAGTATCCATCGGAACAGATACCACACGTGGACACTCACATGATAGGAATGTCCTAGATATTTAACACCTACCCACGTTAGGAGTATGTGACACAAGGTCGGAAAGTGGGATTTTAAAAGCCAGCGCCCGAGAACGTGAGCGCTTTAGCCATTAAAAATTGCCTGGACAGCCCCGTCGGCATTCCCCGGTAGGGGCGCCTCAGGCAATAAGCTATCAACTTACTCCTCCCCAAAGAGGATAGGCAAAGCCTGGGAGGGTGGACCTCCTAGAACTGCACAGGACAGACCCATAGACCGGCGGAATCATGCCCCGAAGGCCAAGACAACACCGGTCTATAGGGTGTAGTATCCATCGGAACAGATACCACACGTGGACACTCACATGATAGGAATGTCCTCGATATTTAACACCTACCCACTATAGGAGTATGTTACACAAAGTCGGAAAGTGGGATTTGAAAAGCCAGCGCCCGAGAACGTGAGCGCTTTAGCCATTAAAAATTGCCTGGACAGCCCCGTCGGCATTCCCCGGTAGGGGCGCCTCAGGCAGTAAGCTATCAACTTACTCCTCCCCAAAGAGGAGAGGCAAAGCCTGGGAGGGTGGACCTCCTAGAACTGCACAGGACAGACCCATAGACCGGCGGAATCATGCCCCGAAGGCCAAGACAACACCGGTCTATAGGGTGTAGTATCCATCGGAACAGATACCACACGTGGACACTCACATGATAGGAATGTCCTCGATATTTAACACCTACCCACTATAGGAGTATGTGACACAAGGTCGGAAAGTGGGATTTGAAAAGCCAGCGCCCGAGAACGTGAGCGCTTTAGCCATTAAAAATTGCCTGGACAGCCCCGTCGGCATTCCCCGGTAGGGGCGCTTCAGGCAGTAAGCTATAAACTTACTCCTCCCCAAAGAGGAGAGGCAAAGCCTGGGAGGGTGGACCTCCTAGAACTGCACAGGACAGACCCATAGACCGGCGGAATCATGCCCTGAAGGCCAAGACAACACCGGTCTATAGGGTGTAGTATCCATCGGAACAGATACCACACGTGGACACTCACATGATAGGAATGTCCTAGATATTTAACACCTACCCACGTTAGGAGTATGTGACACAAGGTCGGAAAGTGGGATTTGAAAACGCCAGCGCCCGAGAACGTGAGCGCTTTAGCCATTAAAAATTGCCTGGACAGCCCCGTCGGCATTCCCCGGTAGGGGCGCCTCAGGCAGTAAGCTATCAACTTACTCCTCCTTAAAGAGGAGAGGCAAAGCCTGGGAGGGTAGACCTCCTAGAACTGCACAGGACAGACCCATAGACCGGCGGAATCATGCCCCGAACGCCAAGACAACACCGGTCTATAGGGTGTAGTATCCATCGGAACAGATACCACACGTGGACTCTCACATAATAGGAATGTCCTCGATATTTAACACCTACCCACTATAGGAGTATGTGACACAAGGTCGGAAAGTGGGATTTGAAAAGTCAGCGCCCGAGAACGTGAGCGCTTTAGCCATTAAAAATTGCCTGGGCAGCCCTGTCGGCATTCCCCGGTAGGGGTTCCTCAGGCAGTAAGCTATCAACTTACTCCTCTTAAAAGAGGAGAGGCAAAGCCTGGGAGGGTGGACCTCCTAGAACTGCACAGGACAGACCCATAGACCGGCGGAATCATGCCCCGAAGGCCAAGACAACACCGGTCTATAGGGTGTAGTATCCATCGGAACAGATACCACACGTGGACACTCACATAATAGGAATGTCCTCGATATTTAACACCTACCCACTATAGGAGTATGTGACACAAGGTCGGAAAGTGGGATTTGAAAAGCCAGCGCCCGAGAACGTGAGCGCTTTAGCCATTAAAAATTGCCTGGACAGCCCCATCGGCTTTCCTCGGTAGGGGCGCCTCAGGCAGTAAGCTATCAACTTACTCCTCCCCAAAGAGGAGAGGCAAAGCCTGGGAGGGTGAACCTCCTAGAACTGCACAGGACAGACCCATAGACCGGCGGAATCATGCCCCGAAGGCCAAGACAACACCGGTCTATAGGGTGTAGTATCCATCGGAACAGATACCACACGTGGACACTCACATAATAGGAATGTCCTAGATATTTAACAGCTACCCACTATAGGAGTATGTGACACAAGGTCGGAAAGTGGGATTTGAAAAGCCAGCGCCCGAGAACGTGAGCGCTTTAGGCATTTAAAATTGCCTGGACAGCCCCGTCGGCATTCCACGGTAGGGGCGCCTCAGGCAGTAAGCTATCAACTTACTCCTCCCTAAAGAGGAGAGGCAAAGCCTGGGAGGGTGGACCTCCTAGAACTGCACAGGACAGACCCATAGACCGGCGGAATCATGCCCCGAAGGCCAAGACAACACCGGTCTATAGGGTGTAGTATCCATCGGAACAGATACCACACGTGGACACTCACATGATAGGAATGTCCTAGATATTTAACACCTACCCACTATAGGAGTATGTGACACAAGGTCGGAAAGTGGGATTTGAAAAGCCAGCGCCCGAGAACGTGAGCGCTTTAGCCATTAAAAATTGCCTGGACAGCCCCGTCGGCATTCCCCGGTAGGGGCGCCTCAGGCAGTAAGCTATCAACTTACTCCTCCCCAAAGAGGAGAGGCAAAGCCTGGGAGGGTGGACCTCCTAGAACTGCACAGGACAGACCCATAGACCGGCGGAATCATGCCCCGAAGGCCAAGACAACACCGGTCTATAGGGTGTAGTATCCATCGGAACAGATACCACACGTGGACACTCACATGATAGGAATGTCCTCGATATTTAACACCTACCCACTATAGGAGTATGTGACACAAGGTTGGAAAGTGGGATTTGAAAAGCCAGCGCCCGAGAACGTGAGCGCTTTAGCCATTAAAAATTGCCTGGGCAGCCCCGTCGGCATTCCCCGGTAGGGGCGCCTCAGGCAGTAAGCTATCAACTTACTCCTCCCCAAAGAGGAGAGGCAAATCCTGGGAGGGTGGACCTCCTAGAACTGCACAGGACAGAACCATAGACCGGCGGAATCATGCCCCGAAGGCCAAGACAACACCGGTCTATAGGGTGTAGTATCCATCGGAACAGATACCACACGTGGACACTCACATGATAGGAATGTCCTAGATATTTAACACCTACCCACGTTAGGAGTATGTGACACAAGGTCGGAAAGTGGGATTTGAAAAGCCAGCGCCCGAGAACGTGAGCGCTTTAGCCATTAAAAATTGCCTGGACAGCCCCGTCGGCATTCCCCGGTAGGGGCGCCTCAGGCAGTAAGCTATCAACTTACTCCTCCCCATAGAGGATAGGCAAAGCCTGGGAGGGTGGACCTCCTAGAACTACACAGGACAGACCCATAGACCGGCGGAATCATGCCCCGAAGGCCAAGACAACACCGGTCTATAGGGTGTAGTATCCATCGGAACAGATACCACACGTGGACACTCACATGATAGGAATGTCCTCGATATTTAACACCTACCCACTATAGGAGTATGTGACACAAGGTCGGAAAGTGGGATTTGAAAAGCCAGCGCCCGAGAACGTGAGCGCTTTAGCCATTAAAAATTGCTTGGACAGCCCCGTCGGCATTCCCCGGTAGGGGCGCCTCAGGCAGTAAGCTATAAACTTACTCCTCCCCAAAGAGGAGAGGCAAAGCCTGGGAGGGTGGACCTCCTAGAACTGCACAGGACAGACCCATAGACCGGCGGAATCATGCCCCGAAGGCCAAGACAACACCGGTCTATAGGGTGTAGTATCCATCGGAACAGATACCACACGTGGACACTCACATGATAGGAATGTCCTCGATATTTAACACCTACCCACTATAGGAGTATGTGACACAACGTCGGAAAGTGGGATTTGAAAAGCCAGCGCCCGAGAACGTGAGCGCTTTAGCCATTAAAAATTGCCTGGACAGCCCCGTCGGCATTCCCCGGTAGGGGCGCCTCAGGAAGTAAGCTATCAACTTACTCCTCCCCAAAGAGGAGAGGCAAAGCCTGGGAGGGTGGACCTCCTAGAACTGCACAGGACAGACCCATAGACCGGCGGAATCATGCCCCAGAGGCCAAGACAACACCGGTCTATAGGGTGTAGTATCCATCGGAACAGATACCACACGTGGACACTCACATGATAGGAATGTCCTCGATATTTAACACCTACCCACTATAGGAGTATGTGACACAAGGTCGGAAAGTTGGATTTGAAAAGCCAGCGCCCGAGAACGTGAGCGCTTTAGCCATTAAAAATTGCCTGGACAGCCCCGTCGGCATTCCCCGGTAGGGGCGCCTCAGGCAGTAAGCTATAAACTTACTCCTCCCCAAAGAGGAGAGGCAAAGCCTGGGAGGGTGGACCTCCTAGAACTGCACAGGACAGACCCATAGACCGGCGGAATCATGCCCCGAAGGCCAAGACAACACCGGTCTATAGGGTGTAGTATCCATCGGAACAGATACCACACGTGGACACTCACATGATAGGAATGTCCTAGATATTTAACACCTACCCACGTTAGGAGTATGTGACACAAGGTCGGAAAGTGGGATTTGAAAAGCCAGCGCCCGAGAACGTGAGCGCTTTAGCCATTAAAAATTGCCTGGACAGCCCCGTCGGCATTCCCCGGTAGGGGCGCCTCAGGCAGTAAGCTATCTACTTACTCCTCCCCAAAGAGGAGAGGCAAAGCCTGGGAGAGTGGACCTCCTAGAACTGCACAGGACAGACTCATAGATTGGCGGAATCATGCCCCGAAGGCCAAGACAACACCGGTCTATAGGGTGTAGTATCCATCGGAACAGATACCACACGTGGACTCTCACATAATAGGAATGTCCTCGATATTTAACACCTACCCACTATAGGAGTATGTGACACAAGGTCGGAAAGTGGGATTTGAAAAGTCAGCGCCCGAGAACGTGAGCGCTTTAGCCATTAAAAATTGCCTGGGCAGCCCTGTCGGCATTCCCCGGTAGGGGCGCCTCAGGCAGTAAGCTATCAACTTACTCTTCCCAAAATAGGAGAGGCAAAGCCTGAGAGGGTGGACCTCCTAGAACTGCACAGGACAGACCCATTAACCGGTGGAATCATGCCCCGAAGGCCAAGACAACACCGGTCTATAGGGTGTAGTATCCATCGGAACAGATACCACACGTGGACTCTCACATAATAGGAATGTCCTCGATATTTATCACCTACCCACTATAGGAGTATGTGACACAAGGTCGGAAAGTGGGATTTGAAAAGCCAGCGCCCGAGAACGTGAGCGCTTTAGCCATTAAAAATTGCTTGGACAGCCCCGTCGGCATTCCCCGGTAGGGGCGCCTCAGGCAGTAAGCTATAAACTTACTCCTCCCCAAAGAGGAGAGGCAAAGCCTGGGAGGGTGGACCTCCTAGAACTGCACAGGACAGACCCATAGACCGGCGGAATCATGCCCCGAAGGCCAAGACAACACCGGTCTATAGGGTGTAGTATCCATCGGAACAGATACCACACGTGGACACTCACATGATAGGAATGTCCTAGATATTTAACACCTACCCACTATAGGAGTATGTTACACAAGGTCGGAAAGTGGGATTTGAAAATCCAGCGCCCGAGAACGTGAGCGCTTTAGCCATTAAAAATTGCCTGGACAGCCCCGTCGGCATTCCCCGGTAGGGGCGCCTCAGGCAGTAAGCTATCAACTTACTCCTCTTAAAAGAGGAGAGGCAAAGCCTGGGAGGGTGGACCTCCTAGAACTGCACAGGACAGACCCATAGACCGGCGGAATCATGCCCCGAAGGCCAAGACAACACCGGTCTATAGGGTGTAGTATCCATCGGAACAGATACCACACGTGGACACTCACATAATAGGAATGTCCTCGATATTTAACACCTACCCACTATAGGAGTATGTGACACAAGGTCGGAAAGTGGGATTTGAAAAGCCAGCGCCCGAGAACGTGAGCGCTTTAGCCATTAAAAATTGCCTGGATAGCCCCATCGGCTTTCCTCGGTAGGGGCGCCTCAGGCAGTAAGCTATCAACTTACTCCTCCCCAAAGAGGAGAGGCAAAGCCTGGGAGGGTGGACCTCCTAGAACTGCACAGGACAGACCCATAGACCGGCGGAATCATGCCCCGAAGGCCAAGAAAACACCGGTCTATAGGGTGTAGTATCCATCGGAACAGATACCACACGTGGACACTCACATAATAGGAATGTCCTAGATATTTAACAGCTACCCACTATAGGAGTATGTGACACAAGGTCGGAAAGTGGGATTTGAAAAGCCAGCGCCCGAGAACGTGAGCGCTTTAGCCATTAAAAATTGCCTGGACAGCCCCGTTCGCATTCCCCGGTAGGGGCGCCTCAGGCAGTAAGCTATCAACTTACTCCTCCCTAAAGAGGAGAGGCAAAGCCTGGGAGGGTGGACCTCCTAGAACTGCACAGGACAGACCCATAGACCGGCGGAATCATGCCCCGAAGGCCAAGACAACACCGGTCTATAGGGTGTAGTATCCATCGGAACAGATACCACACGTGGACACTCACATGATAGGAATGTCCTAGATATTTAACACCTACCCACTATAGGAGTATGTGACACAAGGTCGGAAAGTGGGATTTGAAAAGCCAGCGCCCGAGAACGTGAGCGCTTTAGCCATTAAAAATTGCCTGGACAGCCCCGTCGGCATTCCCCGGTAGGGGCGCCTCAGGCAGTAAGCTATAAACTTACTCCTCCCCAAAGAGGACAGGCAAAGCCTGGGAGGGTGGACCTCTTAGAACTGCACAGGACAGACCCATAGACCGGCGGAATCATGCCCCGAAGGCCAAGACAACACCGGTCTATAGGGTGTAGTATCCATCGGAACAGATACCACACGTGGACACTCACATGATAGGAATGTCCTCGATATTTAACACCTACCCACTATAGGAGTATGTGACACAAGGTTGGAAAGTGGGATTTGAAAAGCCAGCGCCCGAGAACGTGAGCGCTTTAGACATTAAAAATTGCCTGGACAGCCCCGTCGGCATTCCCCGGTAGGGGCGCCTCAGGCAGTAAGCTATCAACTTACTCCTCCCCAAAGAGGAGAGGCAAAGCCTGGGAAGGTGGACCTCCTAGAACTGCACAGGACAGACCCATAGACCGGCGGAATCATGCCCCGAAGGCCAAGACAACACCGGTCTATAGGGTGTAGTATCCATCGGAACAGATACCACACGTGGACACTCACATGATAGGAATGTCCTAGATATTTAACACCTACCCACGTTAGGAGTATGTGACACAAGGTCGGAAAGTGGGATTTGAAAAGCCAGCGCCCGAGAACGTGAGCGCTTTAGCCATTAAAAATTGCCTGGACAGCCCCGTCGGCATTCCCCGGTAGGGGCGCCTCAGGCAGTAAGCTATCAACTTACTCCTCCCCAAAGAGGATAGGCAAAGTCTGGGAGGGTGGACCTCCTAGAACTGCACAGGACAGACCCATAGACCGGCGGAATCATGCCCCGAAGGCCAAGACAACACCGGTCTATAGGGTGTAGTATCCATCGGAACAGATACCACACGTGGACACTCACATGATAGGAATGTCCTCGATATTTAACACCTACCCACTATAGGAGTATGTGACACAAGGTCGGAAAGTGGGATTTGAAAAGCCAGCGCCCGAGAACGTGAGCGCTTTAGCCATTAAAAATTGCTTGGACAGCCCCGTCGGCATTCCCCGGTAGGGGCGCCTCAGGCAGTAAGCTATAAACTTACTCCTCCCCAAAGAGGAGAGGCAAAGCCTGGGAGGGTGGACCTCCTAGAACTGCACAGGACAGACCCATAGACCGGCGGAATCATGCCCCGAAGGCCAAGACAACACCGGTCTATAGGGTGTAGTATCCATCGGAACAGATACCACACGTGGACACTCACATGATAGGAATGTCCTAGATATTTAACACCTACCCACTATAGGAGTATGTGACACAAGGTCGGAAAGTGGGATTTGAAAAGCCAGCGTCCGAGAACGTGAGCGCTTTAGCCATTAAAAATTGCCTGGACAGCCCCGTCGGCATTCCCCGGTAGGGGCGCCTGAGGCAGTAAGCTATCAACTTACTCCTCTTAAAAGAGGAGAGGCAAAGCCTGGGAGGGTGGACCTCCTAGAACTGCACAGGACAGACCCATAGACCGGCGGAATCATGCCCCGAAGGCCAAGACAACACCGGTCTATAGGGTGTAGTATCCATCGGAACAGATACCACACGTGGACACTAACATAATAGGAATGTCCTCGATATTTAACACCTACCCACTATAGGAGTATGTGACACAAGGTCGGAAAGTGGGATTTGAAAAGCCAGCGCCCGAGAACGTGAGCGCTTTAGCCATTAAAAATTGCCTGGACAGCCCCATCGGCTTTCCTCGGTGGTGGCGCCTCAGGCAGTAAGCTATCAACTTACTCCTCCCCAAAGAGGAGAGGCAAAGCCTGGGAGGGTGGACCTCCTAGAACTGCACAGGACAGACCCATAGACCGGCGGAATCATGCCCCGAAGGCCAAGACAACACCGGTCTATAGGGTGTAGTATCCATCGGAACAGATACCACACGTGGACACTCACATAATAGGAATGTCCTAGATATTTAACAGCTACCCACTATAGGAGTATGTGACACAAGGTCGGAAAGTGGGATTTGAAAAGCCAGCGCCCGAGAACGTGAGCGCTTTAGCCATTAAAAATTGCCTGGACAGCCCCGTCGGCATTCCCCGGTAGGGGCGCCTCAGGCAGTAAGCTATCAACTTACTCCTCCCTAAAGAGGAGAGGCAAAGCCTGGGAGGGTGGACCTCCTAGAACTGCACAGGACAGACCCATAGACCGGCGGAATCATGCCCCGAAGGCCAAGACAACACCGGTCTATAGGGTGTAGTATCCATCGGAACAGATACCACACGTGGACACTCACATGATAGGAATGTCCTCGATATTTAACACCTACCCACTATAGGAGTATGTGACACAAGGTCGGAAAGTGGGATTTGAAAAGCCAGCGCCCGAGAACGTGAGCGCTTTAGCCATTAAAAATTGCCTGGACAGCCCCGTCGGCATTCCCCGGTAGGGGCGCCTCAGGCAGTAAGCTATAAACTTACTCCTCCCCAAAGAGGAGAGGCAAAGCCTGGGAGGGTGGCCCTCTTAGAACTGCACAGGACAGACCCATAGACCGGCGGAATCATGCCCCGAAGGCCAAGACAACACCGGTCTATAGGGTGTAGTATCCATCGGAACAGATACCACACGTGGACACTCACATGATAGGAATGTCCTCGATATTTAACACCTACCCACTATAGGAGTATGTGACACAAGGTTGGAAAGTGGGATTTGAAAAGCCAGCGCCCGAGAACGTGAGCGCTTTAGCCATTAAAAATTGCCTGGACAGCCCCGTCGGCATTCCCCGGTAGGGGCGCCTCAGGCAGTAAGCTATCAACTTACTCCTCCCCAAAGAGGAGAGGCAAAGCCTGGGAGGGTGGACCTCCTAGAACTGCACAGGACAGACCCATAGACCGGCGGAATCATGCCCCGAAGGCCAAGACAACACCGGTCTATAGGGTGTAGTATCCATCGGAACAGATACCACACGTGGACACTCACATGATAGGAATGTCCTAGATATTTAACACCTACCCACGTTAGGAGTATGTGACACAAGGTCGGAAAGTGGGATTTGAAAAGCCAGCGCCCGAGAACGTGAGCGCTTTAGCCATTAAAAATTGCCTGGACAGCCCCGTCGGCATTCCCCGGTAGGGGCGCCTCAGGCAGTAAGCTATAAACTTACTCTTCCCCAAAGAGGATAGGCAAAGCCTGGGAGGGTGGACCTCCTAGAACTGCACAGGACAGACCCATAGACCGGCGGAATCATGCCCCGAAGGCCAAGACAACACCGGTCTATAGGGTGTAGTATCCATCGGAACAGATACCACACGTGGACACTCACATGATAGGAATGTCCTCGATATTTAACACCTACCCACTATAGGAGTATGTGACACAAGGTCGGAAAGTGGGATTTGAAAAGCCAGCGCCCGAGAACGTGAGCGCTTTAGCCATTAAAAATTGCCTGGACAGCCCCGTCGGCATTCCCCGGTAGGGGCGCCTCAGGCAGTAAGCTATAAACTTACTCCTCCCCAAAGAGGAGAGGCAAAGCCTGGGAGGGTGGACCTCCTAGAACTGCACAGGACAGACCCATAGACCGGCGGAATCATGCCCCGAAGGCCAAGACAACACCGGTCTATAGGGTGTAGTATCCATCGGAACAGATACCACACGTGGACACTCACATGATAGGAATGTCCTAGATATTTCACACCTACCCACGTTAGGAGTATGTGACACAAGGTCGGAAAGTGGGATTTGAAAAGCCAGCGCCCGAGAACGTGAGCGATTTAGCCATTAAAAATTGCCTGGACAGCCCCGTCGGCATTCCCCGGTAGAGGGCGTCAGGCAGTAAGCTATCAACTTACTCCTCCCCAAAGAGGAGAGGCAAAGCCTGGGAGGGTGGACCTCTTAGAACTGCACAGGACAGACCCATAGACCGGCGGAATCATGCCCCGAAGGCCAAGACAACACCGGTCTATAGGGTGTAGTATCCATCGGAACAGATACCACACGTGGACACTCACATGATAGGAATGTCCTCGATATTTAACACCTACCCACTATAGGAGTATGTGACACAAGGTCGGAAAGTGGGATTTGAAAAGCCAGCGCCCGAGAACGTGAGCGCTTTAGCCATTAAAAATTGCCTGGACAGCCCCGTCGGCATTCCCCGGTAGGGGCGCCTCAGGCAGTAAGCTATCAACTTACTCCTCCCCAAAGAGGAGAGGCAAAGCCTGGGATGGTGGACCTCCTAGAACTGCACAGGACATACCCATAGACCGGCGGAATCATGCCCCGAAGGCCAAGACAACACCGGTCTATAGGGTGTAGTATCCATCGGAACAGATACCACACGTGGACACTCACATGATAGGAATGTCCTCGATATTTAACACCTACCCACTATAGGAGTATGTGACACAAGGTCGGAAAGTGGGATTTGAAAAGCCAGCGCCCGAGAACGTGAGCGCTTTAGCCATTAAAAATTGCCTGGACAGCCCCGTCGGCATTCCCCGGTAGGGGCGCCTCAGGCAGTAAGCTATCAACTTACTCCTCCCCAAAGAGGAGAGGCAAAGCCTGGGAGGGTGGACCTCCTAGAACTGCACAGGACAGACCCATAGACCGGCGGAATCATGCCCCGAAGGCCAAGACAACACCGGTCTATAGGGTGTAGTATCCATCGGAACAGATACCACACGTGGACACTCACATGATAGGAATGTCCTCGATATTTAACACCTACCCACTATAGGAGTATGTGACACAAGGTTGGAAAGTGGGATTTGAAAAGCCAGCGCCCGAGAACGTGAGCGCTTTAGCCATTAAAAATTGCCTGGACAGCCCCGTCGGCATTCCCCGGTAGGGGCGCCTCCGCAGTAAGCTATCAACTTACTCCTCCCCAAAGAGGAGAGGCAAAGCCTGGGAGGGTGGACCTCCTAGAACTGCACAGGACAGACCCATAGACCGGCGGAATCATGCCCCGAAGGCCAAGACAACACCGGTCTATAGGGTGTAGTATCCATCGGAACAGATACCACACGTGGACACTCACATGATAGGAATGTCCTAGATATTTAACACCTACCCACTATAGGAGTATGTGACACAAGGTCGGAAAGTGGGATTTGAAAAGCCAGCGCCCGAGAACGTGAGCGATTTAGCCATTAAAAATTGCCTGGACAGCCCCGTCGGCATTCCCCGGTAGGGGCGCCTCAGGCAGTAAGCTATCAACTTACTCCTCCCCAAAGAGGAGAGGCAAAGCCTGGGAGGGTGGACCTCCTAGAACTGCACAGGACAGACCCATAGACCGGCGGAATCATGCCCCGAAGGCCAAGACAACACCGGTCTATAGGGTGTAGTATCCATCGGAACAGATACCACACGTGGACACTCACATGATAGGAATGTCCTTGATATTTAACACCTACCCACTATAGGAGTATGTGACACAAGGTTGGAAAGTGGGATTTGAAAAGCCAGCGCCCGAGAACGTGAGCGCTTTAGCCATTAAAAATTGCCTGGACAGCCCCGTCGGCATTCCCCGGTATGGGCGCCTCAGGCAGTAAGCTATCAACTTACTCCTCCCCAAAGAGGAGAGGCAAAGCCTGGGAGGGTTGACCTCCTAGAACTGCACAGGACAGACCCATAGACCGGCGGAATCATGCCCCGAAGGCCAAGACAACACCGGTCTATAGGGTGTAGTATCCATCGGAACAGATACCACACGTGGACACTCACATGATAGGAATGTCCTAGATATTTAACACCTACCCACGTTAGGAGTATGTGACACAAGGTCGGAAAGTGGGATTTGAAAAGCCAGCGCCCGAGAACGTGAGCGCTTTAGCCATTAAAAATTGCCTGGACAGCCCCGTCGGCATTCCCCTGTAGGGGCGCCTCAGGCAGTAAGCTATCAACTTACTCCTCCCCAAAGAGGAAAGGCAAAGCCTGGGAGGGTGGACCTCCTAGAACTGCACAGGACAGACCCATAGACCGGCGGAATCATGCCCCGAAGGCCAAGACAACACCGGTCTATAGGGTGTAGTATCCATCGGAACAGATACCACACGATGACACTCACATGATAGGAATGTCCTCGATATTTAACACCTACCCACTATAGGAGTATGTTACACAAGGTCGGAAAGTGGGATTTGAAAAGCCAGCGCCCGAGAACGTGAGCGCTTTAGCCATTAAAAATTGCCTGGACAGCCCCGTCGGCATTCCCCGGTAGGGGCGCCTCAGGCAGTAAGCTATCAACTTACTCCTCGCCAAAGAGGAGAGGCAAAGCCTGGGAGGGTGGACCTCCTAGAACTGCACAGGACAGACCCATAGACCGGCGGAATCATGCCCCGAAGGCCAAGACAACACCGGTCTATAGGGTGTAGTATCCATCGGAACAGATACCACACGTGGACACTCACATGATAGGAATGTCCTCGATATTTAACACCTACCCACTATAGGAGTATGTGACACAAGGTCGGAAAGTGGGATTTGAAAAGCCAGCGCCCGAGAACGTGAGCGCTTTAGCCATTAAAAATTGCCTGGACAGCCCCGTCGGCATTCCCCGGTAGGGGCGCCTCAGGCAGTAAGCTATCAACTTACTCCTCCCCAAAGAGGAGAGGCAAAGCCTGGGAGGGTGGACCTCCTAGAACTGCACAGGACATACCCATAGACCGGCGGAATCATGCCCCGAAGGCCAAGACAACACCGGTCTATAGGGTGTAGTATCCATCGGAACAGATACCACACGTGGACACTCACATGATAGGAATGTCCTCGATATTTAACACCTACCCACTATAGGAGTATGTGACACAAGGTCGGAAAGTGGGATTTGAAAAGCCAGCGCCCGAGAACGTGAGCGCTTTAGCCATTAAAAATTGCCTGGACAGCCCCGTCGGCATTCCCCGGTAGGGGCGCCTCAGGCAGTAAGCTATCAACTTACTCCTCCCCAAAGAGGAGAGGCAAAGCCTGGGAGGGTGGACCTCCTAGAACTGCACAGGACAGACCCATAGACCGGCGGAATCATGCCCCGAAGGCCAAGACAACACCGGTCTATAGGGTGTAGTATCCATCGGAACAGATACCACACGTGGACACTTACATGATAGGAATGTCCTAGATATTTAACACCTACCCACTATAGGAGTATGTGACACAAGGTCGGAAAGTGGGATTTGAAAAGCCAGCGCCCGAGAACGTGAGCGCTTTAGCCATTAAAAATTGCCTGGACAGCCCCGTCGGCATTCCCCGGTAGGGGCGCCTCCGGCAGTAAGCTATCAACTTACTCCTCCCCAAAGAGGAGAGGCAAAGCCTGGGAGGGTGGACCTCCTAGAACTGCACAGGACAGACCCATAGACCGGCAGAATCATGCCCCGAAGGCCAAGACAACACCGGTCTATAGGGTGTAGTATCCATCGGAACAGATACCACACGTGGACACTCACATGATAGGAATGTCCTAGATATTTAACACCTACCCACTATAGGAGTATGTGACACAAGGTCGGAAAGTGGGATGTGAAAAGCCTGCGCCCGAGAACGTGAGCGCTTTAGCCATTAAAAATTGCCTGGACAGCCCCGTCGGCATTCCCCGGTAGGGGCGCCTCCGGCAGTAAGCTATCAACTTACTCCTCCCCAAAGAGGAGAGGCAAAGCCTGGGAGGGTGGACCTCCTAGAACTGCACAGGACAGACCCATAGACCGGCGGAATCATGCCCCGAAGGCCAAGACAACACCGGTCTATAGGGTGTAGTATCCATCGGAACAGATACCACACGTGGACACTCACATGATAGGAATGTCCTCGATATTTAACACCTACCCACTATAGGAGTATGTGACACAAGGTCGGAAAGTGGGATTTGAAAAGCCAGCGCCCGAGAACGTGAGCGCTTTAGCCATTAAAAATTGCCTGGACAGCCCCGTCGGCATTCCCCGGTAGGGGCGCCTCAGGCAGTAAGCTATAAACTTACTCCTCCCCAAAGAGGAGAGGCAAAGCCTGGGAGGGTGGCCCTCTTAGAACTGCACAGGACAGACCCATAGACCGGCGGAATCATGCCCCGAAGGCCAAGACAACACCGGTCTATAGGGTGTAGTATCCATCGGAACAGATACCACACGTGGACACTCACATGATAGGAATGTCCTCGATATTTAACACCTACCCACTATAGGAGTATGTGACACAAGGTTGGAAAGTGGGATTTGAAAAGCCAGCGCCCGAGAACGTGAGCGCTTTAGCCATTAAAAATTGCCTGGACAGCCCCGTCGGCATTCCCCGGTAGGGGCGCCTCAGGCAGTAAGCTATCAACTTACTCCTCCCCAAAGAGGAGAGGCAAAGCCTGGGAGGGTGGACCTCCTAGAACTGCACAGGACAGACCCATAGACCGGCGGAATCATGCCCCGAAGGCCAAGACAACACCGGTCTATAGGGTGTAGTATCCATCGGAACAGATACCACACGTGGACACTCACATGATAGGAATGTCCTAGATATTTAACACCTACCCACGTTAGGAGTATGTGACACAAGGTCGGAAAGTGGGATTTGAAAAGCCAGCGCCCGAGAACGTGAGCGCTTTAGCCATTAAAAATTGCCTGGACAGCCCCGTCGGCATTCCCCGGTAGGGGCGCCTCAGGCAGTAAGCTATAAACTTACTCTTCCCCAAAGAGGATAGGCAAAGCCTGGGAGGGTGGACCTCCTAGAACTGCACAGGACAGACCCATAGACCGGCGGAATCATGCCCCGAAGGCCAAGACAACACCGGTCTATAGGGTGTAGTATCCATCGGAACAGATACCACACGTGGACACTCACATGATAGGAATGTCCTCGATATTTAACACCTACCCACTATAGGAGTATGTGACACAAGGTCGGAAAGTGGGATTTGAAAAGCCAGCGCCCGAGAACGTGAGCGCTTTAGCCATTAAAAATTGCCTGGACAGCCCCGTCGGCATTCCCCGGTAGGGGCGCCTCAGGCAGTAAGCTATAAACTTACTCCTCCCCAAAGAGGAGAGGCAAAGCCTGGGAGGGTGGACCTCCTAGAACTGCACAGGACAGACCCATAGACCGGCGGAATCATGCCCCGAAGGCCAAGACAACACCGGTCTATAGGGTGTAGTATCCATCGGAACAGATACCACACGTGGACACTCACATGATAGGAATGTCCTAGATATTTCACACCTACCCACGTTAGGAGTATGTGACACAAGGTCGGAAAGTGGGATTTGAAAAGCCAGCGCCCGAGAACGTGAGCGATTTAGCCATTAAAAATTGCCTGGACAGCCCCGTCGGCATTCCCCGGTAGAGGGCGTCAGGCAGTAAGCTATCAACTTACTCCTCCCCAAAGAGGAGAGGCAAAGCCTGGGAGGGTGGACCTCTTAGAACTGCACAGGACAGACCCATAGACCGGCGGAATCATGCCCCGAAGGCCAAGACAACACCGGTCTATAGGGTGTAGTATCCATCGGAACAGATACCACACGTGGACACTCACATGATAGGAATGTCCTCGATATTTAACACCTACCCACTATAGGAGTATGTGACACAAGGTCGGAAAGTGGGATTTGAAAAGCCAGCGCCCGAGAACGTGAGCGCTTTAGCCATTAAAAATTGCCTGGACAGCCCCGTCGGCATTCCCCGGTAGGGGCGCCTCAGGCAGTAAGCTATCAACTTACTCCTCCCCAAAGAGGAGAGGCAAAGCCTGGGATGGTGGACCTCCTAGAACTGCACAGGACATACCCATAGACCGGCGGAATCATGCCCCGAAGGCCAAGACAACACCGGTCTATAGGGTGTAGTATCCATCGGAACAGATACCACACGTGGACACTCACATGATAGGAATGTCCTCGATATTTAACACCTACCCACTATAGGAGTATGTGACACAAGGTCGGAAAGTGGGATTTGAAAAGCCAGCGCCCGAGAACGTGAGCGCTTTAGCCATTAAAAATTGCCTGGACAGCCCCGTCGGCATTCCCCGGTAGGGGCGCCTCAGGCAGTAAGCTATCAACTTACTCCTCCCCAAAGAGGAGAGGCAAAGCCTGGGAGGGTGGACCTCCTAGAACTGCACAGGACAGACCCATAGACCGGCGGAATCATGCCCCGAAGGCCAAGACAACACCGGTCTATAGGGTGTAGTATCCATCGGAACAGATACCACACGTGGACACTCACATGATAGGAATGTCCTCGATATTTAACACCTACCCACTATAGGAGTATGTGACACAAGGTTGGAAAGTGGGATTTGAAAAGCCAGCGCCCGAGAACGTGAGCGCTTTAGCCATTAAAAATTGCCTGGACAGCCCCGTCGGCATTCCCCGGTAGGGGCGCCTCCGCAGTAAGCTATCAACTTACTCCTCCCCAAAGAGGAGAGGCAAAGCCTGGGAGGGTGGACCTCCTAGAACTGCACAGGACAGACCCATAGACCGGCGGAATCATGCCCCGAAGGCCAAGACAACACCGGTCTATAGGGTGTAGTATCCATCGGAACAGATACCACACGTGGACACTCACATGATAGGAATGTCCTAGATATTTAACACCTACCCACTATAGGAGTATGTGACACAAGGTCGGAAAGTGGGATTTGAAAAGCCAGCGCCCGAGAACGTGAGCGATTTAGCCATTAAAAATTGCCTGGACAGCCCCGTCGGCATTCCCCGGTAGGGGCGCCTCAGGCAGTAAGCTATCAACTTACTCCTCCCCAAAGAGGAGAGGCAAAGCCTGGGAGGGTGGACCTCCTAGAACTGCACAGGACAGACCCATAGACCGGCGGAATCATGCCCCGAAGGCCAAGACAACACCGGTCTATAGGGTGTAGTATCCATCGGAACAGATACCACACGTGGACACTCACATGATAGGAATGTCCTTGATATTTAACACCTACCCACTATAGGAGTATGTGACACAAGGTTGGAAAGTGGGATTTGAAAAGCCAGCGCCCGAGAACGTGAGCGCTTTAGCCATTAAAAATTGCCTGGACAGCCCCGTCGGCATTCCCCGGTATGGGCGCCTCAGGCAGTAAGCTATCAACTTACTCCTCCCCAAAGAGGAGAGGCAAAGCCTGGGAGGGTTGACCTCCTAGAACTGCACAGGACAGACCCATAGACCGGCGGAATCATGCCCCGAAGGCCAAGACAACACCGGTCTATAGGGTGTAGTATCCATCGGAACAGATACCACACGTGGACACTCACATGATAGGAATGTCCTAGATATTTAACACCTACCCACGTTAGGAGTATGTGACACAAGGTCGGAAAGTGGGATTTGAAAAGCCAGCGCCCGAGAACGTGAGCGCTTTAGCCATTAAAAATTGCCTGGACAGCCCCGTCGGCATTCCCCTGTAGGGGCGCCTCAGGCAGTAAGCTATCAACTTACTCCTCCCCAAAGAGGAAAGGCAAAGCCTGGGAGGGTGGACCTCCTAGAACTGCACAGGACAGACCCATAGACCGGCGGAATCATGCCCCGAAGGCCAAGACAACACCGGTCTATAGGGTGTAGTATCCATCGGAACAGATACCACACGATGACACTCACATGATAGGAATGTCCTCGATATTTAACACCTACCCACTATAGGAGTATGTTACACAAGGTCGGAAAGTGGGATTTGAAAAGCCAGCGCCCGAGAACGTGAGCGCTTTAGCCATTAAAAATTGCCTGGACAGCCCCGTCGGCATTCCCCGGTAGGGGCGCCTCAGGCAGTAAGCTATCAACTTACTCCTCGCCAAAGAGGAGAGGCAAAGCCTGGGAGGGTGGACCTCCTAGAACTGCACAGGACAGACCCATAGACCGGCGGAATCATGCCCCGAAGGCCAAGACAACACCGGTCTATAGGGTGTAGTATCCATCGGAACAGATACCACACGTGGACACTCACATGATAGGAATGTCCTCGATATTTAACACCTACCCACTATAGGAGTATGTGACACAAGGTCGGAAAGTGGGATTTGAAAAGCCAGCGCCCGAGAACGTGAGCGCTTTAGCCATTAAAAATTGCCTGGACAGCCCCGTCGGCATTCCCCGGTAGGGGCGCCTCAGGCAGTAAGCTATCAACTTACTCCTCCCCAAAGAGGAGAGGCAAAGCCTGGGAGGGTGGACCTCCTAGAACTGCACAGGACATACCCATAGACCGGCGGAATCATGCCCCGAAGGCCAAGACAACACCGGTCTATAGGGTGTAGTATCCATCGGAACAGATACCACACGTGGACACTCACATGATAGGAATGTCCTCGATATTTAACACCTACCCACTATAGGAGTATGTGACACAAGGTCGGAAAGTGGGATTTGAAAAGCCAGCGCCCGAGAACGTGAGCGCTTTAGCCATTAAAAATTGCCTGGACAGCCCCGTCGGCATTGCCCGGTAGGGGCGCCTCAGGCAGTAAGCTATCAACTTACTCCTCCCCAAAGAGGAGAGGCAAAGCCTGGGAGGGTGGACCTCCTAGAACTGCACAGGACAGACCCATAGACCGGCGGAATCATGCCCCGAAGGCCAAGACAACACCGGTCTATAGGGTGTAGTATCCATCGGAACAGATACCACACGTGGACACTTACATGATAGGAATGTCCTAGATATTTAACACCTACCCACTATAGGAGTATGTGACACAAGGTCGGAAAGTGGGATTTGAAAAGCCAGCGCCCGAGAACGTGAGCGCTTTAGCCATTAAAAATTGCCTGGACAGCCCCGTCGGCATTCCCCGGTAGGGGCGCCTCCGGCAGTAAGCTATCAACTTACTCCTCCCCAAAGAGGAGAGGCAAAGCCTGGGAGGGTGGACCTCCTAGAACTGCACAGGACAGACCCATAGACCGGCAGAATCATGCCCCGAAGGCCAAGACAACACCGGTCTATAGGGTGTAGTATCCATCGGAACAGATACCACACGTGGACACTCACATGATAGGAATGTCCTAGATATTTAACACCTACCCACTATAGGAGTATGTGACACAAGGTCGGAAAGTGGGATGTGAAAAGCCTGCGCCCGAGAACGTGAGCGCTTTAGCCATTAAAAATTGCCTGGACAGCCCCGTCGGCATTCCCCGGTAGGGGCGCCTCCGGCAGTAAGCTATCAACTTACTCCTCCCCAAAGAGGAGAGGCAAAGCCTGGGAGGGTGGACCTCCTAGAACTGCACAGGACAGACCCATAGACCGGCGGAATCATGCCCCGAAGGCCAAGACAACACCGGTCTATAGGGTGTAGTATCCATCGGAAAAGATACCACACGTGGACACTCACATGATAGGAATGTCCTAGATATTTAACACCTACGCACGTTAGGAGTATGTGACACAAGGTCGGAAAGTGGGATTTGAATACCCAGCTCCCGAGAACGTGAGCGCTTTAGCCATTAAAAATTGCCTGGACAGCCCCGTCGGCATTCCCCGGTAGGGGCGCCTCAGGCAGTAAGCTATCAACTTACTCCTCCCCAAAGAGGAGAGGCAAAGCCTGGGAGGGTGGACCTCCTAGAACTGCACAAGACAGACCCATAGACCGGCGGAATCATGCCCCGAAGGCCAAGATACACCGGTCTATAGGGTGTAGTATCCATCGGAACAGATACCACACGTGGACACTCACATGATAGGAATGTCCTAGATATTTAACACCTACCCACTATAGGAGTATGTGACACAAGGTCGGAAAGTGGGATTTGAAAAGCCAGCGCCCGAGAACGTGAGCGCTTTAGCCATTAAAAATTGCCTGGACAGCCCCGTCGGCATTCCCCGTTAGGGGCGCCTCGTGCAGTAAGCTATCAACTTACTCCTCCCCAAAGAGGAGAGGCAAAGCCTGGGAGGGTGGACCTCCTAGAACTGCACAGGACAGACCCATAGACCGGCGGAATCATGCCCCGAAGGCCAAGACAACACCGGTCTATAGGGTGTAGTATCCATCGGAACAGATACCACACGTGGACACTCACATGATAGGAATGTCCTCGATATTTAACACCTACCCACTATAGGAGTATGTGACACAAGGTTGGAAAGTGGGATTTGAAAAGCCAGCGCCCGAGAACGTGAGCGCTTTAGCCATTAAAAATTGCCTGGACAGCCCCGTCGGCATTCCCCGGTAGGGGCGCCTCAGGCAGTAAGCTATCAACTTACTCCTCCCCAAAGAGGAGAGGCAAAGCCTGGGAGGGTGGACCTCCTAGAACTGCACAGGACATACCCATAGACCGGCGGAATCATGCCCCGAAGGCCAAGACAACACCGGTCTATAGGGTGTAGTATCCATCGGAACAGATACCACACGTGGACACTCACATGATAGGAATGTCCTAGATATTTAACACCTACCCACTATAGGAGTATGTGACACAAGGTCGGAAAGTGGGATTTGAAAAGCCAGCGCCCGAGAACGTGAGCGCTTTAGCCATTAAAAATTGCCTGGACAGCCCCGTCGGCATTCCCCGGTAGGGGCGACTCAGGCAGTAAGCTATCAACTTACTCCTCCCCAAAGAGGAGAGGCAAAGCCTGGGAGGGTGGACCTCCTAGAACTGCACAGGACATACCCATAGACCGGCGGAATCATGCCCCGAAGGCCAAGAAAACACCGGTCTATAGGGTGTAGTATCCATCGGAACAGATACCACACGTGGACACTCACATGATAGGAATGTCCTAGATATTTAACACCTACCCACTATAGGAGTATGTGACACAAGGTCGGAAAGTGGGATTTGAAATGCCAGCGCCCGAGAACGTGAGCGCTTTAGCCATTAAAAATTGCCTGGACAGCCCCGTCGGCATTCCCCGGTAGGGGCGCCTCCGGCAGTAAGCTATCAACTTACTCCTCCCCAAAGAGGAGAGGCAAAGCCTGGGAGGGTGGACCTCCTAGAACTGCACAGGACAGACCCATAGACCGGCGGAATCATGCCCCGAAGGCCAAGAAAACACCGGTCTATAGGGTGTAGTATCCATCGGAACAGATACCACACGTGGACACTCACATGATAGGAATGTCCTAGATATTTAACACCTACCCACGTTAGGAGTATGTGACACAAGGTCGGAAAGTGGGATTTGAAAAGCCAGCGCCCGAGAACGTGAGCGCTTTAGCCATTAAAAATTGCCTGGACAGCCCCGTCGGCATTCCCCGGTAGGGGCGCCTCAGGCAGTAAGCTATCAACTTACTCCTCCCCAAAGAGGAGAGGCAAAGCCTGGGAGGGTGGACCTCCTAGAACTGCACAGGACAGACCCATAGACCGGCGGAATCATGCCCCGATGGCCAAGACAACACCGGTCTATAGGGTGTAGTATCCATCGGAACAGATACCACACGTGGACACTCACATGATAGGAATGTCCTCGATATTTAACACCTACCCACTATAGGAGTATGTGACACAAGGTTGGAAAGTGGGATTTGAAAAGCCAGCGCCCGAGAACGTGAGCGCTTTAGCCATTAAAAATTGCCTGGACAGCCCCGTCGGCATTCCCCGGTAGGGGCGCCTCAGGCAGTAAGCTATCAACTTACTCCTCCCCAAAGAGGAGAGGCAAAGCCTGGGAGGGTGGACCTCCTAGAACTGCACAGGACATACCCATAGACCGGCGGAATCATGCCCCGAAGGCCAAGACAACACCGGTCTATAGGGTGTAGTATCCATCGGAACAGATACCACACGTGGACACTCACATGATAGGAATGTCCTAGATATTTAACACCTACCCACTATAGGAGTATGTGACACAAGGTCGGAAAGTGGGATTTGAAAAGCCAGCGCCCGAGAACGTGAGCGCTTTAGCCATTAAAAATTGCCTGGACAGCCCCGTCGGCATTCCCCGGTAGGGGCGACTCAGGCAGTAAGCTATCAACTTACTCCTCCCCAAAGAGGAGAGGCAAAGCCTGGGAGGGTGGACCTCCTAGAACTGCACAGGACAGACCCATAGACCGGCGGAATCATGCCCCGAAGGCCAAGAAAACACCGGTCTATAGGGTGTAGTATCCATCGGAACAGATACCACACGTGGACACTCACATGATAGGAATGTCCTAGATATTTAACACCTACCCACTATAGGAGTATGTGACACAAGGTCGGAAAGTGGGATTTGAAAAGCCAGCGCCCAAGAACGTGAGCGCTTTAGCCATTAAAAATTGCCTGGACAGCCCCGTCGGCATTCCCCGGTAGGGGCGCCTCAGGCAGTAAGCTATCAACTTACTCCTCCCCAAAGAGGAGAGGCAAAGCCTGGGAGGGTGGACCTCCTAGAACTGCACAGGACATACCCATAGACCGGCGGAATCATGCCCCGAAGGCCAAGACAACACCGGTCTATAGGGTGTAGTATCCATCGGAACAGATACCACACGTGGACACTCACATGATAGGAATGTCCTAGATATTTAACACCTACCCACTATAGGAGTATGTGACACAAGGTCGGAAAGTGGGATTTGAAAAGCCAGCGCCCGAGAACGTGAGCGCTTTAGCCATTAAAAATTGCCTGGACAGCCCCGTCGGCATTCCCCGGTAGGGGCGACTCAGGCAGTAAGCTATCAACTTACTCCTCCCCAAAGAGGAGAGGCAAAGCCTGGGAGGGTGGACCTCCTAGAACTGCACAGGACAGACCCATAGACCGGCGGAATCATGCCTCGAAGGCCAAGAAAACACCGGTCTATAGGGTGTAGTATCCATCGGAACAGATACCACACGTGGACACTCACATGATAGGAATGTCCTAGATATTTAACACCTACCCACTATAGGAGTATGTGACACAAGGTCGGAAAGTGGGATTTGAAAAGCCAGCGCCCGAGAACGTGAGCGCTTTAGCCATTAAAAATTGCCTGGACAGCCCCGTCGGCATTCCCCGGTAGGGGCGACTCAGGCAGTAAGCTATCAACTTACTCCTCCCCAAAGAGGAGAGGCAAAGCCTGGGAGGGTGGACCTCCTAGAACTGCACAGGACAGACCCATAGACCGGCGGAATCATGCCCCGAAGGCCAAGAAAACACCGGTCTATAGGGTGTAGTATCCATCGGAACAGATACCACACGTGGACACTCACATGATAGGAATGTCCTAGATATTTAACACCTACCCACTATAGGAGTATGTGACACAAGGTCGGAAAGTGGGATTTGAAAAGCCAGCGCCCGAGAACGTGAGCGCTTTAGCCATTAAAAATTGCCTGGACAGCCCCGTCGGCATTCCCCGGTAGGGGCGCCTCCGGCAGTAAGCTATCAACTTACTCCTCCCCAAAGAGGAGAGGCAAAGCCTGGGAGGGTGGACCTCCTAGAACTGCACAGGACAGACCCATAGACCGGCGGAATCATGCCCCGAAGGCCAAGAAAACACCGGTCTATAGGGTGTAGTATCCATCGGAACAGATACCACACGTGGACACTCACATGATAGGAATGTCCTAGATATTTAACACCTACCCACGTTAGGAGTATGTGACACAAGGTCGGAAAGTGGGATTTGAAAAGCCAGCGCCCGAGAACGTGAGCGCTTTAGCCATTAAAAATTGCCTGGACAGCCCCGTCGGCATTCCCCGGTAGGGGCGCCTCAGGCAGTAAGCTATCAACTTACTCCTCCCCAAAGAGGAGAGGCAAAGCCTGGGAGGGTGGACCTCCTAGAACTGCACAGGACAGACCCAAAGACCGGCGGAATCATGCCCCGAAGGCCAAGACAACACCGGTCTATAGGGTGTAGTATCCATCGGAACAGATACCACACGTGGACACTCACATGATAGGAATGTCCTATGTTTGAGTCTTTGCAACCATGGTATTTATTATAGATGGTTGCTTCCATTAGTTCTTCAATAGGGGTGATTTGTACCCCACAACAGATACCTATATATATATATATATATATATATATATATATATATGTATATATATATATATATATATATATATATATATATATATATATATATATATATATATATATATATGTATATGAGGATATAATGCATGATATCATGTGAAAGACAGGATGTGTGAAAAAAAGCAGACAGAGAAAAACAGATTTTAGACATGGATAATTCATCAAGAAACAAAGGCTTTAACCAGTTTTGTTCGAATAAACGACCGTCTTCCAAACAATTTAATTTTTCATAATTTATTCAATAGCAGTAAAACAGGAAAAAACAACTCACAGAGAGACTATTTGGCGCGCGTTTAACTATTTGAAAAAATAAATAATTATAACACGAGCGCGTAGAGACGTTAAAATCAGAAAAAGAGGTCGGAGAATAAATATATTATTATTAATATTCATATAGATGTACTTTAATTCATATGTATGTTATATAGGTTAAAGCATACCGAATGACAACATGATGCCTTAATAAACATATATATATATATATATATATATATATATATATATATATATATATATATATACTAATATACATATATGTCACATATATGTTTTCGCCTGACGATTCCCCCGAGGATAAAACAAGGAAGATTGTGTGTAGCTAATTTGCCATACATATAGTTTCCTAACTAACCACCTGGATCTACTTATATATCGAACCCTGTTTAAGTAAATACTGAAAATCGATACATAAACAATTATATCTCCTTATAAAATGGTATGTGGATACATAAACTAATTATATATATATATATATATATATATATATATATATATATATGTATATATACATGTCATATATATATATATATATATATATATATATATATGTATAATAAAATGTAGTAATAGGAAATTACATAATCATCGATGCAATAATTTATTTCAACCTTGTGGTGTTGTCAAGCATCCAATTTAGATGATTACATTTTGGAAACTGAAAAAAAAAAGAAATTCACACTCGATAATTCAAATATAATTATAGAGAGAGGGAGTGACAAACTATTCAATACCTATTTAGAGAGATGGGGGAATTTATATATATATATATATAAGTCATTATCTAAGCAAGCGTTGTTGAACATCACGGAACTTTCGCGTTTGTATATTTTCCTCGTGAGGTTCTCGAACCGTCGAGACATCTTTTTGGTTTCAGGTGGCAATCCGTATAGTACTTTGCCGATAGTTTTTAATTCGGCCCTTTTCTCGAGCGCTTTCGACTTTCGTAGTCGTCGTCAGGACCAAGGTTTTGTTTGTCTATTTTTTTAATTTAAATAAAAAGACTGGAGTTAGTGTGTTATAGTTATCGCTACGGCCGAATGAAAAAGAGAAGAGGGTGTGTCGTTGAGTTGATTTTATTCTATCGTTTGTGTGTTTGGTTTTATTGTTTACTTATTTATTTTGTTAGTTCTTATTTTTGCTATTATTTATTCATGTATTATTATTTATTTCTTATTACTATTATTACTATTATATATTTATTTATTTATTTATTTTGTTTTTACTTAATTATATATATATATATATATATATATATACTCTCTTATTAATCTTTAGTTGCTAACTTCCAGTTGATCAATTTCATGCCCACCCCTTTTGTTCACCGTAGTTAGTTTCTCTGCCACCTTTTCCTTCTCCACAACCGTCTTAGAAGAATGTGTCAC
>OY744536.1:12019017-12046517 GCA_963556195.1 Sepiola atlantica | reverse complement strand
AGCCGTTGAAGTGTTCATTCTGAGCGGAGAATTAGGATTTTTTAAAACCGTATCGGGATGCTATAATCTTGACGAATTTATTTTGTTCTCTGCATGAGTTCATATGGAGTGTCAGTTCAAAACGCTTTATTATGTAAGGGGTTGTTTGGAGCAATTTGGTTGTTGTGTGATTTAAAGTTCAAATCATAGTGGAAATATTTCACTATCACATTAATGAATAATTTGTTAACGAATTGAATGAGTAAGCAGTGGTAGGTGTCATTTGAAACACGGGAATTTGTTTAGAGAATACTGGGAGGAATTCCTTGTTGAACATATTAATCAGTAAAAAGTTCAACTTTGTAGTAAGTTAAAGTAAAGCACAGGAAAATAAAGATACAATGTATAACTTTAAATTAGAACCTATCGGGAACGAGTTGATTCTGTATACACGGGATAGACAAGTACCTCCCACTTCTTTAAACGCAATATGTTTGAATTTCAATTTCAATTTCTGTAACGTAAACCGCTAAGTCAACTTTTTGATTTTTGTAAGAATGCTAGTTTTTACCAGCTTATTGTCAGGATTAAAACTACTTATTATTATCTAACCTTGAATTCAACTCTATGAAAACTATATCTGCAAAGCCCATGAAATTCATTCAAATAACTTTTTATACGCAACTTACATTCTAATCTTTTATGTTGTAAACTTTTCCAACCGGATTACTTGGAGTTATAATAGTTTTACTTCTCAAACATTCAAAAGATTTTACGATTTTTGAGGCCGACCGTTCCCGGATTTACCGCTTTTAGAACCTGCTGGTGCAATTTTCATGACGTCTTCTACGGTAAACTTGTTCATATATTTTCAACCTTATTTCTTTGCATAGGGCATTTTCTATACTTTCTATCTTTTCATTCATCTTATATTATATGTAAAACTTTTCAAATTATGACTTTAGTAATTCCCAAAACATTTTTATCTCCGTATTTCTATGATGGTAATATGTC
This sequence comes from Sepiola atlantica, assembly GCA_963556195.1. Taxonomy (NCBI): domain Eukaryota; kingdom Metazoa; phylum Mollusca; class Cephalopoda; order Sepiida; family Sepiolidae; genus Sepiola; species Sepiola atlantica. The sequence continues at coordinate 12,045,524 of OY744536.1, read as the reverse complement.
ATTCTTTGAAAAGACATGGCTTCAGAAAGGACACATACATCTATTTTATTTTAAACACCTTCTTCTGAGCAACTTATGACATCATAAATAATGTATTTTTGACATCTTTATTCTCATCGTTTACTTTTCTCTCTCTATGTCTCTCTCTCTCTATATATATATATATGTATATATATATATATATATATATATATATATATATGAATATATTATAATTATCTCATATTTAAATTCGCATATATATATATATTATAATTATCTCATATTTAAATTCGCATATATATATATATATATATATATTATAATTATCTCATATTTAAATTCGCATATATATATATATATATTATAATTATCTCATATTTAAATTCGCATATATATATATATATTATAATTATCTCATATTTAAATTCGCATATATATATATATATATATTATAATTATCTCATATTTAAATTCGCATATATATATATATATATATATATATATATATATATATATATATATATATATTAGGGTAGGTCGATTTTACACTTTTTTTTAAATATTAAAAAAAGGCACGTTCCGAAAGTTGTATATAGACCTATTAAATACTCATGCAAAAAATTAGATCAAAAACTTCAGCGGTTTTTTGAGCGTTTGGTATCAAAGATCGTAGACAAGAATATACTGAAAATTCCTCGTTTTTGCAAGATTTGCTTGAATATTGGTGTGAAAACCAAATAATTTTAGCATTTAAAAGCAGGGAATGTCCTTTTATTTTATAAAAATGATATGAATTAAAGAAATCTTCAAATTGAAAATTTGCCCCCCTTCATTTTCAGTATCTGCTTTTGTAAACTACCTTTTAACGTTATGAATTAAACAGTAATATTTGAATACCTAAAAAAATGATTTTTTCTGTTATTAGTGAAAATATAACAAGCAAAGAAATAAGGAAAAACCTAACACTATTTTAATGAAGCTTAATATAGAGAGTCAAATTGCTCCATATAAGACCCCTTAGACAAAAATGCTGGTCTCAATTTCTGACTCAAAACTTTGGCTTCAAAACCATATACAGTTTGTGAAGCTTCTGTTATTAACTTAACTGCCCGTTCCACACCCTGAGAATGTGAGGGCAAATCTGGCAAGTCAAGCTTGGTTCCATTCATCAACGATTCTCGAAGTTCAGATTCAGTAAAATCTTCCGTCATTGGTGGTTCAAAAATGCCGCATAATTTTAAATCTATTAATTGTGTCCAATGTGTGGCATTAAAATTAATAGGTAGTATTCTTTTTAATCTTTTTCTGGTTGACTCCTCACTCCTGAAAGAACAAATTAATTAATTGAATTATTAAAAAATTCCAATCTGTACTGCTTTAATAATTATGGTGAAATTAGATAAAATCTTTAAAAATCATTCTATAAATTGGAATAAATAATTGAGTCAGAGATATATGAATAAATATTACTTACCTAATGGCCAAAATTCTTTTTAAAGCTTCTTCTCTTACTTCAATCTCCTCAGATTTAACCATGGAATATAGAAAGTTTTCAGGCAGTAAACAAAATGTATTACCTTGTATATTTCTAAATGTGATATCTTGGATTTCCTGAGGCTTCTCCTTAATCCTCTGGGTCATATTAAAAATGTACACTTACTGATTGTGGAATTTACTATCTCTTTTAATTTCAAACCAAAAAGTGGCATACACATTTACAATAAAATTTACTACATAGTGTAGTTTTGTTGTGTGCCTTTGTGGGTATGCACCATGAGTCCATAAACACATAAGCCTGATGGCCAAAGTTAACCATCTTGCTTAGTTTAAAGGACCAATTTTCCAGGAGGCATATCTAGAGTCAACCTTACCTCTAGAAATACCTACTGTGTATTCATAAAAGAGTCTTTGGTCAGAACTAAGATCATGTATTTCATCAATTTTAAAAATTGACTCTAGAGGATTGCTAATAGTGGAAAATGATATTTGGGGTAAATCATATCAATCATTTGAGCATAATTTCCCCAGAGGGCTACTGAATGTTGTAGGGCCCTTTGCGCAACCATCTATGTTTTTAAAAAGGGCTCTGAAAGGTAGTTCATTATGATGCAAAGAGCAACCAATTGTGTGAAGAGTTTTTAAAAGTTTTTTTTCTAAAATTGCAACCATTCCACCATCGCAACTTGTGTTGGTATTAGTGTTGTCAACAAGTATAGCCTTGATACTGTTCTCACTGTGGAATTCATGCAAAACATCCACCACTTGATCTGCATGAACAGCACCTGTTGCACCACTATTCGGAAGAACTCTATGTGTCAGATATTTACTTTCACATGGTGTTTCTTTTGTAAAAGTTAAATGGTGTTCTGGTCCCTTAGTTTTTTTCATAATTCTCTGTCTATTTTCATCCACAATTTCCTTATACATCAATGTGTCCTTATCCATTCTCCCATCAACTCCAATACATATATTTTAGGTGGGGTAAAAACTCCTGGCTGAAATAGTTTTATTTATCTACCTCCAACAAGGTAAGATGTGACACAAGGTCAGGAAAGTGGGATTAGATAACCCTGCGCTATAGAGGTGAGCACTCTGGCCATTAAAAAATTGACTGGGCAGCCCCGTCGGCATTCCCCTGTAGGGGCGCCTCAGACAGTTAGCAATAAACTTACTCCTCCCCAAAGAGGAAAGGCAAAGCCTGGGAGGATGCACCTCCTAGAATTGCACAGGACGGACAAGCCCCAATAGACGGGCGTAAATCCAGACCCAAAGGCCCGGACGATACCGGTTTATTTGGTGGGGTAAAAACCCCTGGCTGAACTAGATTTTATTTATCTACCTCCAACAAGGTAAGATTGACAAAAGGTCAGGAAAGTGGGATGAGAAAGCCAGTGCTCGAGAGGTGAGCACTCTGGCCATTTAAAAATTGCCTGGGCAGCTTCGTCGGCATTCCCCGGTAGGGCCGCCTCAGACAGTAAGCAATAAACTTACTCCTCCCCAAAGAGAGAAGGCAAAACCTGGGAGGATGCACCTCCTAGAACTGCACAGGACGGACAAGCCCCAATAGACGGGCGTGAATCCAGACCCAAAGGCCCGGCGATACCGGTTTATTTGGTGGGGTAAAACCCCCTGGCTGAACTAGTTTTTATTTATCTAACTCCCACAAGGTAAGGTGTGACAAAAGGTCGGGAAAGTGGGATTAGATAAGCCAGCGCTCGACAATTCAATATATATGTGTGATAATTAAACAGACAATCAACACGGGAAGTCAAATTCGCCCGATGAATTTTCAACCGGTGAATACCATAAAAAATATCCAATAAATAAAACGCCTATGTAAACAAATAATTATTTATATATAACATTAAATATCATAGAGTTTTATTCCTTTTTAATTTGAATATGTACATTTAATTTCTTAAGAAAAATAATAATAAACTTTAAAATATTTATTATTAAGTAATGTATTACTTTTTTTTGTTAAAACCCGGGTTTAATTTAAGGCGACACAGGTGAAATCTCGGCAGTGAGAAAAAATCTCGATTTATTTGATCTTAAAGTTGCAATGCTCAAATAAATACAAAATTTTGAAGAAAAATACTTCTTGTGGTAACTTTTGACATTATTTGCCAACTTTCTTCGAGTGCGATAATTTACAGTTTCAAAATCGACCTCCCCTAATATATATATTATAATTATCTCATATTTAAATTCGCATATATATATACATACATATATATATATATATATATATATATATATATATATATATATATATATATATATATACATATATATAAATATATTATAATTATCTCATATTTAAATTCGCATATATATATATATATATATATATATATATATATATATATATATATATGTATATATATATATATATATGTATATATATATATATATATATATATATATATATATATATATATATATATATATATTACAATGTCATGTATCCACAGAAAATTTTATAAAGATATATACTTATTTATGTATCAATTTTCAGTATTTACTTCAACATGCTCGATACGTAAGTAGAGCTAGGATTAAGCTATGAAAATATATTTATGACAATTAAGGTACACAGAGGCTCCCGCGTTTCATCCCCGGGGGAATCTTTAGGCTAAAATGCATTTTACAATGAAGATGGTCTATATATATATATATATATATATATATATATATATATATATATATATATATATATATAAGTCAGGTTCATATCATATTGCAACAACCATGTTTTAATTTTATTGTTGTTATTAATGTTTTTTGGAAATGTGAAAAAATAAAGATGAAATAATAAAATAAAAACATGGTTATTGGAATATAATATGAACCTGACTTTATATATATATATATATATATATATATATATATATATATATATATATATATATATATATATATATATATATGAATCGGCTACAAAAAGGTGGACTGAGCTCCTAAGAACTGCAGCCCAAGCGGCAATGCAACGATCGACCTTACATGTATCCTACAGGAAATACGACTTACAACACATATAAAGTACACACGTACTGTTATAGGCCGATCGTGAGAAGTTATCTGCCTTATTCAGAGCAGGTGTTCATTCATCAAATTAGCATTTACAATGAATCAGAATCATTAATTTTATGCTCATGCGGCCGATCTTACCTGCGGAGCGAATTTCGAATTTAAATACCAATTAATTACAAGTAATTCTAGAATAGGACATAAAAGTTGTAAACAAACCGGACATGGAAAGTCTTACACGCAAGTTTCGTCTTGCATTTGAGCTCTCAATTATGAAACATTCAGAACTGGAATTCGAATGTGTGTCTAAAGAATATGCTTGCATTTTGATAAGTATTTCAACTCAAACACTTGCTATGTCTACCCACACTGATTCGCCATAGATGTAAGAGCTGTCCTGGGATAAATACATACACCCACCCACATACGTGCGCACACAGACACACACACACATATATATATATATATTTAGGCAAATATTATTAAATTACACGAAGTGTTTTTGCTTGATAAGACTTTTTTTTTCAATTTTCCGAATGGTCCATTTAGTGTTTGGGTGAAATAGGTGTATGTAAGTTCCGTGGGTTACTTGTTCCATTTTTCATCCTTTTTCGCGACTACTATCGATTTGATTAATCAAATCATCTTCAGGGTGTGTTAGTCTTGGTGTCTGTGAAACTATGTTTTTACAGTCCCGTTTTTTTTTGTTTTATTATAACGACTAGTAATTTATAAATTACAAAAGAGCGCCGACAACATTGAGATGTTAAATAAGAGCGTGATTACATTCTAAAAGCGTGCATGATTCAAAGGTTTAATTCCTTCGACTTTTCACTTATTGTCTACAACGAACAATAAATGATAAAGAGAAAATAACAAAAACTACGCAGCTTTCCCAACTTTTTTTCCAAAAAAAATGACCTTATACGGAAAACTCTTTTAAAAATTGCTTAAGAAAGTAACAGATTTTCAGTTGATTGGCTATTATTTGATGTGTTCTGGTAGCCAATAAGTACACATACAGTTCTGCATTCCTTGATAACTAAAGGCGAAGTTAAAATTACGAGATCGAATAACTTATTTCAGTTGTGAGAAAACATATTTTTGCTAGGCTGCCGCGTCAGAAATGAACATTCACCCGTAAACCGATGGCGCCTCAGTCATATTTCTTGGGTGGTTAGACATTGATTTTCTTTGTTTCCGACCAAGAATATTTTTAGTTAAAAATAAAAATTAAAAAAATTTCGACCTCCACCACAATTTTTTTTTACCCTTCCCTATAAATAGAAATAGTTTTAGTTAAAAAAAACAAAACATTTTTTTTTGCTCCCCCCATTTTTTTACCCTCCCCCATACATAGAAATATTTTTAGTTAAGAAAAGAAAAAACATTTTTTTGTCCCGCCCCCAATTGTTTTTGATCCTCCACCATACATATAAATATTTTTAATTTAAAAAAACAAATATTTCTTGACCCCCTTTCCCCCCAATTTTTTTTTACCCTCCCCCATACATACTAATATTTTCAGTTAAAAAAAGAAAAAAAAATTACCCCCGCCCCCCCAATTTTTTTTACCCTCCCCCATACATAGTAGTATTTTCAGTTAAAAAAAGAGAAAAAAATAAAAAAATTCCACCCCCCCCAAAAAAAAACATTTTTTTACCCTCTTTCATACATAAGAATATTTTTAGTTAAGAAAAAAAAATTGACCCGACCCCCATATTCCCTCCGGTCCAATATTTTTGCTAAGCTGCCACGTCAGAAATGAACGTTTACCCGTAAACAGATGGAGCCCCAGTCATATCTATTCGGTGTTAGACATTGATTTTCTTTGTTTCCGACCAAGAATATTTTAGTTAAAAATAAAGAATAAAAAGAATTTCCACCCCACCCCAATGTTGTTTGCCCTTCCCCATGCAGAGAAATATTTTTAGTTAAGAGAAGAAAAAAAAAAATTTTTTTGGACCCCCACCCCCATTTTTTTAATCCTCCCCCATACATATGTGTGTGTGTTTGTTAGATAACATTTTTTTAATTAAACAATTGGATCTTATTATCAGTTATGTAGCTTTCCAGTACAATGTGTTCATTTTTTTGTTGACGGAAAAGAAAAGATAATCACATCTATTATTTTAATAAATAAAACACGGAATAATAAAAACAGTTTGTAAATAAAAGCTTCACAGCGTAAAAGGTAAAACCGAAATCATAAACAGTTACGGTTGTAAAAAAATTATAATATTGGAAGTTTTTCAAGTTGGAAAAAAAGTTGTACTTAAAATAATAGTATTAAAAAATCAAATACAGTAAACACGAATAGTTTTTTTAAATGGTCTCGGAAAAAAAGTTTACCCAAACTAAATTCATTATAATGTGGGTGTGTGTGTTTTTTTAAATAGTAATTTTTAAATCAATTATTATGTTAATTAAACAATTTGATTCAATAAATTTGTGTTTTAAAACATAATGGTTAATAAGATTAAGAAAATAAACAAACTCAGAAACGTTTTAATAAAAATATCAGAGTGGAAGTAACAGCATTTTGTTTAAATTTTAAATAACGCGCCCGTCTTGCGTCCATACTGAATAATCAGAGGGAGATAACCGATTTAATGGAGAAACGCTGGCTGCTCAATCAGTTTCGCAGTATATAGATTAACTACGTAATTCATTTCATATGTATATATATATATATATATATATATATATATATATATATATATATATATATATAAATAATGAAAGAAATAATTATAATTTATAAGTAAGATTATTAGCGAGGAAAATAGCGTTAATGCATGTGGAAATCTGAGGAAAATAATCATGAGTGTATACTTGCGAATACAAATTTATCAGAAGTTTAAAAGCAATTAAGGATGTAAATTGAGAAATGCGCATAGTGTTTACGGCGGTATTTGTTGTAGTCTAAATAGAAGCTGGCAGACTAAGTAAATAGTCATATTACTCTGATGGAATTTCGGCCTCGGACATACAGACAGATACATAATCTCCATTATTAATATATTTATATATATATATTTTTTGGGTATGTAGTCAAATACAAGTGTTATTAGCCGTTAATACGGTTTTAAGATTTATTTCAGGGTAAGTTATTGATTGCTTTATTTTCTTATAAAGAAAATGTTTCTTATAAAGAAAATTCGTCATAATTTCAAGAATTACAGCTGTTTCCTCAGTGTCAAAGCAATCAGTATTTTATTAATAACAAAGATACAAATTCATAGGAAAGTAATTTTTCAGATTTTGAAAACAAGAACGGCCTACGTTTTTGAAGACATTTTTATATTTTTCTCATTTAATACATGCAACCAACGAAACGTACAGTCCGAGATTGTTTTATCCTAAGGGAGGTATTTGTTTTTAATACTGTACTGGTTATATTAGCTATAAGGAAACATATGTAATCTTTAGAATAAAAACCCATGTTGCTTAATACTTTACTTGGTTTTATTCGCAATATATCTCACTTCATATATATATATATATATATATATATATATATATATATATATATATATATATATATATATATATATTTCTTCTTGATTTGTTTTTAACTGTTTGTAGCTGGACATACTTTCTGTTTTCTACACTATATGTCTCATATTCTTTCTGCATTCTCTTCCATTATTCTCCTATTATGTGTTTTACGGTTTTCCTTTTTTTATTTTTACTGGAGACGATTACATGTCTGTTCCGTTAGCTACCCTAGAAACTTGTATAAAAACCAGTGGTTGTTTCGAAACTGTTAGAAAATTATAAAATTAAATAATTTTAACTTAAATATTACTATTTAAACTAAATTTAATATATTTAAATATTGCATTCATTTTAAACAATGTTATCGATCTGAACTTTATAACATTTTTCTTTTATATGTTATACCTGATATCTAAATATAATCCAGGAAACGTTTGTTCGTTGAAATATGATAAACGCTCCTGTAAATTTTCACACCCCATCCTGTTCAGTCTCTCATAAATTTCGGTTGAGTGAGGACATAGGAATGGGGTAATACCAGTCGAGGATTCGTTCTCGACAATCAGTCCTGCAGGAACTGATCATGTTGGTGGTCTTTTTCCGCCGGGCTAAGGTATACTGTCCTGGGTTATCTTTGGAGGTGCACCCTCCCAGGCATTGCCTCCCCTCTTTGAGGTATAGTAAGTTTATCGCTTGCTGGCTGAGGCGGGGAATGCTCTTTTGTAGGGGCGCTGGTTTGACTCTTCGCCCACTTTCCGATCTTGTATCACATATTCCTGCGGTGGGAGGGAATTATATACCCTGTAAATGTTCTTGTATTTTAGTTTTAAGAATTAATAGCATAAGTACAACCTGCCATTTAAAAATTAGAGTATTTACAATTGCATCGATTTTACCCATACTAATTAGACGCAAATTATGAAATGCGCCCTGAATTTCAATAGTTTTTAACTCTTCGTCAAGGTTAAAGCTTATATTTAAGACATTTTCTAGAATCAAAATCATAAAATTGGTTCGTACAAAAATTGTATAAAAATATGAATAAAAATTCTGGTCATAATTTTAAATACTATTATAACTTGCTATCAATGATTGTAAGGAGAATTAAAATTAAGACTGTAGTTTTCGGAGAATTAATTTTAACTATCCTGGAAGTATATATATATATATATATATATATATATATGAAGAGTTCGAATGCAAAATACGATAAATTGCGATAATATGAAAGAGAAGAGCGAATATGTAAAATGTATACTTTGCCTAACGGCTTATTTTAATTGAAAGCAATAAGAAATTATGCTTGCATAATATAAGTAAAATATGATTTTAGTGTGTCGTCGAGTGTTGAGATACAATACTATTTGTAGTGATAGCTTTCTAATTTTGAAAATGACGTTTATCGCGTTTTGCATTCAAACTTTTCACATATATATGTGTGTGAGCTATATGTATATATATACGAGCGGGATCCGGTGCCAGCACTCCCGGGAGTAATATAAAATAATGAACTTAACAGCCGACAGAAAGCATATAGGTCACATCTGGAACACAAATAGAAATTACCCCAGTTTCCTCAATATATCTACTATATTTGTGTGTTCGAGTTTTAATTTTGGCGTTTTGCATAATCGTAACGTATGGTTTACTTCGGCCAAACTCAGTTATTTCATGGTACCGGTTCAAATTCTTTAAAAGCATTAGTTGTTTTGTATTGATCAGTATTTTTTCTTTCGTATGTAGGAGAGTGTTTTTCTCGAGTTTTGTTCGTAAGCACACTTTATTTTGAAAGAAAAATGTAAATAAAAATGTATTTCAGCATAATCTTAAATGAAATGTTTATTTAAGTTATTGTGATCTACGTTCATTTAATCCAAATATCTAGACTCATGCAACTTTCATTTCTTTCTAAATCTAGTGACCGTATTTATTGAGCTGGATTTTCCAAAAATTAGTAACTGATCTTGTGTCTAACACTGCCCTAGTTGGGAATCAAGTAAATAGGGAGTGTAAAAAATGCAGAACACAAATCTCTTTTGTGTTTTTTTACACTTTGTCGATGTCCTCGTTCGTTCACATTGTTTAGGAACGATTATTATACACGCCTCAGGAATATAGTATCTTTCTTTGCGGCATGTAAGAAAATTAATACTCCAGTTTAATCCAGGTCATTCCTAAAACGTTATCACATGACCAAAAATAACATCAGAAATAAGAATATGTCTTTACGAGGCTTTTCTCGTAAAAAGGTAAAATGTAATTTATTTGCGATATGTGAACAACATTAAAATAGTTATAGTTTATGCTACGGTCATTCAGGGTTTTAATAAGAAAAAAACCCTATATGTTGATTGAGTAAGAGATCGTTCGTTTATGGAAGTATTCATTTGGTGTAAATCATTTTTCTACGGTTTCAGCGTCCTAAATTTGAAAATTAATTGTGTGTTTTGGCGATCGATTTGATTCTAAAGCGCGTAATATTTATTATGTTTTGAAAAGTGTATTGAATGATACAAATGAAACGATTTATTCATTGGAGAAAGTTCTTAAGGAATGTATGTAAATGACTAAACTCGGGCAATGCACGACGCTGTCGGGATATAAATGTGTCTACTACCTATGTAAGCTGATCGCTGATTGGCTGTTTTAAAAAAATACTGAAGCGGTGAAAAAAGAATTGCATTTCCTCATGAAATAATTGCATAGCGGTGGTTGAAGACTGTAAAAGTCAATAACTCATTGAGGTTAATTAGCGTGTTAAAACATATGTGTAATTTGCCGGAAACACGGCCGATGTAAGGGTGTATAGATAGTGTTGATTTTCGATGCATTTGATGCATTTGTTTTCTTGCCTACTGCAACTGATTTGGAAGGGGAACACAAACTATACTTTATATATATATATATATATATATATATATATATATATATATATATATGTATATATATACATATATATATATATATATATATAACCCAAATAATAATATGCGTCCCATCTGTGGAAAGCGACAGAATGCAGTAATATGCACTTAAAAAACAGGGGGAAACATCCATGTCACTGCTTAGGTAGTGATATGTAATTGGATTAACGTTCACTCGCTCAATAGCGCTTAAGAAATAAAAAAAAACAATTAAAAAAAAAACTTATATTTAAGACGCTAAAAATCATACAGAAAATTTGACCAGAGTTAAAAAACTTATATATAAGACGCTACAAATCATACAGAAAATTTGACCAGAGTAAAATTGCTAGGCTACAAGCACTGTGGTCAGTGACAAGGGGTAAATTGCTAGGTCACACGCACTGTGGTCGTGGTTTTGAGCCCGTTTAAAAGTCAAGGCGTGCTGACGATTCGTAAAACTATAGAACGCGAACACGTAATACTTCTGTGTGTTCACAAATAACAATAAATAATAAAAAATTAAAAAAAAACCTAAATAATAATATAGGTCTCGTCTAGGTTGTGATATGCAATTTAATGAGCATTCATTCGCTCAATAGCGCTTAAGAAAAACAAATGATTAGATTAAAGAGCATTGAATCACACATCAAATTTGACAAGAAGTAAATTGCTAGGACACAATAACTGTGGTTGTGGTACTGAGCCCGTGTCAAAGTCTAGCTGACGATTGTGAAACGCGTACATGGATTACTTATATATATATATATATATATATATATATATATATATATATATATATATATATATATATATATATATATATATATACATACAAAAGAAACCATTTCTAGACTATGCGTGGTGGGCACAACGGTACGCGCTCCGACTACTGAGTTAACTATAACATTCGTATGCGGGTTCAAACATACCGATGATTGAAGGTTTGGCATGAAACACATATGTATATGGGTTAATTTTAAAATCGTTATTTATGAATATATATATATATATATATATATTAAAGTATACATTTGTGGATATATGTTTTAATAAAGAGTTTTAAACTATTCAAGGTAAAGATTCGATGAGTGTTTACATTTAACATAAAAATATAGTAGACATCTTTATAGACAAAGATGAATATGCTGGCTAAGGAAGAACGATACATTTTATAATTTTTTAGTTAAATAAGAGATGTTTATTATACACTTGAGTTATCGTTCTTCTTTAGTTAGAATTATGGTGAACGAACATATACTACACTGAACCCTCGTGACAGAGGATAATATCATGATGAACGAACACTACTTACCTCCACCCAAAAAGGTGGAAGTCATTCTTACGTGGACGGTCTTATGAGAACAGAACCGACACTACATTACCCCCATTCACCTACAAAGATATTTTTACTAAATCGAGTCTTGGTTTTCTTTTTCATTTTAGGAGGATTCCCCCCTACACACCCTTATAACGGAGCAATAATTCTTGAAAGGACAGTCTGATGACAACAGAACCAATACTACACTACACTGCCCATTAAAAATATTCCAATTTAATATTATTTTACAATTTAAAAATGCCTATTAAAAAATGATTTTTATGGTTCCGTGGATTTTTGGCTAAGATTAAAGTGTTGTATCTGTTCTCGACACAATAGCGATATTTAACACTTTACTTAAACCCGAAGTTAATTATCTTCATTAAAATGAAATTCTAAAAAAGTTCATGAATGTTATATATGGTGTAAATAAAAACTCTTTATTTTATTTTATTTATAATTATGATTATAGTACTATAGATAAAACGATTGCGTATGTAGAACAATATCAGACGATACAAAGAAGAAAGGCATATTACAGAATATTAATTGATTAAACACTTAAAAATAAATAAATGAGCAACATGGAGATTTGTTTGAGTGAGTTGGAGATGCCGATATATAAGGTATTTCAATATATTCTTATATTATTATAAATAAATAATCTTAACGTGTTTTGGTGTTAATATAGTAAGAGAAGATGGAAAAAATCTTTCGCATTTATTCATTTATATATATATATACATATATATATATATACATATATATATACATACATATATATATATATATACATAGATATATATATATATACATACATATACATATACATATACATACATATATATATATTTATATATATACATATACATATATTAAAGTTATGTATTTATGTCAGTGTTTTCATGAGTAATTGTAGCTGTAAGAGTTGTCTTATTAGTTTTTTACTATCTAAATGATAAATGAGTAATGCAGGCGATTGCATTTTCAGTCACCCTTACTTTATGTGACGTATTGTTTGTTCATATATACTCTTAGTAATTTTATACGTACATGAAAATACTTTTTATAAAATGCATATACATATGCATATATATATATATATATATATATATATATATATATATATATATATATATATATATATATGGGTCTGTCTGTAAAGTCGTGTGAAAAAAGATTGGATTAGAATGTAAAGAAAATAACAGATGATGCGTGTCTTGTGTATACATATATAAGCACTGGATTCCTCTCCAACAACCACAAATAAAGAAACACTGACATCGATTGCCTGCATAAAATTCACAAGAATAGAGTAAACTTGTATATGCAAATGAATGGTCATTTGAAAAATAACATCGCCCATGGCCGTACGCGGGTAAGACTTTTTATTAGGTTTTTGTATTTGTGAATATAACAATCTATTTGTAGAATTTAGCGTTCTCATATTTTATTACTTGACTAGAAATAACTCAGAATGATTATTCTGAAATCAATTGATTTCTCTGGAATAAAAGTATCGTATACAAGTTGAGCTACGTCTTTTATGTCTCATCTTTTGACAGTTATTTACTTTAAACCTGACAGAAATAAAACACACCAAATATTAAAATTAACTTTAAGATATATTGAAAAGGTATCATGACAATCGATAAATTCTAATTAACAATATCAACATTCTAAGCAAATCTGCATGTATTATATCATGCGTATGAAACGGAAATGCATCTGGTGATGAGGACCGAGTGCTGGATATTTAGAGACTGAGCAATAACAGCTTGGTTAGTATTACTTCCAGATTAATTCTAATCAGAAATAGGACCGGCTGTATGAGTCCAAAGTATGTCCTATGTATGGCATTAAGCTAAATGTTGTGGCGTGGTGTGGCATCTTATTTGATAGCTGTAGCGTGTCAAGTAACCCCTTATATACGTGTAATGTTGTAAGTCTTTTAGTGCTTAGTACAAATATATGTAATATAGTAGTATGTTTTTTTACAGGCTGTGGGCAATGCACATTCCAGGTAAGATCTATGCTGGAAGGAACAATAATAATAAATCGAATACGAAATGTGACTTACTATTTATTTTTTCTTAAAATCTTACATAACAGCAAGTGTGGTGTTAGCTGTTTTTGTGATGTCCGGATGATTATAAATATCATTTATTTAATATTTCGGGAAAAGAAACTTCCCTTTGTGAAAAATAATAAACACCAGAGGAAAATTCCGTCTGTGCAGAGAATCTGCCATAATGTATGCATCCAGTAAATAAATGATTTTTATAATCATCCGGATATCACACAAACAGCTAACACCACACTTGCTGTTATGTAAGATTTTAAGAAAAAATGAATAGTAAGTCACATTTCGTATTTGATTTATTATTTTTGTTTCTTCCAACTTACATCTTACCCGGAATTTGCATTGCTTCACAGCCTTTAAAAACATACTACTACTATTCCCAGCAATGATTCAAGCAAACTACCATTCTCTATATGTAATATAGTTAGAAGAATATTGTCGGCCGGTTGATCAGTAACGCTTACGTTTTTGGCATTTTGTCAGTGTTTATGTCGGTCAAGCTTCTGTTTGAGACAGCATTTTCATTGCTCAGCCTTTTTATACTTTTACATGCGCCCATGTACCTGATCACTCAGTTGTTAAGATCCGCATCAGTCATAAATAATATTTAATCTCTAAACATGCCGATAGAGTTGATTCAAATCACACATACCTGGATGTGTTATTTTTCCATTCTACGTCAACACGTTTCATTTTAATTTTAAGTATTTAATCGGATAATATTTATATATATATATATGTTTACAGTTTTATTTATTCTAGAAAATGACTAAAGATATGTTTGATTATAGATTTTGGATGGTTAGAGAGCGCGTGGACATACATTGGATTTGCATTATCTTTAGTACAGGGTTCATACGTTTCTTTATTTAAGTTAAGTGTTACGTCTAAGAAGTTAACTAGTTTAATATTAGATGTTATTTCTATTTTAAGATTTAATCTTTTCATTTCTTTAAGGATATCATTTTTGTTCTTTCACACTTTTGCCCATTTGTAATATGTAGAAGACATATTATACAACCTTACTATATACATTAACATAGGCTTATATAGTGATGATGTATTATTGGTGGTAAAACACTCAAATGGGCAAAAGTTTGAAAGAACAAAAATAAATTATCCCCAAATCAATCGAAAAAAGAATCAGCAATAACTCCTCCAATGAAACAATCATTAGCACCCATAAGGCCCTTTACAACACATCACTAAAAGAGAGCGGGTGCAAAAACACTCAAATTTAATTCACCAAACCTACAGCTCCCAACAACAAGCACAAAAATAGAAGTAGAAAAATTATGTGGTTGACACCCCCATTTAATTACGTGGTTAAGACTAAACTTGGTAAACGATTCCTAACACTTCCCTCCTATCAATACACTGCATACTTTTTTTAAAGAAAATACCCTTAAATTAAGTCATAGCTGTATAGAAAATTTAGAAAAAATAATAAAAAACATAACAATAAAATTCTAAATGGAAACAAAATACTGAAACACCCCAAGAAAAACTAAGTTTTCCAACTGCACAAACAAAATAGAATGGCCATTCCAAAAAATGCCAAATAACACAAACAGTATATCAAGCAACAGTTTCAACCAAGCAAAACCCAACCCTGAAAAATACTATATAGGTATGGGTGGCAATACCGTCAAAGTAAGATATACCGGCCGTAAATTCTCATTAAATAATTGTGTCGACCAAAAAAAAACCTCCCTCTATATATACTACTGGGAATTAACCAGCAATAATCAATCATCAACAGTGACTTGGAACACTATTAGAACAACCAGCTCCTGCAGTTCCCTGAACTCACAATACTACTCATGCCTAACTGAAAAACTTGAGATAGTTAGATTTAGTGATAGGGGTAAACTTCTAAACAAAAAACAAGAACCCTCAATTAACTGTAAGCACAATAGATCACACCTTCTCAGTAATTCACACATAACCCCTCAAATCAATATTACCATTAAAATAACTCTAACTAAACTTATCATCCTATAGTATCTGCTAAATACCATAGAAACAATTACCGCTCAAGGCATGAAAAAAGAACGTTACCTATCCACCAACAATAATTAGACAGCATAACTATCCTTTTAAACCATATTAAATACTATATTTGATATACGTATTATATTCAATCTTCCATTAAATGAGAATCATAATCGAAGTCCATCAATAGTATTGCAATAAAAAACCATTAACCTTTTTACCAATTGCACTAAATAACAAAAGAAACATATATATATATATATATATATATATATATATATATATATATATATATATATATATTATAATTATCATTATTTATGTTATTATTGTTATTATGATTATTTTTATATTTATTTTTATTTTTATTATCATCATAATTATTTTATTTATTACCATAACCACCTCTACTATTATTATTAGTTTTATAACTTTATATTATTATTATTATTATTATTATTATTATTATTATTATTATTATTATTATTATTATTATTATTATTATTATTATTATTATTATTATTACTATTATTACTATTATTACTATTATTAGTATTATTGCAACCACTAATTTTACTATTATCAATACGAATTATTCTTATTATCATATTTACAACCACAATGATTAATATTATTGCTATCTTACTTATTATTATTACTATTAGTTTTATTATTATTATTATTATCTTCTGATATTTCCTGATTAGTTTTTTTATCGAAATATTGCTTATTATTATCGATTATTGTTGATTATAACTATTATTATTATTATTATTATTATTATTATTATTATTATTATTATTATTATTATTATTATTATTATTATTATAAATAATATTTATCAATATCGTTACTTGTCATTTCTGCACTATTACCGATATTATTATTGTTTTTTTTTTGGTGTTCACTATTATTATCATAATTATTATTGTTTGTATCAGTAGCAAATACAATATAACCATTTTTATTATTATTATCAACATTATTGCTATAACCATAGTTATCGTCATTTAGTTTTTACTGGTATTGTTATTATTAGTTTTAGGTAGCAATGGCAATATTACCATTAGTGATGTTGCAATTATTATTATTAGTAGTAGTAGTATAGTTGTATTAGCATTATTATTACAACTTATAGTGTAAACTAAATAAATGTGTAAGTCCATTTGTTGATTAATTTATGTATTAATTAATGATAATTAGATTAGTTTAAAAAACAGTAAGAACTAAGAATTAAAAAACTAAATCAGTAGCCCAATGTATTAACGACCCCTACCCCCCCCCCACACACTCACGCTACCACCTCCATCATAGCCGACTCAAGCTGACAACCAGACTTAAAATCATGATATGCGCCTTTTAACCCTAGACTGATTTTGACACGTCCAATCGCATGTGTCTTCCTTCCCTCCTCTCCCTCTCGCCCACTTTTGTCTCTATCCTAAATGACTTATTTGATTCCGTACCATTTTATTTCATTTCATTTTCTATCTATCTATCTATCTATCTATCTATCTATCTATCTATCTATCTAACATTTTATTCATCTATCAACCTATTAATTATTTATCTTTCTTTTTATTGTATTTTATTTGATTTTAATCTTATTTTATTTTATTTCATATTGTATATTGTATACTAATATTTTGTTGTTATTTTTGACGCTATTATTTTTTGATTTTGATTATATTCGGGACAAACCACGTGACTTTCAAAATTTAAATTTAAAACTGTTTTTTTCTCCATTTAATTTTTCCCAAATATGATCTAAGGTTAAGATCTGATTGTAACTCTCCCTGATGAGATCTCAGTTTTTAACAGCTGTTGATCGATAACATCGACATGCCAGTGTCGCAGATTTTGTACATATCTGTGTAAATAAAAATAATGATATATATATTTATATATATAGAGAGAGAAAGAGAGGGAGAGAGAGAGAAAGAGAAAAAGAGAGAGAATGAGAGGGTGGGGAGAGAGATAGAGACAGAGAAACACAAAGCCGGATAGCTCGTCTCGTCACATCAGCCTCTCGCGTGCATTTATTCCTTCCTTTCTTGGGGAGTCGCCAGACACGTCTACTTTGGTTCAAATCCCGCCGGCTATCATAGTGAAAGAGACATCCGCCGAAAATCACGTGACTTCCTCAATTTTAGCCGGAGGTTACATCTGACATTTTAGACGTTTCTATTGAAACACGACTCCTTTTGATGTAACATATTTATGTATTTTTCTCGTTCCTATGTGACTTACTATTAATCTATTTTTTATTTTCATAGTGAAAGAGACCTCCGCCGAAAATCACGTGACTTCCTCAATTTTAGCCGGAGGTTACATTTGACATTTTAGACGTTTCTATTGAAACACGGCTCCTTTTGATGTAACATATGTATGCATTTTTCTCGTTCCTATGTGACTTACTATTAATCTATTTTTTATTTTCATAGTGAAAGAGACCTCCGCCGAAAATCAGGTGACTTCCTCAATTTTAGCCGGAGGTTACATCTGACATTTTAGACGTTTCTATTGAAAACACGGCTCTTTTTGATGTAACATATTTATGTATTTTTCTCGTTCCTATGTTACTTCCGTATTTTTTATCGACTATTAATCGATTTTTATTGAAAGCAAACGTGCAATAACGTAAAGTATTGAAACGAACTTTAAAAAATAATGTTTAGCTAATTTACGTATGAAACCATATCCACTAGAACACCTTTCGTTATATTAGTAAACGAGTCAACCATTTTTATATTTGCTAATAGTTGAAAAGATACTTCATGACCTTGTAGAACGTTTAAACAAGTTTAATTTTTTAGACAGTTTAATAACAATTATTTTTGTCTGTAAAATACTTTAAAATGCTCATATAGTAAAAATATATGTTTACAATTTTTATTTACGTCTAATAATCTTATAAATACAGATTAAACAATGTAACTTTTCAATAATAAGTTATAGTTTTATAACAATGTAGTTCAATTAATAACGTAATGACCGAAAGTCTTAATTAAATTTAATTTTTAAAATCCTATTTACAAAAATAATTCCTTTACGAAAACAAACGACATATAAAGAATACTTCATGACCTTGTAGAACGTTTAAACAAGTTTAATTTTTTAGACAGTTTAATAAAAATTATTTTTGTCTGTAAAATACTTTAAAATGCTCATATAGTAAAAATATATGTTTAAAATTTTTATTTACGTCTAATAATCTTATAAATACAGATTAAACAATGTAACTTTTCAATAATAAGTTATAGTTTTATAACAATGTAGTTCAATTAATAACGTAATGACCGAAAGTCTTAATTAAATTTAATTTTTTAAATCGTATTTACAAAAATAATTCCTTTACGTAAACAAACGACATATAAAAAAACGCGAAACAAAACTGAAATTAAAAAGATTCCAGAAAACTCCGGATAAGTACAGATAGTAATATAAACAAAATATCAATATTCCGGGTTCATCCTTATATTTATCATTCTTTACTTTACAAACGAGTTTTCCATATATTAAGGAAATGTTAAACATTAAGTCAGTTTTTAATGTCGAGTATATCTAGTTTCTCTATGGAGGGGACACAATTAAAAAAATGTACCTGCTGAGAAGATTTTTTCTCTATCTAACCTAAGACAGAAGAGGTAATTTATTTAAGGTATTGGTGTTCATACATACTTTTATTTCACACCTTAAACAGCGACATGTAAACAGTTAAACGCTGTTTTACCATGTTTGAGAAATAAACGTTTATTGATGAAAGAAAACTAAATATTTACCCTTCAACACATTATACACCTTAGAAAAACATCCCATGATATTTGACCAGTGCATTATTTTATTCGGGTGCATCACTTCGAACAGTTATTATAACGTTGTGGCAACCCGCACACAAATATACACTAACATCGCAAGAAATGATATTGGTCTAAACAAAAATACATCAAATGTTAACATTGCAAAAACGTTGTGTGCGTGTTGACAACATTTAAAACCGTTGGCTTTCATATAATTACATTAAATAATGAAATAGTAGGCGATTGTGCAGAATAGTTATAAAAGAGAGTGAAAAATGAATAGTCAGCATATAATTGTAACGAAACAAAAAGAAAATTACTTTTCTACCTTCCTGCCTCATTAAAAAAAGTGTTAAAGTCTTGTAAAACGTTTTTATTTAGACTTATTATTTCGGTAAAGACGATCTGATTGCAGGCAAAATTAAAAATGGCTGCCACCAGTTTCAGGAAACCATCGAAGTCTATAACTTGTTTTTGCCATTCTTTGTGTTTCTATTAGGCAGTATTTTTTGTATATTAGTTTATTTTCTTACCCAAGAAGACAGAAACTAGTTAGATTAATTCCTAAAAGACGGTGGCGGCTACTGCGAAATCTGAGTCGAACAATATCGTATTTGAATAAAATCTGATATTGAAATGAAAAACGTTTTTCAAACTTTAAAGTTTGGAAAACGTTTTTCATTAAAAAAAAAATGCAGTTTATTAGAAAATTAACTTTTCTTTTTTTCGGTAACAATTATTTTGTTACTATTTGTTTTTTATGACTCTTTTTTCCTGTTAACTATTCTTCACAATCGCAAAGAATATCATGTGGGTGTGCTATTAGATTATTATGTGGGCATTTATTAGATTTGTTGTGTATCGTATTTTATTACTACTGCGGTTATTGCAAAATACACAAAAATCATGTTCAACACATTGCGTTTAGTTTATTTCTGGTTTACAGAAGTTTTTTTTATAATGATGTTAAATTACTAGTTTTCTATTATCATATATGTTTAATGGATTTGTCAGCGGAGTTCTCCAAAGTATGGCCGGGTAGAAAATGGTAAAAAAGTTAATAACTCGCATATGTTCATTTGTCATTATATATACGCGAGACACACTTACGTTGACCGTAATTGAGGAATCGCCGATGTATAACGTTCACATTATTTGACAAAAAGACGTTGAAATGACAATGTTTATTCGAAATATTGCGGAGGCCTATTGAAGCTTTAGTTTAGCATCAGAATTAGTATTATAATGTGTTACACTTGGTTTCCAAAATTTAGTTTTATGATAACGAACTATTTACATTATTATTATCATTATTATTATTATTATTATTATTATTATTATTATTATTATTATTATTATTATTATTATTATTATTATTATTATTATTATCATCATTATTATTATCATCATTATTATTATTATTATTATCATTATTATCATTATTATTATTATTATTATTATTACTACTACTACTATTACTATTACTATTACTATTACTATTATTATTATTATTATTATTATTATTATTATTATTATTACTACTATTACTATTACTATTATTATTATTATTATTATTATTAGTAGTAGTAGTAGTAGTAGTAGTAGTAGTAGTAGTAGTAGTGCTGGTATTTTGTAGATTTAGTGCAGTTGTGTCCGATACTTTGGAAGGCCATAACTAATCTTTATCATTATTACTAGTGTAGATGTAATAGTAACAGCAATAGTTGCGCCCCTTATAGCACACTTTGCATCATACTTGGTATAGCTTACAAATTAAGTGGAATAGGTTCAAACCTTCTCGAAGCATAACATAGTTTCTTGATTTAATTGTATTATTAACATCATTCGCTGCGTTTTTGTTCCTATGATGTATTTGATATTTCAAAGATGCCTCATGCCAAATTTAATTTAAATTTAATAATAGTTTTAGAGCAAATAAGTGACTAACGGCCAGACATGCAAATATTTTAATGATAATATGGATTTAACTTATTAATAATTAAATTATATTATTACAAACGTTCAAAAACGCTGAGGTGAATATTATTTTTACAAATCTTCTATATAAAATTGAATGTCTGTATGTTTGTGTGTTTGTGTGTGCCCTATAGAAAAATGTTAGAGAATATAGATACAATATAAAAGTGTATTCTTATGTAAAATTCACAGAGTAAGTTGATGGGCGTATTCCCAAATCTATAAACCGACGCCTTAGGGGTCCATGGGCAGATTTCATCAGAGGGGGGTCCTTTTCAGTTATTTTTCAATGTTAATTAGTACTAATTTGGAAATTATCTAATGTATTTATGTAATCTTCTTCTATATAAAATTGAATTCTGTATGTTTGTTTGTGTGTGTGTGTGTGTGCACTATAGAAAAAAATGTTAGAGAATATAGATACAATATAAAAGTGTATTCTTATGTAAAATGTACAGAGTAAGTTGATGGGCGTATTCCCGAATCTATAAACCCACGCCTTAGGGGTCCATAGAGCAGATTTCATCGGTGGGGGGGGGGGGGTCAGTTATTTTTCATCATATTTTATAGTAATTTGAAATTGCTGAGTCATATCGTAATTTAATTACGTAATACCTCAAGTTCATGAAACAATTTATGGTTTTTAATGAAATTTATTTGGTAGAGGATAGCTAAGGAATCACGATAACAAGGTTAGAGAATATACATAACATATAAAAGGGTATTCTCATGTAAAATTCACAGAGTAAGATGATGAGGGTATTCCCGCATCTATAATCCCACCCCTTAGGGGTCCATGGGCATATTTCATCCGGGGGGGGGGAGGGCTTTTCAGTTATTTTTCATTATATTTTATAGTAATTTGAAATTGCTGAGTCATATTTATATTTCATTACGTAATACCTCAAGTTCATAAAACAATTCATGGTTTTTAATGCCATTTATTTGTTAGAAGATAGCTAAGGATGAACGATAACTCACGTTTTAAAACACAATTAAGGTTTTTAAAACAAGGTTAGAGAATATACATAACATATAAAAGTGTATTCTTATGTAAAATTCACATAGTAAGATGATGAGAGTATTCCCGAATCTATAAACCTGGCCCTTAGGGGTCCATGGGGCATATTTCATCGGGGGGGGGGGCCTTTTCAGTTATTTTTCATTATATTTTATAGTAATTTGAACTTGCTGAGTCATATTGTAATTTAATTACGTAATACTTTGAGATAACTTTTAATTTTATTTAATGTTTCTTAGCGTCAATTCTATTTACATGGAGAGGGTAAGAAACTACGCCAATGTCCACCACTAGCCGCTACTGCCCGCCACTCTGTACGTACACAAATACATGTACATACACATTTTATAATATCTAATATAAGAACAGTATTCGGCGTTGTCCGGCAAATTATACCTCAAGTACATAAAACAATTCATGGTTTTTAATGAAATTTATTTGTTCGGGTATAGCTAAGGAAGAACGATAACTCACGTTGAAAAACATAATTTAGGTTTTTAAAACAAGGTTAGAGAATATACATAACATATTAAAGTGTATTCTCATGTAAAATTCAAAGAGTAAGATGATAGGAGTATTGCTGAATCTCTACACCCACCCCTTAGAGGTCTATGGAGCAGATTTTATCAGGTATTTTTCATTCTATTATATAGTAATTAGAAAATGCTTAGTCATATTTTGCTTTAATTACGTAATACTTTGAGATAACCTTTAATTTTATTTAACGTATCTTAGCGTCAATTCTATTTACATAGAGGGGGTAACAAGGTCCGCCACTATCCGTCACTGCCCGCCACTCTGTACGTGCACAAATACATGTGCATGTACATTATATAATATCTTATATAAGAACAGTATTTTATTTAACGTTTCTTAGCGCCAGGGACGCGCCTCTAAATTTTTAGCTTTTTGGTATTGTTTTTTAAATAAACGACAAACGCTAATCAAATTATTGCTACTAATTTACGAAAGAAAATTATTGGAAATTACAACATGGCCGCCAGCGATTAAGTCATCGATTTTAAAGTCTTTAAAAAATAAAATATAATTTTATGTCGGGATCAAAAATACAATGTAAGAATAATTAATAACTTTCATCCTAAATGTTTTTTTCTTTACATGACATATTTCTTTGAGAAAATCCACAGTTACATAAAATACATATTTAGTAAAGAGAATCTACATTGATTACATTATTATTAGTGTTTAACACATTTAAACAAGATAAGAATCATATGGGAAAAAAGGGAAATAGAGGGTTGAAGGAGGGAGGGAAATAATGAGGACCAGGGAAAGAGAGACGACTAGAGAAAGAAGAGAGATTGAAGTTTTTATAAAAAGATGTATCACACACTATTTAATTCATACCACTTTGTTTTTTTATCGCCCCGGGCAACGCCGGGTAGCCCTGCTAGTATCATTATAAAACCATTGAATTTTAAAATCTTTGTAAACAGTCTAATACATTAATAAATATTTATTATTTCGGCTAGGTTCATACGAGTATCGATATAAGAGATATGCACCATAAAACGCTTCCAGCAGAAATGTAGAAAAATACACAGCACTAATCAGATATTTGTAGCAGTCTTTAACTTCCTTAAGGGGTGTCAAGATCCGTGAAACTCTCCGTGGCTTTTTATCCGCTATCGTTTCGTTGTTGTTTGTTGGTATCTCGTGCGTTGCCTGCCTCCAGAACACAGTACACACAAAGAGAAAAGACGTACAATTATCATCGTCTTGGTTTTAATAGATGTCCATTGAGTATTAATTCGAGTAAGTAGATACTAACCTCTCTATTGATAGTTCGTTGATGTTTAGACTTACTTATGCGAAGCGGGGGAAGGGTGGTTGTCAGCTGTGTATCTGGCTTTACGTACACTTCTTTCATCCACCATCTCTCCCTGTTTAATTCTTCCCATGTAAATTTGTTTGTCTGATTATTTACCTATGTCGCTTACGTCACGATTGACATCAATAAACTTCCCAGCATTATCATATTATTTCAACCAATGATATTTTAGGTCGTAATTTTATATATACACTCTTTATTTATGAAATCATACTAATAGTCCTTCATTGTCTGTTTACTGACTGAATAACATATTTGTAACTGAATTGCTTTTCAGTAATTAATTCAGAAAACAACATTCGCTTTTTATGTTTAAAAATTCGTAGTCTTGTGTTCGTTAGTAAACCTATGACAAAATTACCTCTCCTGTTTCACTATGTTACGAATAAAAGATTGTTTATTAATGTGTGTATGCCTTACCGCACTATAACGCCATCGAGTTTGGACTTATTCTTATCACGGATATACTCATGTGCAGATAAAACGGTAATATTTCAGGTGTACCTATATCCGCTTGTAATAACGGTAACATTATATTTTTATTTTTCTACATATAAACGAATCATAAGTATCCTGCGTCGTGTTGAATCACTTACTTTGCCCATTCGACATTTATATCTCTCTTACACTTCTGCAATAATTGCTTATTCATACCTAAGCATGTTCGACTCTTCTTACCCATGTCTGTATGTATAAATACATCGCTTTTTCTTGAAATATGTATGTTATTAAAGCCTGAATAAATTGTCTTTAATGTGTTCCGTATAAATGTTTTCTTTACATCCTTGTCTTCCATACTAATGTATGTATTAATTTTCTGGGATTTTCGATATCTAAAACATACATCTGCCACAGATTTACAATGTTTGAGTGTAGTTTGAGATATATTTCACAAATGATTTTACCGAAACACACTATACGAGCTTGACTTTACTCTTTCTAAATCGATGACTTTTGCATACTTATTTCAATATAAAATTATGTTCTCAATTGTATTACTGTACTATTAATATTTACACTTATTAAAAAAACTAACTTATACTAAGTACAGTCATATCTTAGAACTTGAAGGGAACTCATTCCTGGAAATCGTCTAAGTTATAGAAATGTTTAAAATTTCGAGTCAACTTTTGGTATAAAGAATAATGGAAAGTGAATGCCCCCGTTTTCAGACCCTCCAGATAACCGTATCAGCTCTGAAAACGCTTAATCGAAGCGAAAATAAAACACATTGTAAACTTCAATAATCGTTTGCTCAACCATTCCCTCAGGCTTTGCAGCCTTAACATTCGTCTTAGATTCCATGGTGAATGCGCATAGGTGTTACAAAAAGAACTCACCAGCAACAATAGCGAGGAAAAAAGCACGTTGTGCGTGTAGGTTTTTCGAACGTGAGAAAAAGTTAACTGAATAAAAACAAATCACCAGTCGAATACGGAAACTGATATTACATGAACTCTGGATTTTCTGTTTGAATTATTTATTTCAGTGAAGCCCACATTATATTGTAAGATGATAAAATAAAAGAATGTGCTAGTA
>OY744536.1:12009017-12014017 GCA_963556195.1 Sepiola atlantica | reverse complement strand
AAGTTTAATATACACAGCTCAATCTCAACTCCTGAAAAACTATTCATTCTCGGTCTACGGAAGTATTTTAAAATGCCCCTAATTCTCAAAATGTCATTGGTATAAGTGCGTTCGATCTACGATTGAACTAAACACTTTTCTATTAAATTTTCTTCATTTTTGAACATTTCCGACGCTGCCTTCACGAAACCCATTTTTTCCATCTTAAAATCTCCTTTCACCGAACAGCTTATCCCGGACATTCACCAAATGGACAGGCTCCAAATTTTTCTTACACACACACTCTTACTCTCTATTACTTTATATGTTTTTCAAATTTTGAATTTTGGCTTTTCCACTGCCAACTTATCCATCTATGTAATTCCTCTGATGATAAGATTTTAATATTTGAAAAGCTTTGGCTTAAGGAAAGAAAAAGAAACATGTTTTACCGAGTACACCTTGCATTGAACAATCGAAGTTTAAATGAATTTTTCATTCATACATATTTACATTTATCCATATATATATATATATATATATATATATATATATATATATATATATATATATGTGTGTGTGTGTGTAGATATGTTTGTGTATATATATATATGTGTATATATATGTGTGTAGATATGTTTGTGTATATATATATATATGTATATATATATATATATGTATATATATATATATATATATATGTATATATATGTGTTTATAGATGTGTATATATATATGTATATATATATGTATATACATATGTATATATGATATAACTATGCAGTTTCTGTATTTGTAGAATATTAATTTTTAGTAATCCATTACATAAGTTTTTTCCACAGAGGAAAGTTGCATTTCGATACAGTACACTCTTCAAGATGAACTCCGTTAATAGTCAAACATCTAGGTTGTTGAGAAGGGAATATGCGAATATTATATTATTGAACCGTGTAGTATAATTATTTCTGACGAAAACAACTTTGTAGCAAAACAATAACTCATATCTTAACGAGTTTTCTTATATATCAATCAGCCATATTTTTGCTTCGGTTATGGACAGTGTCTGCATAAAGCTGACCAGTTTTGAGAAATATTTTATTTTTTCGCTCACCTTACAACGAAACATAAACGAGAGAAGTTTGGCAGTTGTTAATGAGTCCTGGAAATTTATTGGATACCATTTCCGTATTTCGAACAAAAAAGGTGGGTTAATATCTATTCACGCTTTGCAAGAAAGTAAGAGTTTAAGCCTTTGCGCAGTGACTCGCTGTAGAAACATGCATTTATTTTTAAAAGAACGGATAGTAGCGAATTGCTCCCAATTCATAATTCTTTGTTTGTATCGTATTCCACTATTGAGACGAACGCAATTTTCTCACCGTTTCGGTTCTTCTCATATATTTAGTTCTTGGTACCTGTTCATTCTGGGTTAAAAACTGTAAAAATCGATAACGTTACCTTCCGTACGAACAGTGAATTGTTTCTGTTCGCTTGTTAACTCCGTAAATAACATATGGCTTTTAGCCGCCTTCAGACAAGGGTAAGTTTGACAAATGATCGGTTAGAATGTAGAGGAAAGCACTTTGCGAAGAGAATAAATATATCTAACTTGGTTATCTCGTTCACTATGAGTGGCATTATTGGCCCCAGGAACTAACCAGGATCCTCTCAAGTTTGTACAAAGATGTTCTGTATAAGAGAACCGACCTGCTGAAGATGTGAATGTTTTAGAATGTGGGGTTAATTGCATGAATGGTAAAAGCTACATGTACACAAAAAATCGAAGAGTAATACAGGGTGGGCCAAAATAAGGGTCCTATCTTTAAATTTGAATAACTTGAATTTGAATAACTTCCACAAAATAAAAGTTAAACTCACCAAACTTTATGTGTGTGTAGACTGACCCTTCCGAGATTTTTTGAAATAAACAAAACAAATTTTAGCCGAAAAACACTTCTTAAAACTTACAAAAACTAAAGTATTGTTTTTTACACTGTTTTGAGTTTTTTAAGCAAAAATAATGTTTTCTAAATGAGGGTACGTTCCTTAGGGCTAATACAGCTCATGCTTGCTTCGGAAGGGGTCCTTTACTGATTCTAAAAAAAAAAAAAAAAAAATCAATAAATAAAAAAGTTATGAATTTTTAAAAATAGGACCCTTATTTTGGCCCACCCTGTATAAGTTCATATTCCTTTAAATATGTTATTTGTTCTTTTTTCTATAAACCCCGAAATTTCGATTAAGCGTTTTGTTGGCTGGCTATTTACTGTTAAGGAAAAATATACACACGAAATATAAATGACGAATACAAAATAAAGAAACATAAAAATGATTTAATTTATGTGCTTCATGTCTTATTGAAACATGTGTAATACCCCATACGATCAATAGTACAACGTGTTGCAGCAAAATCAGAGAGTTGACAGATGAAAACAAAATGGGCAATAAAATCGAAAAAGAGCTGACAGTTTATTTTTTAAAAAATTGAGAAATGTACTACATTTTTCAATGGACCCACCGCCGACGGAGACGACCATCTCAAAGCCGGTGCGCAATAAATCATACGAATTAGCAACAATGATTTTGTTTCTAGAAGCGAACGCCTCCACAATGACATGCTTCAGAGACCCGACCGTGTTGTAGACGTGTTTGTTTGTATTGGTCTCGACTACGCTTCCGAGAAAATAGTTGAGGATGTAGCAGTTGGGTAAAGAGTACGTCCTAAACTCCGGCAACGTCTGATGAGTAACACTGTTGTGCAGCTACACCTGGGTAGGTTTGGCGTTTTGTGTAGGAGCGGAGTCCTGTTGGAAGACGGTTTGGACTTTTGTGCAGGAGCCGAGTCCTGCTGGAAGACGGTTTGGCCTTTTGTGCAGGAGCGGAGTCCTCCTGGAAGACGGTTTCGCCTTTTGTGCAGGTAAAGGAGTCCTGCTGGAAGACGGTTTAGCCTTTTGTGCAGGAACGGGTCCTGCTGGAAGACGGTTTGGCCTTTTGTGCAGGAGCAGAGTCCTGCTAGAAGACGGTTTGGCCTTTTGTGCAGGAGAGGAGTCCTGCTGGAAGACGGTTTGGCTTTTTGTGCAATAGCGGAGTCCTGCTGGATGACGGTTTGGCCTGTTGTGCAGAAGCGGCTCCTGCTGGAAGACGATTTGGCCTTTTGGGCAGGAGCGGGTCCTGCTGGAAGACAGTTTGGCCTTTTGTACAGAAGTAGATTCCTGCTGGAAGACGGCACTGATCTCGTCCATCCAGCCCTTCACCACGCCTCTCATCCGTTCCATGTATATCGTTTACTTTTTCTCTAGTGTCAGATTTTGCTGAATCACCTTTTATATGACTATGCTTAGTCATGTGGTTAAAACAATTTGATCGCCGCTTGATTGGCCTCGACCTTGCGCAGTGCACATGTGATCTATTTTCTATTTACTGTTTTCTCTCTCTTTAACTGTTCACTTTTCCTCTTATATAGAAAAAATATTTTTTTCCGCAATGAACCGTTACAATGTAGGATTCACAATTAATTATATTTTGGAACTAAATATCTCACGACATATTATATTTGCTGTAACAAAATCTTCTTTTTAAATATGTATTGTGTTACCTGACGATATAAAATAGTTTACGTGTCGAAAAAAAAAATTCTAAATAGAACAATGAATTGGATAGCATATACATACACATGTTACATTAAATATGTATATTAAAATATACAAAATAAGGTATGAGCGACTCGTTTATAATATTAAGTATAATAACACATTTTATAGCATGAATTGATTGTCATGTAATAACAATGACATGCTGTTCTTACCCGGCGTTTTCCAGGAAACGTTTTATTTTCATTTTTTTCTTTCAGATTTATATTTTTACTATCGTGGAATACATTTCTAGGCGTGTAACGACGGTCCTTAGTGATAGTAACCAGACCTGATTCTGGACGGGTCAGGTCGCCTCCTTGAAATAGTCAGCTACGCACATCAACACTACAACAACTTTACATCTTTTTGAGGTTACACTCTTCCCCCTTTCTATAGAAACACGTCATACGACATCAACCAATGTTGTCAGTGGTTTCACATTCTGGTAAGCTAGTTGCCTCTTTTACCCTTATATATATGTATATATACACACATATATATATATACATATATATATATATATGTATACATATATATATATATATATACATATATATATATACATATATATATAGATACATATATATACATACATATATATATACATATATATATATATATACATATATATATACATATATACACATATATATATACATATATATATACATATATACACATATATATATACATATATATAGATATATTAATATATATATACATATATATACATATATACATATCTATACATATATATATATACATATACATATATATATACATATATATATATATATACATATATATAAATATATATATAGATATATATACATATATATATATAGATATATATATACATATATATATATAGATATATATAGATATATACATATATATATAGATATATATACATATATATATAGATATATATAGATATATACATATATATAGAGATATATATACATATATATATATATAGATATATATAGATATATACATATATATACATATATATAGATATATACACATATATATATACATATATATAGATATATATATACATATATATATACATATATATACATATACATATATATGTACATATATATATATATATATACATATATATACATAAATATATATACACATATATATACATATATATATATATATGTATATATATACATATATATACATATATATATGTTTATATACATATATATATGTATATATATATACATATATATATGTATATATATACATATATATATATATACATATATATATATATATGTATATACATATACATATATATGTATATATATATACATATATATATGTATATATTTACATATATATATATATAGGTATATATATATATGTATATTG
>OY744536.1:11991517-11999017 GCA_963556195.1 Sepiola atlantica | reverse complement strand
GAGAGGATTGAAAATGCTGAAGAATATACTGAGAGGATTGAAAATGCTGAAGAATATACTGAGAGGATTGAAAATGCTGAAGAATACCATGAGAGGATTGAAACTGATGAAGAATATCATGAGAGGATTGAAACTGATGAAGAATATCATGAGAGGATTGAAACTGATGAAGAATATCATGAGAGCATTGAAACTGATGAAGAATATCATGAGAGCATTGAAAATGATGAAGAATACCATGAGAGGATTGAAAATGATGAAGAACATCATATGAGAATTGAAAATGATGAAGAATACCATGAGAGGATTGAAACTGATTAAGAATATCATGAGAGGATTGAAACTGATGAAGAATATACTGAGAGGATTTAAAATGATGAAGAACATCATGAGAGGATTGAAACTGATGAAGAATATCATGAGAGGATTGAAACTGATGAAGAATATCATGAGAGGATTGAAACTGATGAAGAATATCATGAGAGGATTGAAAATGATGAAGAATACCATGAGAGGATTGAAACTGATGAAGAATATCATGAGAGGATTGAAACTGATGAAGAATATCATGAGAGGATTGAAACTGATGAAGAATATCATGAGAGATTGAAACTGATGAAGAATACTATGAGAGGATTGAAACTGATGAAGAATATCATGAGAGGATTGAAAATGATTAAGAATATCTATGATACATATACATGATACATATCTATGATACATGATACATATCTGACACATGATACATGATGCATATCCATGATACATGATACATATCCATGATACATGATACATATCCATGATACGATACGTATTGCATTATACATGATACATATCCATGATACATTATACATATACATGATACATATCCATGATACATATCATGATACATATCCATGATACATTATAGATATCCATGAGTCTTATCCATGATACATATTCACGATACATATCCATGATACATGATACATATCCATGATACATTATACATATACATGATACATATCCATAATAAATATCAATGACAAATGATACATATCCATGATACATATCCGTAGTAAATGATACATATCGATAATATATACATGATGCATATCTCTGATACATGATACATATCCACGATACATGATACATATCCATGATACATGATACATATCAATGATACATGATACATATACATGATACATATCAATGATACATATCCATGATACATATCAATGATACATATCTATGATACATATCAATGATACATATCCATGATACATATCTATCATACATATCCATGATACATATCCATCATACATATCCATGATACATATCCATGATACCTATCCATGGTATATGATACATATCAATGATACATATACATGTCAGTGATACATGATACATATAAATGATACATATCCATGATACATATCAAAGATACAATATACATACCCATGATACATGATACATATCCATGATACCTATCAATGATACATGATACATATCCATGATACCTATCCATGATACATGATAATATATCTGGTACATAACACATATCTAGGATACATGATAAATATATATGATACATATCCATGATACATATCCATGATCCATGATACATATCTATGATACATGATACATATTAAAGTTACATGATACATATACATGATACATATCTATGATACATATATATGATACATGGTACATATACATGATACATATCCAAGATACATTATACATATCCATTATACATATCCATGATACATATCCATGATACATGATACATGATAATATCTATGGTACATAACACATATCTATGATACATGAATATATATGATACATGATACATATCCATGATCCATGATACATATCTATGATACATGATACATGTTAATGTTACATGATACATATCCATTATACATCATACATATCTATGATACATATCCATGGCACATGATACATATCTATGATACAAAACACATGATACATATGTATTATACATGATACATATACATGATACATATCCATGAAACATATATATATCCATGATACATATACATATCCATGATACATGATACATACCCATGATACATATCCATAATAGATGATACACATCCATGATATATATCCATGATACATACCCATGATACATATACATATATATGATACATATACATGATACATGATTCATATCTATGATACATAACACATATCTATGATACAGTATACATGATACATACCTATGCTACATATCCATGATACATATCCATGATACATGATACATATCCATGATACATGACACATATCCATCATACATATCCATGATACATGACACATATCCATAATACATATCCATGATACATATCCATGATACATATCCATGATACATGACACATATCCATAATACATATCCATGATACATATCCATGATACATGTCTATGATACATGATACCGCCATTGTTTTCAATAATATTTGTATACATGTTAAATAACGTCTCAATAAGTAAAGTAAGAATAAAAGTAATTATGCTCCGCCATTGTGTTCACTAATATTTGTACACATGTTAAATGACGTCTCAATAAGTAAAGTAAAAAGAGAAATAATTATGCTCCACCACTGTTTTAACTAATATTTGTATACATGTTAAATAGTCTCAATAAGTAAAGTAAGAAGAGAAATAATTATGCTCCGCTATTGTTTTCACTAATATTTGTATACATATTAAATAACGTCGACATGTAACTTAAAATATTCCTCATGGTTGTGGAAGAGTTAAACATTAGTTGGGATGAGAGGCTGGAGAGAATGAGGGGTCGGGGAAAATTTTAGGGGTCAAGCCGAACTTATTAGGAGTCAGGCCAATTTTTTTTGTTTTTTGTTTGTTTTGAAGTCAAAATATTTCTCAGGATTAGGGGAGAGTGAAAAATTAGGGAGCTGGAAGGATTGAGGGTCGGGGAAAATTTTAGGGGTCAGGCCGAACCTTTTAAGGTCAGGCCAAATTTTTTTCTTTTTTTTTGTTGTTTTGAACTCAAAATATTTCTTATGGTTAGGGGAGAGTTAAAAATTAGTTGGGATGGGGGGCTGGAGAGAATGAGGGGTCGGGGAAAATTTTAGGGGTCAGGCCGAACTTTTTAGGGGTCAGACCAAATTTTTGTTATTTTGTTTTGAAGTCAAAATATTTCTCAGGGTTTGGGGAGAGTGAAAAAATAGGGGGCTGGAGAGATTGAGGGGTTGGGAAAATTATAGGGGTCAGGCCGAACTTTTTAGGGGTCAAGCCAATATTTTTTGTTTTTTTGTTTTGAACTCAAAATATTTCTCAGAGTTGGGGGAGAGTTAAAAACAAGTTGGAATAGGGGGCTGGAAAGATTGAGGGGTCGGGGAAATTTTAGGGGTCAGGTCGCACATTTTAGGGGTCAGGCCAATTTTTTTTGTTTTTTTTTGTTTTGAAGTCAAAATATTTCTCAGGGTTGGGGGAGAGTGAAAAATTAGTAAGGATGAGAGGCTGGAGACATTGAGAGGTCGGGGAAAATTTAAGGGGTCAGGCTGATCTTTTTAGGGGTCAGGCCAAATTTTTTTTGTTTTTTGGTTTTGAAGTCAAAATATTTCTCAGGGTTGGGGAGGAGTCAAAAACAAGTTGGAATAAGGGGCTGGAAAGATTGAGGGGTCGGGGAAATTTTAGGGGTCAGGCCGAACTTTTAAGGGGTCAGGCCAAATTTTTTTTTTTAACTCAAAATATTTCCCAGGGTTGGGGGAGAGTGTAAAATTTGTTAGGATGAGGGGCTGGAGAGATTGTTGGGTCGGGGAAAATTTTAGGGGTCAGGCCGAACCTTTTAAGGTCAGGCCAAATTTTTTTCTTTTTTTTTGTTGTTTTGAACTCAAAATATTTCTAAGGATTTGGGGAGAGTTAAAAATTAGTTGGGATGGGGGGCTGGAGAGAATGAGGGGTCGGGGAAAATTTTAGGGGTCAGGCAGAACTTTTTAGGGTCAGGCCAAATTTTTTTTTTTTTTTTTTTTTGAAGTCAAAATATTTCTCAGGATTAGGGGAGAGTGAAAAATTAGGGTCCTGGAGAGATTGAGGGGTCGGGGAAAATTTTAGGGGTCAGGCCGAACTTTTTAGGGGTCAGGCAAAATTTTTTTCTTTTTTTTTGTTTTGAACTCAAAATATTTCTTAGGGTTGGGGAAGACTGAAAAATTAGTTGGGATGAGGGGCTGGAAAGATTGAGGGGTCGAGTAAAATTTTAGGGGTCGGGCCAAACTTTTTAGGAGGTTGGGCGAATTTTTTTGTTTTTTTGAACTTAAACTATTTCGTAGCTAAGTATATAGTATGCACCCTGGTACTGCGATAAATACAAATATTGTATGCGCACTGGGGCGGCGATAGGTATATATATAGTATGTGCACCAGGGTTGCAATAGGTACGTGTATAGTAGTGCATAGAGGTGGCGATAGGTACTATATAGCATGTGCACAGGGATGGCAGTAAGTATGTATATAGAATGCACACCAGGGCGGTGATAGGCATATATTTAGCATGCGCTCCGGGGCGGCGATCAGTACGTATATAGCACGCAAACCAAGGCGGCGATAGGTACGTATTTAGCACGCGCACCGGGGCGGCGATAGGAACATATTTAACATTCGCATCAGGTCGGCGATAGGGACCTACTTAGCATTTGCACAGGGGCGGCGATAGGTACGTATGTAGCATTCACGACGGGGCGGCGATAGGTACGAATGCAGCATTCGCACTGGGGCGGCGATAGGTTCTTATGTAGTATCTCCCCCGGGGCGGCGATAGGTACGTATATTGTATGTGCACGGTGGGTGGCGATAGATATGTATATAATATGAACACCGGGGCAGAGATAAGTACCTATATAGTAGCCGCAGATAGATGTGGTACTTTTTATAGAAATATGTCATACTATTGCCCTGGGCAACGTAGGAGAAATGGTGGGGAAGAAGCAGCTTTCACAAAAGGCAACATTATAAAGTAGCGGTGAAATGGGGCGACCAGGGAAGAGAAAGGTAGAAATATAAAGAGACGGCTATAGAGGAGGGGGATAAATAGAAGTTTGAATATAAAGATGTTACACACGCGATTTTTCTTCAATTATATGTCTTTATGACCTCGAGCAACGCCGGAAAGCCCCGCTAGTATATATATATAACATAGTTAACCCCAAACAAGGCAAGTTGCCACTGTAGACGTAAGGGTCTACTGAGAAAAAAGAGTGATAGTTTTTTTGTGGGGCGGTCAACCTAAATTGGGAGCTGTGCAACGAGATGTCTGTTTACGTTAGTTTTAAATTTCCGCAAGTCAGTACCGCCAAGAAAACAAAAAGCAGGGGGGGGTTCCAGAGTCCAGCAGAGCGCGGAAAGAAGCTTTTGGAGTAGAAAGCTCTTCGCCATCTGGGCATTTCCACAGTGAATAGATGGGATGTGGAATATTGTCGGTTTGGTCTAGTAAATTTACGTCGTTGGGAACCAGGGCGGCAAGTTCATCAGGAGCACACTCCATTGAAGTACTTGTTAAACAGGCACAAATAAGCAACTAGGCGGCGATGAGATAAAGGCTGCAGCTTTATTGATAGTAGGGGATCTATTAAGTTGGCGACTCTTTTTTGGACCTTGTCTAAGAGATAGAGACTAGTGGATTATGCACCAGCTGATATGTGGCAACAATACTCCATGCATGGGCGGATGGTGGCTCTGTAGAGATATAGGATAATGTCAGGTGTGAGAAGTTTACTAGCACGATAGAGGGGCCCACCTTCTTTGCAGCAGTACTGGCAATATATTCAATGTATTTGTTCCAATTCATGTTATCTGTGAAAGTAAGGCCGTAGAGTTTGAATGATGAACTCTCAGGTAAGGTGTTATTTGCCATGACAATCGGTGGTTGAAGAGATTTCTTATAGTTATTGAAGGAAAGTAGCTTTGTCTTTGCGGCAGTGAAAGTTGCCATCCATTTTTGACCCCAATTCACTACAGACTGGAGGTCATTTTCTTAGGATTCAGCCATTACTTCAGATGTGTGCGCATCGATTTTGCCCACATGACGAGAATAAAGCGTGGTGTCGTCAGCAAATATTCTTATCTCAGTCTCAACTACATCAGGGAGGTCATTTATGAATATCAGGAATAGTAGAGGCCCTAGGATGGATCCTTGGGGTACACCAGCATTTATGTTATGTTGCTTAGAGGCCATTGAGGACAACCTGGATCTTTCTTTTTGTTAGGAAGGATTTAATGATATTAAATATGTGTCCAGTAATACCATATGAGTGCAGTTTTAGGAGAGTCCTTTCATGCCAGACCTTGTCAAAGGCCTTGAATATATCAAGCGCTACCGCCCTAACTTTATCTGCATTGTTCAGTGTATGATATATGCGTTCAGCGATGACCGTTAGGATATCTGCGGTAGATAATGATTGTCTAAATCCGTATTGATGATCAGAAAGAAGTTTAGCGTTAACTAGGTGTCGAACTATAGCAAGATTGATTAATGATTCTAAGATTTTAGAAAAGATCCGGAGTAGACTGATTGGGCGGTAGTTTAAAGGATCAGTTCTATCACCAGAATTCTTGAAGACTGGTACCACAGAGGCAATTTTCCAACTATCAGGGGCACACGATTCAGTCAGGCATTTGTTGTATAGAGAGGACAGGGGTCAGCTCAGCAAATAATTTCTTTATTACTATTACTGGTATAAGATCAGGCCCACAAGCTTTAGAGGTGTCAAGGTTTTTTGTGATGACTTTGACCTGAGATGAAGTGATGACTAGGTTCTCAAGTGTGGCTTTAGTCCGCAATGGGACTTTAGGGAGGGGGTGGTTTGCTGAGTCCAGAGTAGAGTTCAAGGCGAAACGCTTGGCCAGTAGTTCAGCCTTATCAGTGCCGTGCAACCGACATTGTTGTGATTTGACAGCGGGGGAATTGTCGATTCTATTGTTAATCACACTATTGTAGATATTCCAGAAATCACGAGTACCTAGTGTCTGTCACTGAATGCGTTTTTTGGTTAACTCTGTATACCTTCTCTTTGTTTCATCTATCACTACTTTGCAATCATTTCTTGCCTCTACAAATTTTTGTCTGTTCGCAGTTGACTCATGGCGGCCGAATTTTCGGAATGCATTCTGCCTCTCAGCAATAGCAGATACACATTCTGAGATTAACGATTGAAGAGAGTGGGGTTTGCTGAAAAAACTTTCGCGTGAGGACATAATAATCAATGCCTGCTTTGACCCATTCGGTTAGTTCATTTGCACACTGGTCAGCAGGGAGTGAGAAGGTTTCACCCCATGGTGCATCGCTTATGTACTCCCTGAGGGATTCAACATCCGCCTGCTCATAGTTCTACGTCGTTTTGAGCAACGGCTATTCAGATTTTGGACGAGTTTTTAAGGTGATAAGTATCATTACCACAACGTGATCAGAGTTTCCGAGCGGGCTATGGGCATTCGCCACACAAGCATCGAGTAGTGACGGCAAGAACAGGTCGAGAA
>OY744536.1:11976517-11986517 GCA_963556195.1 Sepiola atlantica | reverse complement strand
TCGCAGGCTCATTCTCGAGAGGAATGGATATCCTTTGTAATTTAGGTTCCGATATGAGGTTTGAACAGTGAACCAATAGTTAAGCTAATCCCAAAGTGTTATGTATATCCTCCAGCCTAGTGATTACTGCAGCCATGCATCTTCTGCTACGTGTGAGAGGTCTACCTGGACTCAGCTGTTGTTTCTGTGTAAACATATATACACGTATATATATATATATATATATATATATATATATATATTTATTATAATAGTAATAATAATAATAATAATAATAATAATAATAATAATAATAATAATAATAATAATAATAATAATAATAGTAATAATGATAAATATCACCATCATTACCATCCTGCTACTTGTGAAGTCATTGGGCGAAATAAGTCGACAAGTGATGGTAGGATTTTTTGTTCTACTACCAATGACAAGGACTAAGTACCAGTTAATAATTTAGTGTTATTATTATTATTATTATTATTATTATTATTATTATTATTATTATTATTATTATTATTATTATTATTATTATTATTTTTTTTATTTTTTTTTAATACTATTATTATTATTATTATTATTATTATTATTATTATTATTATTATTATTATTATCATTAATATTTTTACAAACTTGTTATTTCTATTTTTATTCTAATTTTATTTATATTTATCTTTATTTTTATTTTTATTAAGGCTTTTATTAAGGCTATTATCACCGCGACGATCGTAGGTATGATTGGCAGGCGTTATCATTGCCATCATAATCGGGTTTGTTAATGCTAAAACTGGTAACACCATGAAACTTCTCTAATAAAATGATTCCACTAGTATTGATCTTAGTATAATATAATCACAATTTAAAAAAAATATAATCACAACAAAATTCACTACAAATAATAAACAAAACATTAAAATAGAATAAATAAAATGCAGAAGTAGCAATTAATACCCTAAATTAAAATTATCAAACATTTTTATCCACATGATAATTACCTATTAGAATTAAAATAAAATAAGAATGACGGTTATAATCATAATTTTATTCTCATTTTAAATTTAACTCACTCTGGCCGTCGCCCCCCCCTCCCTCCCACCCCGGCTGAAATTGAGATCATCACAGCACAAACACGTGAAAACCTCCCATGCAATAATTTGAAACACGACTTGTTGGGGTCCTCCCCACCCCTCCCCTCTCATGTCCCATGTCACCGTTATAGACAAAGCCCCAACTCTGTCCCCCTCCCCCTCCAATGTATTTTCAATTTTCAATCTCCCGTTAAGGTGAAGTTAAAACGTATGCCATTTGGATTCCATCGCTAGCCCGATCAGTTGGACGCTATTTGCGCCAATGAAACAGAACTTGTTTTGTCGCAACTACTGGAATAACATCAAAAAATATATATTTTGCTCTGAATTTTCATTGAGCACTCTCATAACCCCGGTTTCAACTTCCTTCGGATTCATACCCCCTGGATATTTGTAACAAGTTAATTATATATATATATATATATATATATATATATATATATATATATGTGTGTGTGTGTGGGGGGGGTTATTCGTCGATGAGCAAAGTAAACACGCACTAGATGCTATTACAAAAAATACGTACACCGATAATATTAATAATATCGATTTTTACTTGTGATTAAATGCACACCAATTATAAAGTAAATAAACACAATATTATACATACGGTGACTAAGTGTTTAACGACGCGGACATCGGACATCAGTGGGTCAGGTTCGAATCCAGTTCGTTCCACAGAATCACTTCCATCAAAAGCTCACCCTACCTTGTGTCAAACCTCTTGGGGAAGAGGTAAATAAAATGCATAAACATATATGCCCTATTATCAATAATTCTAAACTCGGATTAATTATATATTATTAAAAAATCTTAAAGT
Source organism: Sepiola atlantica (assembly GCA_963556195.1). Classification (NCBI taxonomy): domain Eukaryota; kingdom Metazoa; phylum Mollusca; class Cephalopoda; order Sepiida; family Sepiolidae; genus Sepiola; species Sepiola atlantica. Next base: position 11,984,612 of record OY744536.1, on the reverse strand, counting down.
ACTTACCGCCAAATACAACATAATCAAGCGCCGAGAAACAATACACTAGCAATGCAATATATATGTTTAAATCAAATGGGGTGGATATGTCTCTGAGAATAATACATATGTTGGCGTAGCTGGGAAACTAACTCTCGGCGCATAACATCATGCTTTACTTCTCCGCGAAGCTCCATTGCCCAGCATTTGTAATTGACCAACATTTCCAAAATAAGTTATTTCCGACAGTCTCGTTTATTTGATGACGTCACATACTTTGTGTATAAGCAGTTAAACGACTTTCCACGGTTTTGCACGTTACGAAGGGTGGTCATTTTCTATTTGAATGTAAATATATTCTTTTTAAAGTGTATTGAATTAAAACGTAAAGTAATTTCATTACCTTAATTGATAGCATTGTAAAAACTAATTAAAAAATCAATCTATGTATATTTTAAGTGTGGAGATGAAGAATATATTACATGGCTAGAATTAGTTATTTTTATGTTATTCATTCACATGTTATTTAATGTTGTGTTCATACTTTACGTGTTTTCAAATACTTTTTACATGATATGTTTTACAATTATGTTTTTTGACAATACAGCAGACATAATGTTGACTTATTTTACATTTAACTTCATATTTTCTCATGATATTCTAAAAAGCGATGTTTTTGTCATTCCGAGCGGATATGCTTAGTTTTTGCATGAGATTTTGTTCAGTCTGTTCTCCTAATAACACATAACACTTTTTATTGACTATCATTTATATATTTAATTCTTATATTTATTTTTCGATATGTGGGTCGACAGTTTGGTCTGGACTACGATAATTGTCTTAACTTTCTAATTTGTTTTTTTTATTCATTAAATTCCATCTGAACTTGTTTTTTTGTGTGTGTAAATTTATTATTTATGCCAGAAAAGTTTTTTGCATATAGTAATATGTTTTAAAAGGTAATTGGTGTAATATAAAAAAAAACCTTAAAAAATCGAATGTTCCTATTTACTTGCCTCTCTAGAAAATCAGCGTTAGACACAAGGTCGGTTTTAATATGAACAAAATTAAGATCCCTCTAAATAGGCACTCGGGATTGGAACAAAAAGAAAAATTGCCTCAGTCTAGAAATATTTATTATTACTGCCCGAGGACAGAAAATATGAATTGCAGTATCATTAATATCTTCGTTCAAATGGGGTATTATGTCATTAAACACCAACATATTCCATAAAAAAACGTCTATGACATGATGTATAAACTAACATGTTTTTTAAATATTTATTTTCAAATAGTTTTTAATTTTTGCATCAACAAGTTTTATAACACTTACAAAATATATTATTTAATCAGTTTCTAACAAAAGTTTCGATATAGACGAAGAAATAAAATATCCCGTCCATAAATGTCCACTGACTATGATTTACTATTGTAGATGTTTGTTTTCTATCTTTTCTTAGTTTTAAAGAAGAGTTAAACTTATGGTATGTTTGTCGTTGTAATTTCTTCTTTAGGTAGGTTCACTTCATTTTCGACCCGAACACATACAACATATGTTTCTATAAGTTTGATTAAAAAAATGTTTCTGCACAAGTAACTTAATTGTTTGTTTGTATTTAAATTATTTGTTTTAATTCAATTTGTTATCGTTTGTTTTATATAAACTAATTTATTGTTTGTTTACATTTTTAAATTATTCATTATTTTGTTTTTAATTATTTTTTTGTTTAATTTGTGTTTGTTTCTTCACAGAATTCATGATTATGTGTTTGCAGTATTTGATAATATTTTTCTTAAAGAAACATACGTAATTTTACATACACTGATACAGCAATATTTTCTACACAAGAAATAATCGGTTGATATTGTTGTAAATTTAAAAAAAGTATGATCGATATTGCTTGACATTGCATGTTTTTATTTTAATAACTTCTGTGAAGAAAATTGTTTTCAAATTGTTCATGGTCAAAATAATAAATGACTGTTAGTCTTTAAAATCCATGAAAAAACGTCATGATATTATTATGCAGCAATAACACACAACTAAACTATTCATTTTAGAATTCTTGTTTTTTAATTGGTATTAAATAAAGTTTAGTTTCTCGTATCAATCGAATCGTGTTCATTTCTATTCTTGTTTAAATGCAATTTTAAAGTTATCTAATTATTTCTTTAGAAAGCTCTTAATCATTATCGACAGCCTGCCTGTTCGACACATCTTGCTTGCTACTTACTAGCATGACGTAACTTTTCGAGTGAACATGTCTTACTTTTTTTACAAAGGTATCGCTTTTATGCACAAATTACATTAAAAAAAAATATATTCGCTACGAAACAGCACATATACTTTTTTCGCCAACTCGAGGGAAAGCCATGAGTATTCATTTCAAATCGCTTAGATTATTTTATATATAAAATAACTAACGGATAAAATACAAAAATTAAAATGAAATATCCCCAAAATATTACTTCGGATTTATTGATGAATTTTTATTATTTGGGGTTTGACCGATCTGTTTTATGATCTCGTAGAACGTTGTTATATTTGATTGAACATAAGACACTTAAAAAAACCTTTTAAATGGATGCAGAATCTGTTCAAAAACTAAACAAAATCATTGCATAATCGATCCATACGCTTTCAAGAAATGAATTAAAAATTTCAATATGAATCCCAACAGGAATTTTATGTGGTAATTTGAAATCAGTGGGGTTGAAAACAGGAGGAAATTATATTAATTTGTTCACGCAGTATATTCAAAACGTTCCTGGCACAGAGGAAGCACTTATTAAATTAACAAAATTATAAGAAAAAGTTTAGGTTTCAGCTTGAATAGAGCGCAAATTAAATAAAAACGCAAGGATAATCTTTTAATATTCGTTATGGATAATGCATTTTATTTTTGATTTCAACGAAAAACAATATCGTTTACATATGAATAAACCATATCCTATTTTCTAATATGTCGACACGTTTTCCAAGTTTCCAATTTTCCAAGCAAAAACAGGATTCAAACAATTCTTGCAAATAATAAAGTCAACTTCAAATCCGTTCATGGTGTTATCATTCGAAATTGTAAATATAGATGCTTGTCAGTTTAGATCTGATGTATTATTTTATTGTTTCATTTTTTTGCGGAGTTTTATCTATTCATGGAACAGGCACACATAAATTGATACATCGGACAGTCATGAGACAAAACCCTTTTCATATCTATTACAAATGGAGATTTGGTATATGTTTGTTTGAAGCTGAAACTATATTATTTCTTCTATATCTGAAGGCGAACCTATACTGTTAATATCTTCTAATGCTCAAATATGTTCTACGTTACTATTTCAGACTAATTTACTATACTTTAATATTTACTTTAGGTGGTGAGTGTATCATAGTATCTGTTCTGTGGTTATGATACCTCTCATCCAGATATTTACTCCCCTTTTTGGGGGCGTAGTGTGGTATATATTCTGTTTTCACGAGATCATACTCCCAAGCATTATTTCATTGTTTTGGGGTGGTTTAGTATATGATTGATTTTTGTCATGATATCATTCACCTAGGCATTACCCCTTCTTGGGGACAGTTTAGTATATAATTGTTCATCATATATACTAGAAATAATATGCGCAGGAATGGAGGATATTATTGCTTGCATTTCTATGTGATTCGGCACGTCAAGTAGAGAATACAGTTTTATTTTTATCATCTGTATTTATTTTAACATTTTTTTTGCTTCCAGATCGGTATAGGTCAAATTAAGCGTTGACAATTTGCGCTCTCAATTGGCAACAACAATTCCTGAATTTATCGTCCAGATAAGCGTTGTCTGCTTTTTACGCTAGATTTATTTATATTTAATTCGACTCTACGCTCGCAGGGCCAAAATATAACAAAGAATTAACACAATCTGTTTGATCTCTCTATCTAATATTTTAACCGCCCCGACATTGTGGACGTCATTTTCGAATTAGTGATCCTTTAGCTCGCCACGTCGGTCAATTTGACGATGATTTTAGACAAACAGAAAGCAATGATGTTATCTCCTTTTGTCGTTTCCTTTGTACTTTCTTAAATTTTGTCTATGTTAACTTCACCATATTCTAGTATCAACTGTCTATCCGATTATGGATACTTGAATATGCGTGTACCTATAGATGTAGACAACAACACAAACACACATAAAGCACAACATAATCTATCGGCCATTCATGGTTTAAGAAAATAGCACTTTGAACTGAATAAAATACTAAAGCAATCTCGAAAAAACTATCATAAATTATTTTTACAAAAATATTTCGAATGTTTATAATTATAGCAAATTATGACAGAAAAAACATAGTTTATATCTCAGGATATACGGCTACTACCACGTAGATCCCCTTCGATCCCCTTCGATCCCCGAAGTTAAGCAACGTTCAGACTGGTGAGTACCAGATGGGTGACTGGTGATACCAGATCAGGCTGCCCTGTGGCTCCCTGAGACGAAATTCACCTACATTGACGTTTTTTTTTTTTTTTTTTTTTTTTTTTGTAAAACTTAATTATGTTCTACAAAACCAAAACCAAAAACAACAGCCCTTCTCCCTTTCTCCCTCCCCTTTTAAATTTTATTTTTAGAACTTGAAGCATACATTTTTTACTATAATGACCAGATTCGGCATTAAATAACCCAAAAAGGGTTGATATGCCGTAAAACAAAACTACCAAACCAAAAACGATGATTAAACATTTGAAGATATAAAGAACTTGAAGCATAAAACTTTTACTATAATGACCAGATTCGGCATTAAATAACCCAAAAAGGGTTGATATGCCGTAAAACAAAACTACCAAACTACCAAACAAGATGGGTGATACTTTTAGACTAAGAGTTACTCTATGTGGGAAGACGACATGTGGTCGAGGCTCTCTATGCAATCACTACCATCGTTTAACCTTGCAGACTTACAACTTTAAAAAAGTTATACTCAATGGCTGAAAGTCATCTTTATAATTCTTAGTACTAGAACAGCAGAATATAGTTTCATAGTATCTCAGGGTAACTCTGTTAAATACTGATTGCTTAAGATGAATTCCTAAAATCTTAAATATTTACAAACGATGCTTACCTGCTATACACCCATGTATAATAAGAAGCATCATAATTATTGTATCGTCAGAAAAATATTAATATATGCAATATGGTTAAAAGTAAGCACTTCATAAATATTGAATAGTGAAATTAATTATATGCAGATACATGTTAATCTGGTAACTGATACACAGAGAAGGAAAAATACACTGCCGTATGCATGTATTCGAAACAAACCACCAAAACATTACCCAAAGTGTATGTTGCATAGTTTTTAATTTCTCATACATTCTCTTCCTCGTCGCGTGGAGGGGTGTTATCTCGATGTCGTCTAGTGGTTGAGTTCTTTCTTCGTTTCTGCACTGCAGTGAACATCGCCGTCCGCTGTGTCTGCAACAAAAGCTTCATAACCGATTCAGGAGGCAAACAATCTTTTAAATTTTGATTGTTTTATTCAGGCCTCAGTTTTCTGTCGACCATGGAGATGTTTTTACTAAACGTTGAGGGAGAGATCAAAATACCACTTTATCGTAGTTAATTCATAGCTTAAGTCCTTAGCCATTCGAGGAGAGGGTAAGAAGGAATCTTATGCCTGTATTCTCTTAGGGAATTTAATTCCCCTAATCATTTCGGACTACATAGAGAAATAGTCTGATCGGCTTGCTTCCAAAAACCAGACTGGCAAAACTCCGCACTAAATCGCGCAAGCCAAACCAAACGATCTCCCACACATATCACCACTTCAACATGCGTCCGGCTTCACAAGGCCATTATCCAACATGTAGACAAGCATTTGGCTAAGATTGTTTATAAAGTATTAAATAGACCTAGTTATCTGTCAAAATAAAATCAGTCGTTCTTGGATGAGCAAATGTAATTCGAATTGCTGTCAACATTGCTCAATTAATATACTCATTTCTCCTGAGCAAAACATATTTTTACTTGTTTTTTTTGGCTATGAACAAAGTGTAGCATATGTTCTGATGCTACACGTAATCTATTCTATATTTGGTCCGTGAATGAAATGTCTTTCTAAAGTGAGGAAATTTTTATGTTTTTCTAATCCAGAGTTCTCCTTTTTAGGGAGCTGTACTTTTCTCAACATTAAAAACCGAGCTTGTGTCTAACTCTGTTCTAGTAGAGATGCAATTAAATAGGAAATCTTTTGAATATTTCTGGGGGTATTCTTACTTATTCTGACGTTTCAGACGGTAATAGCCCTTCAAAAATCAGTGTTATTGTTAATTTCTATCTTTAATTTGTACTTTTGTTTTAAAATATAATGTATCCACACATAAATGGACTTATTATCCATTAATCGTTACCCGTTGAAGCTACAATGTATTGGATTGTAGTGTATAGATTCATTTCTTTTATCGATTAGGGAGGTGAATAAATTTATCAGATACATTATTAACTATAACTGACATAGTGTTTTAAGTTTTTCCTATATAAATCTGTTTATATTGCTCTGTTATAACATAACACTCTAATCGAATTTAACGTGAAAAGAGACTTACATCTAACTTAGATGAATAAATGTAAATACAATTTTAATTTATCAGAACTATATTTATATAAGAACACCCCTTATAAGTCTTATAAGTTTTGTTCAATGATACAACTGGCGTTTAACCTTCCTTCCACTGCGAGATGTTGCACAAGGTCTGAAGATAAGAAGACTGGACTAGCGTACAAGAGAGGTTCACTCTGCTCCTGTAAAATTGCTGTACTAGTCTCGCTCGAATCGTTCGTAAGGTAAGGGCGCTGCAAATCACACACCCCTTCGCAAATAAAGACGGTAAGGCCTGGGAGTGTGGACCTCCTAAAAAAAGGCAAGAATCCAATGATACACCAACACATTTTGTAATAGTCGATAAACACAGATAACATCAAAATACAGTTATCATATATACTTCATTCACTTGCATATCATTTTACACACCGTTTCTAATAAATTAATAGTTTGTATGATTCATTTTACATTTTGTTCACCTATTTACTCATATATACGCAAGAGTGTTATTGACAATATTGTAATAAAGTTTACGCACAGATGCTCTTACACTTACCACAACTATGATTCCTTTGGTATAATTTCTGAAAAATTAACTTGCATTGAATGCAATTACTAACAAAGTTTAAAGTTTAATAATAACAAAGTAAAGTTTATTTTAAAAACTTAATTTGTTGTTTTTGGGTGTGGTGGTGGTGATTGTATTGGCGATGATGATAATGATTATGATAGTGATGATCAGAAAAATCATTATATTTGCCACAAAAAAGGAAAGCCCACTTTCCCCTTATTCTTCTATATTACTAAAAGAAATTAGCTTCGTATTTGTTTCAACCTTTGTTTTCTTTGCTTATAAAGTTTTCCGCATTAATATACTGTAACTATGTCCATGCACTATAAATTTCCTCAACATTGGAATATATCAAACAAAGCAATGGTAGTGATATTCTTGTTTTATTCCAAATTACCAAAATTTGAAATTAAAATTGTGTTTAATATAATATATAGCGAAATCATATATCTGCCATCTGATTTACTTTTTTCAGAATTGCTACTTTAATATTTATTTTATTTTCAATTAAATTATTTTTTTATTTCCCCCGAGAAACTCCAGAGCACGAGCCTGCTATCTAAAATAAACTTGTGTTTGAAAAACACAAGAATTAAGTTTTTACGAAAATGCGACAGGACCAACCGACGACTACGACAATTTTGCCGATTTAAAACAAAACAACACCAATTTACAAAATATAATTTCTTTCCATCAATCTGCATAGGTTTTCTGTTTCGAAAATTGATTTAAATGTGTTTTTTTTTAATTTTGTATCGCTATCTACAAATCGGGCATGTAATGTTTGCACATTTTATGGCCACCATTGTCCGCCTCTATCCTTCCACTGTCAACCCTACTCACAATCAAGGATTTGTCTCGCATGACTCAAATTAACCAACTCAATCGAAACCATTTAAAATAGAGAAAATAGACTGCCTTGAATATTTTTAAAACAACGTCAATTCCGAATATTGT
>OY744536.1:11959017-11971517 GCA_963556195.1 Sepiola atlantica | reverse complement strand
AGTAAGGAATCTAATTTTTGGTATCAGTTCTCACAACACCAAACCCCAGCTTTCGCCACCGTAGCAGCGTTGATTTTCTAAAAAAAGTGGAAAATCAACCTGCCCTAATATATATAGGCGTTTGTTTCTAGGTTCCACCGATCATCAGCATTGTTCGATTTGGCAAGAATCCAAAACATGTAGTTGAGGGTGTGATTCTTGCCAAACCTCGCTCACTTATGATTTGTGAAACATGGAACAACATGTGTCTATATATACCTTTTTATGTACGTAAAAATGATATATATATATATATATATATATATATATATATATATATATATATATGTATACATATTGAGTGACATACAGTTTCTCATATTTCACATCTCTTCTATGTGGTTTGGCAAGCACGTAGCTTAAGCCTAGATAAAACTTACGCTGTTTAGACGGAAGTCGGCGCTTGTAAGCACATCTATAACTCGGTATTTGCTGAAAGTAAGCAACGTATCAATGTAACCATTGTCAATTACTCAATCACTTAATTTGTGACAACAAAAAGCAACTAATTATGTGGTGGTGCTAGTTGACGATTTCACTTACAGGAGAAGTACACACACATAGGGGGGGATATGAAGTCATTCATGAGCAGACTGTCTCGCTGTATGACAGCTCTTCATTCTACCTAAACAAGGAAGTGCCTGAACCTGGGATCGAAATTCGATAGTCGAGACGACAGTTGGGGTTCTAAGCACTAATATATATATATATATATATATATATATATATATATATATATATAGTGATAGGAACATACATTATATGATACAGTTGCTGAAAAAAGATGATCACGGATGGTACTTAGATCCTTAGAGAAGGTGAACATGAATGAAGAAGAAGAATCTCGCATATGAATTCGATATCGAGATTAATTCACGAAGTAAGCAGCCAATAAATAAATAAAAACTAGCCATACAAGAGGCTAAAAGAATCTTACATGACAATAAGACATGTATTATCTCCATTGTCAATACACATCTGGTATCCGCACATCTCAGGTAGATTAAAACTAAAACTCATCAATGGTTTCGAAACATGAAGGTAAGACACACTTAATCTCGATATTGAATGATTAAGAAAAAATTATTTTCATCAAACCAACAACTATGAAATACGGAGGAAACCAAAAGAACAAAGTCTACGAAGTCCATCAAAGCGAATCAATCACACGGACCAAAAAAAATAACGATCGTCTGAGTACATACTAGAAAATGCAATGTGAATGAATATATACGACATTAAAATTAATGATCTGGAAAATAAAACGTATCACTATAGATGAATCGCTACTAGCTTAACGTCTTTATGCTAATGGGGCATCATTTATCAAATTTCGAGCGATTCTAGGATACCAGTTACGTTTTACCGGTTGGATGATGATGAATATTATGAGAGGATTGAACGTAATGTATGAAATGAATACACTTTAATGAGTTATGAGGACGATTTATAAGTATTTACGGATATTTCCTTTAATCATAATCATTTCGTAACTATCAATAACTCAAATATAATGGCGTCATCTACTGCCAATAGGAGGCTTTTGAAAATAACGTATTCTCATAGTAATCTCGTAAAGTACACGAGGGGTAGAAGAACGCTCTGTGCAGTGGCGCCAAAAAGAAGAAGACTGGCTATGAGTGGTTAACAAGTAGAAACGAAACTCAAGCACATTCTATCGACAATAAGACCGACAGGTGCCTTGCTTCTGTCGGGCCGAAGTATTGTTCTGTTGAATCCTAAGATGCCAAATTGACGAATCAGATGGGGGTCCCTTACTGGGAAATTTCGACAGGACTACTCAGGCAATATTTAGTAGAGTCATATTTATTTGGTACGCTAGCTTTTTAAAGATCAAACTAATATTGTGTTTGACCTCCTGCACTTGCGGGAAACTATACAACATGGTAATCTTCACACCAAATGACAATAAATACTTGTCTTAAACCTTTCTAATAAGTCATCAATCTTCTAATAATATTAGTTATTCCTTTCTTATATATTTGCGAACATAAGAGCCACGATCACTACTTATGTTTCGAAACGTAGCATATAACTAGTTCCATAGATCTATTTAACTTTTATAAGATTGTCAAACATTATTTATTTTTATTTATCAAATTTCTGTGTTTTTTCATGAAATAGCCATCTTAATTCTAGAAATTAACAGAAGTGTTGTACTTCTTCCTACAATGTCTTATTGTCTTATTGTGTTCATTTAAATGTTTGTAACGATACTCGACTTCATTTTCACAGAAATTGAGCTGCTGTATTTAATACAGGTTCTCAAACTGTCAATTTTTCAATGGAAATCGCTCCATACAAGGCATCAAGTAACTTGATGTAAGCAGCTAAACACACTAATTGAAGGTGAAACACTAGCAACCGATAAGTGTTAGATAGATAGATTCTTCTTCGTTTATCAGAAACATAGATCATAGAATGTGAGGACTAAAGAAAATAATGAGGGAAGCGAGTATTGATTTACTCCTCTCCAGGAGTTAGGTACAAGGCCAGTTTTTATCTCACTCCCACAAGTAAGATGTGACCCAAGGTCGGGTCGGGAAAGTGGGGTTTAAAAATTGCCTGGGCAGCCCCGTTGGCATTCCCCGGTAGGGGCGCCTCAGGCAGTAAGCAATAAACTTACTCCTCCTCAAAGAGGGGAGGCAAAGCCTTGGAGGGTGGACCTCCTAGAACTGAACAGGACAGGGTCATAGACCGGCGTAAATCAAGCCCCGAAGCCAAGACAATACCAGTCTATTGGGTGCAGTATCCATCGGAACAGATACTACACTTTGATCTTAGCCAAAAGGCCAAGAACAAAAAAGTCGACCTCATGCCAACTTTCTACGCTCCTGAATTGTGTATATACTTTCTGTTATGTCTCAAATGTCCTTTGATGCATACAAGTGAGCAGCAGTGTAATCGTCAAGAAATATATAATAGATGATTATTCCCAGCTGCCTTATTTGATAGAGATGTTTCATATTACTCAAGGAGATAGCTGCTGATTTGTACAGCTCGCCACCGAAGCTGCAGGGAACAGACTACTGCATTGATGAATAATATATTTGTTCGCAAAACGTCTACTATAGCTGCCCAGTTTTAAATACTCATGTATGCAAAGCCTACCACGTGTAACCCAATTATACTGATAAGTAACACTAACAACTTGCATCGTTCTAGCAGCACACCTCAATTAATTTAATTCGTTTATTATCAAAATCATAAGATTTAGACACAGGATTAAGCCATTGTATAAATTCTGACTCACTTTCCTCACACATATTGAAATCGATTTCAGTTCTTCTGAAAGTGCCTTTAAGACTATCCGTATATCGCTTACAAGGTCTTTAACCCGTACGGAACTCGACTGATTGCTCTTCGCACAATGTCTGCTTTGGTAGACGAATGTCCTGGAGACACACCACATGACCTGACAATCTGAAGCAATATTTCACTATCATCGATTTTACGCTTTACATGTTGCCTATCTTCAATAATTCAATGTCATGAACAAACGTTCTCCAGGATAGTCAAAAGATACAAAGCAGACATTACTGATGGAACCTGTCCAAGCGTGTCATGTGTCTGTATTAAATACATAGATACTTACATAGTATTAATTGTATGATGTTTTGTTAGTTTTTCTCTAATTGTATGAAGTTAATAACGAATACATTGAAACTAATATGATTACCCGTTCAGATTATATCAACTAATGCTTGTTAAAAAACGCATTCTTCTAGTCCTGCTTAAGAAGATGAATGCAGTCAGAGCGAAGCGATTTATATCGATTTATTTTGAAATAGCAAACCTATTGTCACATTCGTTATCTATACAATAGGAACATGCTGAGTTATATATATATATATATATATATATATATATATATATATATATATATATATATATATATATACAGGGTGTCCCAAAATAATGTATACACCCTTTGAATTGTTATAAATCGTTCAATTTACTGATTTTTATTTGCAAGATTGATAAACGAGATTGAGTAAGAATATTCATTTAAAAATACTGACAGTAAAATTAACTAAAACATAGAAAATTAACTTTTAACAAAGATAAAGGCTACTTAGGGTAATTTCAGAATGTTCATAAAATGAACCCTCATCCTAACCCCAACCCGTTCTGCTCAATACACTTTCCATATAGTGAAGACGTGAAGAATTGGACCTACAAACGTCCTGCGACATTTACTCCGGTATTTGAGCACATTCTACTACAATTACTACTCCCATTTGTTTGCAATTACTTCAGGTTTCTTGCTTTAAACATTGTAGCCTTTACGTTTATTAATCGTTAATTTTCTATGTTTTTGTTAATTTTACTTTCAGTATTTTTAAATGTGTATCTTACTGTTCTACTCTTTTATCAATTTTGTTTGCAAATCAAACTCGGTAAATTGAACGAGTTATAACGATTCAAACGATGTATACATTATTTTGGGACACCCTGTATATATATATATGAGAGAGAGAGAGAGATGTGTGTGAAAAAAGACAAACGGAAAACAGGTTAAAATGATGTATGTGTACGCATGTGTGTTGCGTAGCGGGTTCTGTAATTATCATTTAAAGTTCCATGGAAACGTATTTCATTCTGCCTTATAAATGTAACTAGCAAGTAAGGGTAATGAATTAATTAAGGATAATGAATTATATATTGTCGAAATGAGGGAACGGACGTTGTCCGATACAACAAACTCTAGAAACTCACTCTCCCATCTCTAAAGTAATATTTTTTTTTTGCTCGAATCTGTTTAACTATCTATACGTAAGAAATAGTCTGCTGTTTAATTATTATACTTAAAAAAATAACGAACATTTAAATGTTAGTATCATTTTGTAACGTAAAAAAAGTATCCATACAGCAACGAACATATATAAAGGCGATGGATGAATGTTAGTTTTAATCGGTGTAAGGGGTAAATAATAGTGACTATACATAGACACAGGAAGGAAGGTACGATTGTATAGAAATAAAAGTATTTGCAACTAAAACAATTTTAAGCATTTTTTTTTTAATATCAGCGGTTAATTATAAAAGTAAGCGAATATTGTGAGCAAAAAATGATTTGAATAAAATCGATTTGAATAATAATTACAATAAATGAAATTCAAATTAAATTGAAAAGTTACTTAAAATAGACATAAATAAATAAAATAAACATTTGAATTGTTCGTATAATTGTATAACTATGAATGGCCATCCCCGAATCAACGTACGTTTCTATAAATAGTGGACATCTTTCTGGCAGCTTATGGTTATGGAGCTATACAGGAATACGGAAACATCTTACTTTACTTAATATATCAGATATAACATCGTATATTACATCACGTTCCTATGTGTACAGTTAAATATGTCACAAGGTTAATTGAACAAACATTTCTTTAGTGACAACAGTGTCATTATAGTGTAGTTTTTGAACTTTTCTAAAAACGAGGGGTAACTACTTCGAACACATCCTAAATAACTTTTGGCTAAGATCAACGTGTAGTATCTGTTCCGATGGATACTGCACCCATAGACTGGTATTGTCTTGGCCTTCGGGGCTTGATTTACGCCGGTCTATGGGTCTGTCCTGTTCAGTTCTAGGAGGTCCACCCTCCCAGGCTTCGCCTCCCCTCTTTGGGAAGGAGTAAGTTTATTGCTAACTGCCTGAGGCGCCCCTACCGGGGAATGCCGACTGGGCTCCCAGGCAAATTTTTAAACCCCACTTTCCCGACCCGTCCTTGGGTCACATCTTACTTGTGGGAGTAAGATAAAAACTGGCCTTGTGCCTAACTCCTGGAGAGGAGTAAATCAATACTTCGAACACATCTTTATGCAGATTGTGCATTCCGTAGAACTCGACAACTTTCTATTGCCAGAAAGAGTAAGCGATAAGAGTTCGAGAGTAAGATGGTGTGTTGCACGTGATTATAAGTTTACTCTTTCTGGACAATTTTTCGACATGGGATTGAGAGTAGTCACTGCCCCAATATATGAAAAGGTGCACATGCGAGAAATTAATGTATACCCTTTTTAATAATAAACCACAAAATGTACAAAATGTACGGTCGTGACTAATCTTTTCTTCATCACTGCAACTTACATAACTTTATCATTGCTTTCGATGGGTCTACAACATGTTCGCTTTGAAACCAAGTGACACTAAATACTAGTCTTAATCTCTCTCGTTACCATTACTTCTTGGCACATCTCCAAATTCATCATCAAGAACTCGACGCGTTCTAGCTTCTAGAAAGGTGTGAGCAACCTAGTAATCCATCTGGCAACCGAGTTAATTCTTAACAAATGGCATAACATTGTTTTTCTGTAGTACGGCTTTTACAACACCACGACTCTCACTAACGATACGGGAGGTCAAGAAACGGGCGCCGTTCAAAATATCTAGTTCAATAGGTCATTGATTTTTTGTATACGGATTAACCTTCTCTTACAGAGAATGGCATGAAAAATACTTCCGTCTTGTCAATCCCCATGAGCTCACTTCTCCCTTTGACATCATCCTGTTATACAACAAGTGATATATACAGATATATGTCTTTCTATTTATAAACTTTCCGGTCTAGTCTATATAAGTTTGTAAAGTTAATGCAAACGAAATCAAATCTTATATTGAAAGCACTTTAGATAAAAATAAAAGGATTATCGTTATTTTAAAACATTTCCGCTTGATGTTATTCTTTCTAAGACGAGCATATGTCAAAGAGATTCGTCTAAGCCGATTTCTCTCTTAAAATCAAGCGTATAAGTTTTATATGTTCGATATCAACATATATATATATATATATATATATATATATATATATATATATATATATATATATATATATATATAAGGGGCGTTCAATAAGTAATGCCTTTGACCTATTTCCCATAGAAGTAGATTAACGAAACTTGGCACAGTTATTAGTCTTTCTTTATATAAGAACCACCTACAGTTATGCATTTCTCCCATCCTTTGATGCAGCTCTGGACACCGTTTTTGTAGAACAGCCCAGGTTGGCCCACTAACCACGGCGTAACTTCAGAAATAACGGCTGCACCATCTAGGAAATGCTTTCCTTTCAACAACAACTTCATGGCTAGGAAGAGATTAATATCAGAGGGTGCAAGGTCAAGAGAGTAAGGGGACGGAGGGAAGATTTCATAGCCACACGCCCGTGCTTCTGATCTGGCGACATGCAAGTCGTGTACTAGAGCGTTCCCCTGCAGTAGGAGGATACCGTTGCTGATCTTGCCCCGCCGCTTGATTTTGATACTTTCTCGTAATTTCATCAAAAGTGAAGCGTAATAGGCTCCTGTAATTGTGGTACCCTTTTCCAGGAAATATGTCATCACTACTCCGTCCTGGTCTCAGAAGACTTAGAATGACCTTGCCTGCGGAAGGGTGCAACCTTGCCTTCTTTGGAGGTGGTGAGCTCAAGTGTTCCCACTGCATTAACCGAGCGTTGGCTTCTGGATCATAGTGATGGACCCAAGTTTCATCCTGCGTAATCAGTCTTTTGAAAAACTTTGACTCATCTTCTTGGCATATCTCCGAATTCATCATCAAGAACTCGACGCGTTCTAGATTCTGGAAAGGTGTGAACAACCTAGTAATCCACCTGCCAGACACCTTATGCATATGAAATTGTCATGAATGGTAATTTCCACAGACCCTGTATTAATCACGACCTCTTGGGCTATTTGGCGAATAGTAATGCGTAGATCTTCCAAAGTGCAGTCTCAACTTAACGGACAGATGCCCCATCCATGGCAAAAGAGGGACGACCAGGTCTGGGAGCTGTTTCGACAGACTTCCGGCCATGTTTGAATTCACGATGCCAGCGTTTTACAAGGTCATATTATGGGGCATCATCACCATAAGTTTCTTTTATTTCATCAAAAGTCTCATATGCTGTGCGTCGTTTCAAATATAAACACCGGATCACTGCGCGACACTCAAAAGGCTCAATTTCACAGTTGACTCAGTTCAAACACCTGTAAATCAGAAACCACAATTAGTTCAGAGCTGTTTTTTGCATACAGATAGAAATCATTAAACATGCAAAATTTCATCTAGATCAGACAACTAAAAGTGTGTCAGGGGCATTACTTATTGACCCCCCCTCGTACATATGTAACCAATAATGTCTTTATTAATTAAAATATATACTAAACAGCTCTACTTGTTATTTAACACTTTTTTATAAACACTTGAGTGTTAATACATTAACATCTATAGAAACAAATCAATACATGTACCATAAATATATATATATATATATATGTATATATATATAGATATATACTCTGACCTTGTCGCCGAGTTCTATCGAATGTCTTAATGTTTACTCTCGTCGTTTTCAGTGTTTGATATAACTTAATCGTAATGAGTTAAAAATTAAATCAGACGTGAGAATGGTCTTTATTTTCTAAAATGCCTCTTGGCATCCTGCCGTCCAAATCCAGTTTGCCTCTTTCAATGATTCGTTTAAAGGCGCCTGTTGGTTGTACATACATGGGATAAATACGTTATGGTAATTCGCTAAGTTAAAGAAAACTGTGCAACGACGATATATTTTCTAACGCTGGCACATTCGTAATTGCGCCTGTTGTCGCTGTGTATGGTTTACTCACATTCTTGTCTATTATTTGTTTCAAATATTTTATCTGTACCATAAGGAAATCACATCTCTCTTCTCATAGTTAGAAAACGTTATCTTTAATTATTTGTAAAATTTCATGTATGCGCGCTTTCTGTTGTTCCATAGTTTTACTAACTATTAACAGATTATCCACATTAGCTATCGCCAACTTTAGACCGTTCAGTAATGTGTACATTACTTGCTGTAATATAGTCGGCGCAACCTTTACTTGAAACGTTAGTCTATCAGATTTGTAAAACCCATTTTGTTTATTCATCCACAATAACTTCGAGCATTCTTCGTCCACTGGGAGCTGCAAATCTGTGTCGATCAAATCCACTTTTCGAAAAACACTTTCCTCTATTTAGCTTCGCGAATATTTCTTCCAGATTAGACAACGGATAATAGTAATCTCTTAATGCCTGGTTCAAACCCCTGAAAATGTCTCCTTATCCTAACAGTTCTTTATTGTTTTTCTTTATTGAATCTTTAATAAGACTCCCATTTTCTCCAGCTTATCCATTTCTAAGTTGATTGGTTCTTCTGATGCAAACGAAGGCACTCAATGCAATTGTCCTCAACTGTAACACGGTTTAGGGAGCAGACTACTTCTTATTTGACTTCCAAATTTTACTGGTGAAATAATTCTTCTTGTTGTGAATATTTCTGGCGTGTGACACTTCAAACTGTTCGATATTATTTGAATGCTGACGCATGCTGATAAGCCGCTAGCAGTTCTCGGCTACTTGATTCAATGTTAGATCTTTCTCGCTTTCCAGTTTGTTGACGACTCTCTTTCTTTTTTCCTTATCTTTGGTCGACACATATCCTTTTGCAAATACGAGAATTTGCAAGTTATTAGCACTTTATTCGCATTGATTGAACTCATCACAGTACTTATTTACTATGCTTGCAAATATCGTGTAGTATTCGCTATTCTTATTTAATACAATTTAAACACTTCCACGTCTTAAGAGAGATAATTTTTTTTCGACTAAAAAAAGACTAAAAATGTCTCTGTTTAAAAAATAATGCAAGTAATTTAATTATAATCTTTTATTATGGGTCGCTCTAAAGACATATCTTTGCCTGAGAAGCAGCGAATCTTTGATTTGCGGGTAGTAGGAAAGACGCACATGGAAATCGCAACCAAGGTCGGATGTTCAAGATCGGTAGTGACCAAAGTGCTCAAGGAAGATGTTAAGGGTGTTTCCAACGAAAGAAAAGCACCACTGAAAGACAAGACCGGGCACTACCTACCAAATGCTCCGGCAACTGGGATACCAACATCGTATAGCTGCCACCAAACCGCTCCTTAACAAAAAACAGATGTTGAAGAGGCTACGAGGGGCAACTGCTCATCAAACCTGGACTACAGACGAATGGCGGCGTGTGATCTTTTCAGATGAGTCTCGATTTTGTATTTTCTTCGGCGACCAAGGGCCACGTGTTTGGTGAAGATCCACGGAACGGTATAACCAAGAATGCGTCAAGAAGTCTGTGAAGGTCCCGCAGTCTTGCATGGTTTGGGGCTGTATGAGTGCTAAGGGTGTTGGTAATTTTTGCTTCATCAAAGGAAATGTAACCGCAACAGTGTACCAAGATATCCTGGAAGCTAATTTACTGCAAGTGCTGGATGATCAGTTTGACAGTGACGCCACAGACATCATTTTTCAACATGATATGGCACCGGCACACTCTGCCAAGTCCACAACTTCCTGGCTCCGAGAACGATCGATCCCTGTTCTTGAATGGCCGGCGAACTCGCCAGATTTTAACGTTATTGAAGCCTTGTGGGATAAGATGAAGAGGAAGCTTCACAAAGAAAACCCCTACTACCCTTGCAGCCATGAAGATTGCAATACAGAACACATGGGATTCGGTGTCTACACATGATTGCAAGAAGCTTGTTGATTCCATGCCCCGGCGAATTGATGCTGTTATCAAGGCAAAAGGTGCTGGTACTAAATATTGATTAATTTTTATTTGTATTTAAGTTAATAAAAAACTATTTTGTTTTCTTAGCTGTCTTGTTCTATTTTGAAACGCGAAATATTGAAAAACTGACATTGCAATTGATATGAAAAAAAAGTTTCTATCGTAAAACAACTATTTCAGTTAGTTTAGCGTGATAGGAATATTTTAGCACCAATTACATCTCACAATAAAAATGAGAGATTATGATTAAATTACTTGCAAAATCTTTTTAAACACAGACATTTTTTGAGTTTAAGATTACTCAACGAATAATGTTCTATTAAATTGAAACGTTGAATTTCCCAATGTGACAATAAACTACTCTGTTACAATAAAGTCTGACATATGCAAATATGACAAATGATTAAAAATAGTTGTAATTGTTATTTACATATAGAATATTTCGACTACACAATTTAAATCCGAAATTTATCTCAAACGGAATCATTTTTACAGTTTTATACATATGTTCTATTTTTTTTACCAGCACGAGTATATATATATATATATATATATATATTATATCTACATAATAATATATATATATATATTATATCTACATAATATATATATATATATATATATATATATATAAATTCACATATATGCATAGTATATCTATATATTAATATATATACATAGTATATCCACATATTAATATATATATATATATATATACATAGTACATCTACATATTAATATATATATATATATATATATATATATATATACATATAATATACTATATATACGTATAATATATAATATGATGCATACCTATTTATTATTTATATCTAAAATTAATTCAGAAATTTTAATGTAGATAATTGTGAAAAAGATTTTAATTATTCGTTAATCTAAGCTTTCAATAATCTACATCAATAGATTTTAAATTACATTCTAAGATGAATGATATTATGTGCACAAAGTGGCTCTTATTAAGTTAAAATATGCGACATAAGAATTTGCTCTAATCCATGGAGGGCAAAGTTTATATATTGGCTTAAAAAACAAATTTCTGCCATTTATCTCACAATGTTTTATTACATTTCGTAATCTATTTTCTTAAGATATCTAGTTTGGAGAATATTTCCAATCTATTGTTTTATTTACTTAATTAAATTTCTCTTTATTTTCCACACTTCATTTTTTTAATTATTTTATTGTTTAATTTCCACCAACGATGTATTAAAATATTATTTAACGGTGGAAAGATGTTATATACAATAAAAGAGAATACATGATTGATTACATTGTTTTCAATATAAACATTTTCAGTTTCAAATTTTAAAAATGCCTGTTATTTACTGATTATTTTTACAATCGTCTCTCATTACTGCTAGAATTAGTAATGAAAACTATTTAATTGTAATCATACAATTTTATGAGAACATTCAGAGCAATTAAAAAATCAATAACCATTCTCATCAGGAAATCAATGAAATGTGCTAATAAAAACAGAACAGGAAATGATAATATTTGAAATATTTGTATAAATATTAATTCAGAAAATAAATTGACTTACAAGAATTGTAAACTTCCTTTGCATGACACACTTAATATATATATATATATATATATATATATATATATGTATTTAGATAAATATGCAAATATTAACTTATATATAGTATAGTATATATAGAACTTACCTACATAAATATGTATACAATATATATCACTGTTAATATATACATGTATATTATACATATTATATATATTAACATATATTAATATATAATATATATGTTTATATTAATTATACATGTATATATATAATATATTAATATATATATATATTATCTGTACTAATATATATAT
>OY744536.1:11936517-11954017 GCA_963556195.1 Sepiola atlantica | reverse complement strand
ATACAGCTCAATATCCAGGATAGAGCAGGTAGAAATGAAGAAGAATGGAAAGGAATTAGAGAAAGCAAAAGCCAAATCAAAATTCAATTCAAAAGTTCAAAGCAAGGTATATTCCGCAAAAAGGCAAATTATTCAAGTTAAATTTTCCTTAAGCCATTTTTTGCGGAATATACCTTGCTTTGAACTTTTGAATTGAATTTTGATTTGGCTTTTGCTTTCTCTAATTCCTTTCCATTCTTCTTCATTTATATATATATATATATATATATATATATATATATATATATATATATATATATATATCGATATACATGAATCAATCGAGAATATGATATACCCTTTTTAATTATCCATGCCTCTAATATTACAATCTTGACCTGTGAACCTCACACTCATCATGAAAGCCTGATAAGCCTCATCAGATCAATACAGGTGTAAAGGTTTGTGCCTTTATATTGCACTCTGCTGTAGATCTTAACGCTCACTATTATGCACAATTACGTGTATAAATACATATATATATGTGTGTGTGTATGCCCACATAATATATATATATATATATATATATAATATATATATTTATATATATATTAATATATATAATATATATATATATATATATATATATACATATACATATATATATACATTCTGTAAACAATTAATAAATAACTATTACGCTCTTATTTTTGCTTTTTCTTAATAATCAACCCTTTTCTATGATTCTTTCCCACTAAAATTATATATATATATATATATATATATATATATATACATACAACCCACATATACATGCATATATATATACACATACATATATGTATATATATACATATATATATATATATATATTAATAAATATATATATTAATAAATATATATATATATTTTAATAAATATATATATATAATAAATATATATATATAATAAATATATATATATATATATTAATAAATATATATATATATAAATATATATATATATATATAATACTATTTATTTAAATAT
Source organism: Sepiola atlantica (assembly GCA_963556195.1). Classification (NCBI taxonomy): domain Eukaryota; kingdom Metazoa; phylum Mollusca; class Cephalopoda; order Sepiida; family Sepiolidae; genus Sepiola; species Sepiola atlantica. The sequence goes on along the minus strand of OY744536.1, from coordinate 11,953,009 downwards.
AACTATATTTTTCCAATATGACAGGCTAAGTAATTTTTTTTTTGTGTTCATAATTATTGCACAATTGAACTGAGAATTACCCGTATCAAATTGATCACAAATTATGGTGCGAATCAAAAGATTCGTATAATAATCAATTTCTACTATGCTACGTAAGCAATTATAAATTTTAATTTCGGAAACATGGACGCAAAAATAAATATTGTTTCTGTCGAATGTTTAGAACATGATCATTAAAATATGTTAATTATGTCAGAAATTTACTATTTTATTGAATTATTATATTTGAACTATGTATATCTTTAAGTGTTAACCATCCAGCTCAAGTATTGATCTTTATTCTGAGGGAGTTGTAACGTTTTATACTTTAATAAAAAAGCGGGGTTATATTATCTCTTTGTGATATAACAACACTTGTTTATGTATTCTAAGAGAATTTCAAGAGAAGTGTTGTTTAACCTTAAACTAACCCTAACCTTACCTTTACGGTTACCTTACACCAACCTAACCTAATTCTAAACTCACCCTAACATACGTTTTAGGTTTTGTTCGGCAAAAGTCGATTTGGTTAGGTAACACTTTTGTAAAAGCACCGTTATAGTTATTGAACTAAACCTTTCTTTATATATATATATATATATATATATATATATATGTATATATATATATAACTTCTTTGTAAAATGGTAGGAAAACTCCCAGCAGAGTGCTCGATTAATTAACAAATTAAAGTTAAAAATTAAGAGCATAATATTTATTTATTCTGGTACAGAAAAATTAGTACACCATTCGTACCGTCGGTTTCAAGCACGGAAGGTCTTACCCATCCGTCTCTCCTCAACAGAAGCTGAAGAGAGCCGGATGGGTAAGACCTTCCGTACTTGAAACCGACGGTACGAATGTTGTACTAATTTTTCGGTACCAGAATAAATATATATATATATATATATATATATATATATATAATTAATATGTATATATACATCTATTTACTTAAGTGTATATGTATTTTTAATGGAAATCGCCCGAGAAAAGACATTCATCCACTTGATGTAAGAGTTAAAAAATACAACTTCCAAAGCAAAGACTAGCAAAAAATAAGTGTTAGATAGATAGTTTGTGACCAGGAAAACAGCAATTATTCCCCTTTGTCCGAAACATCGCTCATGGAATGTGAGAGCTAAAGGGCAACATGATGGCAGCGATAGTTCCGAGGATGCTTTCTACTTATATATATATATATATATATATATATATATATATATATATATATATATATATATATATATATACAATTATATTTTTATGAATAAATATCAATTATTTAAATACCTACAGACATCGATGTTTCATGCTAACGCAATCTTCAGTGTAGGAACTAATTTTCAACGGTCGGTAGGCGTGAACCACTGATTCGCAGTCGGAGATCTTACCCATCGGCCATAGCCAATTAGTTAGTAAATATAGAGGAACTTTAAATGTAAATAGCGAAAATCGGCGGCTATGTACCAGGCAGATCTACGAAACGGCGTTCAGATCGTGCATATAGCTATTTGTACTGCTTGTTATTAAAGCTACTCGAGAGTGCCCAGCCTATGTGGGAGGGGGCTGATGAACAATATATATATATATATATATATATATATATATATATATATATATATATATGTGTGTGTGAGTGTTACGGAGAAAAACAGAAAAGTAATATAAAAGAGAGATATACAAAATAAAATAATGAAATAAACCTGACTCTCCTATCAAACGAATCATCGTTGTCGTCTGCACAATTGGATATTTGTCAAAGTTAATTTGCGTTGAAGGCCACTCATCTTTGTCATATATTTGTCGCTGCCAACCCTTTCCTTCTCTCCACTATCTCACATATGCAAGATCTCACTTCACCAAAAATATATATTTAAGTATAAACTGCTGTTTTTCGATTATAACGCACTTTTATGGTTTGCATCTGTCATAGTCTCTCACATGAAATATATAAACCATTCGAGTTAATGTTTTCTTATAGAAACTAAGAAGAGTTATTGTAATATTTTTTTCAAAACCATTGTACAATCCTCTGAATTATTTGATGTAAAAAACATATTTTTTATACCTTACTTCCTCAATATTGATAAGAAATCTCCTATATATTTGAGTTTAGAATACTTTGCGAATACAATAATGTGAATACAATACTACTACTACTACTACAACTACTACTACTACTACTAATAATAATAATAATAAGTATAATGATGATGATTATGATGATGATAATAATAATGATAATAATAATAATAAAATGGTGCCACCCGATGCTGACACCACACAAATATTTATAAAGGGGCGTGCGAAAACCAATTAAGGACAGCACAAAACAAATCTCCATTGGAAAAATGCAAAGAATGCTAGGACCAATGGTAATGTAATAGTGATTTATTTACTTCTATCATATTGTAACGATACTTTACACTTGTTATTCTATATATTTTTATAGTTCGTAATGGCGAAGGCCCGGGGTCAACGTTTCCCGAGACACCACCAAAAATCAAAACAACACGAAACTCACTGCGATAGTTAGAAACGTCGGCCGGGCCTCTCAGAAAATTTAGCGTTTATTTAAATGCAGAATAATTAACAGAGTCTTATCTTCATATTTTAACAATAGTTCTTAAACCTTTAAACTGGCTTTAAACTTGTAATGTCCTTAACATGTTTCAAATCGTTCTTACGTTTTAAATCAATATTAAAAGTTACCTTACATATTTCTGCCTCACTGTTGGTCGTGGGTTTGCTTGCACACCCATCTCCGTTGCTGGCTCGTGATCGTGGTGGAGTACCTGTCTTGTGGGCAAACTCTGTCCTCATGCACGGGAGACAAAAACGCTCGAAGGCAAAACTTTTGAGAGAGATTCTATCCTTTTATTTCACACTTCAATCAGAGAGATTTCCACTCGTCGGTTCCTTCATTAACCCTCTCTTTTACTTTCATACTCTTTGTGGAATGAGACGGATGCAATCGGCTATATTCGTGTCCCGTCTTTGGGATCTTGTTCTGCGGCTTAGCCAATATCAGACGATGTCACCAAGACTCTACGCATTGCAGAGCTCAGTTAATGGGCGTGTGTCCATTTCGTGCCTCCATGGTGAACTGTCGAAAGCTAATTTCTCACCAATGATCTGTGACGTCAGAACCCTTTGACCCTTTAACCAATGTCATAATAGAACTCAATATCGCTTTGTGTCTAACCTTTTTGGATCCGAGTGTTTCATCTTGGCCAACTCACATCCAGTGTGTTATGATTCTCAGAATGAATCACCGTGAGAACATGTTTGTTTGTCCCAAATTATATGTGCACCTACTTTGCACTCCATCCTATTTCTTTCACCCAGTTCATAATCCATACTAGCAAACTTTACACGTTTTCAGAAGACAGGACCCCTCATAATATAACAGTAAGGTGCAGTTGCGATAGGCAAGGTTATTTGCGGTTGTTATCGAAAAGAGGTGGAGAGTACAGGGAATCTGGGGAAACTTGCTGTCACTCAGACTCAAGGGAACACCACCAGTTGTTGTCGGCGAGCACTCACTGACAATCACCTGCGTAATAACTCATAGTAAGTACTACTACTACAACTACTACTACTAATACTACTACTACTACTACTAATACTACTACTATCACTACTGATAATAATAATTAAAATTGTTCAATTAATTTCGAGTTAATAGGCTTCTTAATTTAAAAAAAAAAATTCTTACTCTCTCAAATTTACTTTTACAATGCAAACATTGCTGATTATATGATTAGAGAAAATATTGGCTTACAAATGAATCAAGAGATGTGTGGTAACGCTACAAGATTGCGACAAACGTATCATGTAGTTCAAGCTCACCAACCTAACAATTATTATATTTCTTACGTTCATGAATTCTGAAGATTATTTCTTCTAATCTTATTTTGGTCTTGTAAAACATTCATAGCAAAACTCGTCTAGAATGTTGCTCTCGTCTTCTTCTATAACTAAACAAAACTTCCATGTAAGTCTCTAATAAAGTTTCATCTGTGGAATTAAATATAACGGGACTGATTCCCAGCTTACTACAACACAGTCGTTTTCAAGTCAAATTTAAATAATCAAATGTTCACTATCTCACCTATTGTTTCCAAACCCCCTCAAATGTTGTTCATCGCCAACTTACAATCTCATTAACCCGTCAACCTTGAGTGGCTTATCGACCTTTGTATGCGGTTACTCATGCGTACAAATTTGAATATATTTACTTTCCTGTTAGATTCATACTAAAATATTTTTTAAAATTCTAAAATGGACAAATCTAATAAGTTTAAGAATCTAAATTAACTTCTTTTCATTAGTATGGAACCTGTATGTACCTCTTTGTTAAACATAATTTAATTTGGTAAGTATAAATATACGATCTGATAGAGGACAATATTGGCGCGTTATAATGGGATGACGAGTTACGTTAAATGCTGAAAGCCGACATATACTTAAAACGAGGCTGTAAAATTGGAAAATTGAACAACTCAACCCGATTGATTTTCATTTTTGTATTTTATTTGTGTTCAGAAATGTTTTTTAGTATTAGTAAGAACTAGTAGCGATTGTTTTCTTTTTTCTTCGAATAATTCTATTGTTGCGCTCAAGTGTTTTATTCGGACCCTTTCTTTAGAATAGCGCGGGGAAACAATAACTAAGCTATTTATACTGTTGCATTGTTTTGCTAAGTAATTAGAGGTTATTACATTTGGAATTTAATTTTATTTCATTTTTGCTTCGACTTTGTTTGTTGTAGCCTTCAGAATTCAAAAAAACTGTTAGTGTAAATGTTATACTTCTTACATGCTTTACATCTTCCTACAGTCGGAAAAACCTTTTTGTTAATCGGAGGTTTGGTTTGGTAGTTTGGTAGTTTTGTTTTACGGCATATCAACCCTTTTTGCGTTATTTAATGCCGAATCTGGTCATTATAGTGAAAGTTTTTATGCTTCAAGTTCTTTATATCTTCAAATGTTTAATCAGGGTTTTTGGTTTGGTAGTTTTGTTTTACGGCATATCAAGCCTTTTTGGGTTATTTAATGCCGAATCTGGTCATTATAGTGAAAGTTTTTATGCTTCAAGTTCTTTATATCTTCAAATGTTTAATCAGGGTTTTTGGTTTGGTAGTTTTGTTTTACGGCATATCAACCCTTTTTGGGTTATTTAATGCCGAATCTGGTCTTGTTTTCTTCTCTTTTTTGTTTCTTTCCCCTTTTAATATCTGTTTCTATTTAACCCATAGTTGGGACCCTAACAGGTACTACCACTCCGGGTCAGGGTGGACCTGGGAGCAATGGTAATTAAGAGGAGGCTCCACATTCCCCAAAGTCCGTAAGCCGGATCTCACCATCGGATGTAGTTTAAGGTCATATCCAGGACCGGGAGTAGGGTAGGAAAAATACAAATAAAAAAGGGGAGGGAGAAAGGGAGAGGGGCTGTTGTTTTTGTTTTTGGTTTTGTAGAACATAATTAAGTTTTACAAACAAAAAAAACAAAAAACACACACAAAAAAAAAAAAACGTCAATGTAGGTGAATTTCGTCTCAGGGAGCCACAGGGCAGCCTGATCTGGTATCACCAGGTTAATCGCAGGTAAGTGCATAATGTAGATATATGGGAAAGAATAACATTCAATAATTTACACGAGAAATAACATGCACCAATATATTATGTATATATATAAAAGTTTTTCATTTTATTTTCCGTTCCTTGCTTTTTATTTTCATTTATTTGTTTTCCTGTTTTGTAACACGTTACCGAATGTTATCGAGCCAACATTGTCCGCCATATGACACGAACTGCAAAAGCACCGCCATCTTTACAGCAATCAACATCCCAACAAAGTTGTTAATAGTTCTTCTATTTACTTTTTACATATTCTGCAGCAAAGTGTTCTTAGAAAAGTAAGTATTTTCTTTTGTCAAATTAAGAATCGTGAATCGGCTGGAAAAGTAGACTAAATGAAGTTATTAAATTAGTCGGTTTAAAATAATCTGACACTGGAAAATAGTTTAATTGAATTACTTCAAACATATCAAAACCTGAGGTAATGCACTCGAAACAGATAATTACTTTGACGCTATATCTCTTTACTAATATGGTGAACCCGTTTTTAGTTGCTATATTTACCCAATTACACTATTGAAGTAAACGAATAAGTTGGAAATACGTAAGTTTGTCACTAATCGTTTTCTGTGTAAGCTTTTTCAACTAAAATAAACAGAAATTAATAACACAAAAATATTATTCCTTTTAAAGAAGATTTTTAAAATAAATATGCGAATTGTTCATTCTATGAACTATGTGAACAGGCAATTCTTTTATAACTTTAATAAAGTATTTAAAGTATATTGGCAGGTCATTAGTATGATATGAGTTAGACTAAATGTATATTAAAGAAGATACGACAAACATTCTTAAGCATAACAGTAACACATTTTCATATCAAGAGACAACATTCTTAATCATGCTAAAAAGCGAGCTATATAAATCGGGAAACTTTAGTATGAATTCAATATATCTTCAACTCTCGTCGCCATCGTTCAGAATCTTTTGATTGAAAACATATGGTTACAAAATCATCACAGATACATCCACATGTTCACTGTGATACTCCCCAGATCCCGGAGAGCTTTCTACTCCAATAGCCTCTTTCCTCGAACTGCTAGCCTCTAGAATGCTATTCTTTCTTCATATTCCCGTTTACTATAACATCATGAAAATGTTTAAATGTAACTAAACTTAAACAAAAATCGCGCTGCACAACTCCTCATTTAGGATATCCCCTATACATCTGGCCTCTAATCCACAGTAGCCCCTTAAGTCGCAATGGCAATGGTTCTTGTTAGGGGTGAATAAAAGTTTTAAAAAATAAATAAAAAACACTTTGCTTTGTAAAACGTTCTAAAACAGTTAATATAGATGACTTTTTCCTATACTAGCTGTTTCCATCCAGGGAATAGAAGTCGACAGGTTATTATTTTCTTTCGTTCTTTAACACATATAATGTATATTAAGTAAAATAATTTAAATAAAATTGTAGTTTACTTTTTGAAGTTTTTAAAATGTAAACACTCACCGTCATCGTCAGGAGTTGTAATTGAAAATAATGTAAAAACGGTTATTTTTCGTTTTTATAACATGTATTATTGTTATAAATCTCTGTATAAACATTGACATCGGGTTATTTGTGGATGCATTGTCTACTCTAGATAATTGGGTATTTTCTTCTACGTTTATGAATTGACCTTTGTATGCGCAAAGACGAGTACGTGTGTTTATTTTTGTCCGAAATATTTTACACTTGTTGGCCTTGGTGGAGGTGTAACAGAAATAACCGTTTTTTTTCTTTTAATCACTTTCTCATATCGGTGACAGTTTCAATCAAACGTTGTTCTTAAAACCAATTTATTTAAGAAAATATTTCCTGAATTAAATCCTCAATTATAAGTCCGTTTTGTGTCTGGTACAAACATATATTTTTGTCTTTCTTTTTGTTTATATGTGTTTTTGTTTTTTTCTGCAGAGTGTCAATTGTTGACAATATGTGCATAATAGATATTTGAACAAACAATTAACATAATTCAAAGTGTATACCAAAATATAACTGACTTAAACAGGTACAGCACATTAAAGACGGATATTGATATTATGAATATAATAACAGTCTCACATGAGTAATCAATGTAATACGCCGAGGAGATATGTAACTGAAATATGATTGTATGATTGTGACTATTTAACATATTCTTATATATATGTATCGAAATGAAGAAATGCGAAAGTTTATATTTATCGCATTAAAACTAGTTACTGCTATTTAAATCAACGGTACACATTAATAATTTGAAATACTGTCTATATAGTACAGACGAAAGACTAAAAGATAGCTATTTGAATGGCTAATTTTTATCACAATTTGTTTGCACTTCATAATTAATTAATGTTTGGTGTTCTTAATGTGTAATTTTATGTCCCTATTAATATGCACAAGTTGTGTTAATATTAACAGTGATTTAATAAAAACAATTAATACATTACTAAACATTTTCTTAATTTTTTTTTCTTAAATGTTCGAGGGGGTAAGTAAAATAAAACTAACATCATTCGCTAGAGAGAACGGTTTCATAATAAGAATGGAGGGTGACTGCTTTCTTACTCACTCTCCCCTTTCTCTTACATACACACACACCATCGCCCAAACGAATTTATTTCGACTTTCTTTTTAACGATCTTATTAAAATAATAATACATTTTATAAAAACTATCAAAATGTAAATATGTATCTATTTATATAAATTAATGGTCATACGTATTTATTTATATGAAAAGAAAATGGAAACTGTTTCTTTTACAAGAAACATATGAGTGAAATATTTATTATTTAAAAGTATGGTTTCAATTAGCGAACTGTGCGAAGCGATAACGTGCTTGCAAAGCCAGCTGATATATATATATATATATATATATATATATATATATATATATATATATATATATATATATGTATATTTCGGCAGCAAGTCGTTAATTAGACATGCGTCATTAAATACCACGGAGTTTTCTTTCTTTACGATTTGTTTTGGTCAATTTCTCGACTCGGCGAGCGATTCTTCGGGTTTCCGGTAATAATTGATGGATCATGGCGCCTAATGTTGTTTCTTGGGCCATTACTCGAGCGCTTTCGGTCTAGTGACCGTCTTCAGGAGGTAGTCTGTTGTTGTTGTTTGTAGAGCCGTATTTATGATTTTATTTTTGGTTAGATCTAATTATTTGCATATGTGTATATATATATATATATATATCTTTATTCTTTTTTTTTTTTTACTCATTAGTTTTTATCGATTTCTTTTTATTTATTTTATGTTTAATCTATTATTATTATTAATTTTTATTATTATTATTATTAGTAGTATTATTATGTGTTAATTGTTGAAGACTGATAAGGCGTTAGTACCGGTGGTGAATGCTATTTTATTAATTGTGGGTTTTAATTTTTTTTTTATGTGTAGGGCTTCGAATATATATATATATATATATATATATATATATATATATATATATATATATATATATATATATATATATATATCGCAGGGATTATTTGACCATTCACAGGTAGCAGATATGTGAAACATAAATAACTTTATCGATCCTCTAGGTGTACCTAGTCGGCGTTAACCGAGAGTCTTTAATTAATTTATTTTTTAAATATAATTTTTAAAATTAATTTTAAATAGTTTCAGATTCTTTTCACATTTTCGAGGTAATTCATTATTTGTGCCAATTATTAAGAACATATTAATCTGGTTGATATGCAATCTAAATTATTTAATTTGATGAGATCTCATTCTATTTTACGTTATTGCATTTTTTATTTAAATAAATATTCCATGAATAGTAAAATAATAACGCATTCTGAAACCCAGTATTCTACTAAAGAGTTTTGTTTTTTTTGGGTAACGTTAACATAACTAAGCTATGTTGGTTGGTGATATTAGAAATATCAAATAAATCTTTACGTAGATATAATTAGGAATGTTGTATCATTGATTGATACATGCCATAAACTGGTATCGTCTTGGCCTTCGGTGCTTGATTTACGCCGGTCTATGGGTCTGTCCTGTGCAGTTCTAGGAGGTCCACCCTCCCAGGCTTTGCCTCCCCATTTTGGGGAGGAGTAAGTTTATTGCTTACTGCCTGAGGCGCCCCTACCAAGGAATGCCGACGGGGCTGCCCAGGTAATTTTTAATGGGCAGAGTGCTCACCTTCTCGGGCGCTGGCTTTTCAAGTCCCACTTTCCCGACCCGACCTTGGGTCACATCTTACCTTGTGGGAGTAAGATACAACTGGCCTTGTGCCTAACCTCCTGTGGGGGGGTAAATAAAATGTGTACAGAGAAGCATATGAGAGTAAAAATGAAAAAGTAAAAGGCATCACTTGTGCAATGTACGAATTGCGTTTAAATAAGATTGTTGGTTTTAAGTGTTACGTTTATAGACGCACATGCTATGATATATAACAAAATAAAGCAATTATTTGGTAAGCGTAGTCATTGTCTTAAGTTAGTGGATTTTTAATTGTTACTCAATATTTTGTGTTTCGCTTTTTCACATTGTCCAATGATGAAGATTACTTTTATCAATTGCACCATATACCATTTATTAGATGATATGCAACTACTTTTGAAAGTAAATGTTTAGCTTACTACACTATTCAGCGTAGGTATTCATCCTGATTAAATTAAATACATTAATTAGTTTAGGTTTCGTTGGGTTTACAGGATTTCATAATTATCGTCAAGTACGAGTTATCTATTTTCAGGGTGTGTTTGTACTGAGAAAATATAAAATGGACGCTAAAAAAATTAAATTATGAAGAATCCATTTATCTTTTATCACATTACCTCGAGTGGAGTGTATTCTATGGCTGACTCTTTAAACTTAAGTATTTTTATTTACCTCCTCTCCAAGAGGCTAGACACAAGGTCAAGTGCGGGTTTTTGATGAAAGTGTTTTTTGTGGAATGAACTGGATTCGAACCAAACACATCCAGGTGCTCAGTCCACGTCGTTAACCACTCAGCCACCATGCCATCTCCGCGTCAGAGAAGTTCACATTGTTTTTTAACGTTACTGTAAGTATTTCAATGAATATATTTGGCAGAGTTTGAATACAATCCCACAGAAACACCGATCATATTTTGTTGGTGATATCTAGAATCTTAGTATTCATCTTCCGAAATAGAAGACAACGAAACTATTTAGACACAAATAGCATGCCCAAGTATGGTTATTTATTTCGCTATGTTACCAGAATAAAAGAATGCCTAAATCAACCATTCTATAATTTATTTATTTCGCTATGTTACCAGAATAAAGGAATGCCTAAATCAACCATTCTATAATTTATTTATTTCGCTATGTTACTAGAATAAACGAATGCGTAAATCAGTCATTCTATAAATTATTTATTTCGCTGTGTTACCAGAATAAAGGAATGTGTAAATCAGTCATTCTATAATTTATTTATTTCGCTGTTACCAGAATAAAGGAATGTCTAAATCAACCATTCTATAATTTATTTATTTCGCTATGTTACTAGAATAAAGGAATGTGTAAATCAGTCATTCTATAATTTATTTATTTCGCTGTTACCAGAAAAAAGGAATGCCTAAATCAACCATTCTATAATTTATTTATTTCGCTATGTTACTAGAATAAAAGAAATGCCTAAATCAACCATTCTATGATTTATTTATTTCGCTATGTTACTAGAATAAACGAATGCGTAAATCAGTCATTCTATAATTTATTTATTTCGCTGTGTTACCAGAATAAAGGAATGCCTAAATCAGCCATTCTATAATTTATTTATTTCGCTGTGTTACCAGAATAAAGGAATGTGTAAATCAGTCATTCTATAATTTATTTATTTCGCTGTGTTACCAGAATAAAGGAATGCGTAAATCAGTCATTCTATAATTTATTTATTTCGCTGTGTTACCAGAATAAAGGAATGTGTAAATCAGTCATTCTATAATTGATTTATTTAGCTGTGTTACCAGAATAAAGGAATGTGTAAATCAGTCATTCTATAATTTATTTATTTAGCTGTGTTACCAGAATATAGGAATGTGTAAATCAGTCATTCTATAATTTATTTATTTCGCTGTGTTACCAGAATAAAGGAATGTGTAAATCAGTCATTCTATAATTTATTTATTGAGCTGTGTTACCAGAATAAAGGAATATGTAAATCAGTCATTCTATAATTTATTTATTTAGCTGTGTTACCAGAATAAAGGAATGCCTAAATCAGCCATTCTATAATTTATTTATTTCGCTGTGTTACCAGAATAAAGGAATGCGTAAACCAGTCATTCTATAATTTATTTATTTCGCAATGCTACTAGAATAAACGAATACGTAAACCAGTCATTCTATAATTTATTTATCTTTCTACACTGTACGCATAGCACACATTTTTAGAAGTAGACATCATTATTGTGTTCATTTAATTCAATATACAAATTAATTATTATTTCGCTAAGTTTACAAATACAAATAAAGGAAAAGAAAAAATCTATCACACTACAAATATTCGCCACTGACCAGTTCATCGTTACAGAATGAACACAATTAATATTCCGCTCATAGTATCGTTTATGTATGCCAGGATGTATCCACTCTATAGGAAATCGAAGATGATTCAACAAAATAATAATTACGCTTAATTATTGCTTTTATGTAGTTACAGTAAAATATACTAATAATGTTTGTTTCGGAAGGACTGAACGAGCATATAATGAAAACATTTGAGACTAAATGTTAGAGTTAATAACAGAATAAAAGAATACTAATGCTATTTATTTGATTATCCTACGATGTACCAGCTTGTAGAAAAGAATGAAAAGTTCGTATTAGACATACATATTAGATGAAATTATAATTTAGAAAAAATGTTTTCATTTAATTAAATAAACAAATTCTTTTATTAACTTCATAGAAATCAACAGTCAATGATCTTGAATGTTACAGTAAACTATACTTATGGGTCATGTATGTCACATTGTAATGGACGCTAGGTTTCATGATGCAATACATTTTTGAAAACTGCGGCCATCAATTAATGTAAATCAGTCATTCTATAATTTATGTATTTCGCTGTGTTACCAGAATAAAGGAATGCCTAAATCAGCCATTCTATAATTTATTTATTTCGCTGTGTTACCAGAATAAAGGAATGTGTAAATCAGTCATTCTATAATTTATTTATTTCGCTGTGTTACCAGAATAAAGGAATGTGTAAATCAGTCATTCTATAATTTATTTATGTAGCTGTAAATTAAAAAGAAAGGGTATTGCCTGAATCGTGGCACAGCTGTTTTTATATTATTAATAAATTCTATCATTTAACTATTATATATTAATACTAAATGCAATGACGTATTATGATGAGTATTCACCATTAATAGTTACATTGTTGCAAATAAAATGCGTCCAATTTAAATATAATCTGTTGCTAATAAGAAATATAACATCCACAAGAAAGATAATTGTAGTCTTATTTAGTATTTTGTTAAGGAAATAAAACAGAATTACATTTTATGGGTCTGGGGAACATAGTGTCACGATCCAAAAGAAGAACTCTCTATGCAGAGTGAAATATCGATTTTGTAGGACATAAGTTAGGGATAATAAAGTTAGACAAACTAACTGACTTTACTCTTTTTCTATACATAAACTATAGAGCAACTCCCTTCTGTACAAAGGATTTTCTTACATGCAGTAAGGTTAATGATATAAGTCAATTCTGTTCAGAGCGCAAATTCGATAATTATGAACATTTATATTTCTATGGTAAAAATTTATATATAATATTTTAAACAATGTATTAGCTTTTTTGCATTTTTATATATTTTCATATATGTTTATATATTAGCGGACATAATCATTTCAATTGTATATTAATATTAAGTCTTTTAATTTTATTAAGAAATATATGCTCCTTTCGATGTAAACTGGAAAAGACAACCCCTGTTTATAAATCAAATTTTAAATATTATTGTGGAGAAATCTTGATCTATATAGTTTTTTTTTAAAGTAAAACATGTGTTATTCTCATATTAATTTTTATATGTTATGGTTTGATTTTATTTCTGATAATGTATTGGATCTTCAGTGTGTTTCTGCAAAACACGTTACCATGAAAAATAATAGTAGTAAAAAATAATGATAGTAAAAATAATGTTTCTAAATATAATGATACTAATATATAGCGATAGTAAATTATAGTGATAACAAACAATAATGATAGTAACAATTATGATAGTAAAATAATTTTTCAAAATATCCAATCTGGGAAGCAATAAAGCATATACTACTAAAATGGCCACACATAAAATAGGAGAATATAAACTTACATTTTATTTACTTATATAATTAGTCAGTGGTGTGTTCGGTTTTTAGGAAGAAAGGAGAACGTATTTTTTTAGTGGCTTTTTTCAAAGAACACGTTTCGGCTTATGTAACCTCTGGCCTTCCAGAGTTTGAAACGACGCATCTGAAAAAGGTCGGAGTTTATATCGGTTGAAATGTAGAGAGAATAACATCTAACGTAAACATACTAGTCTGAAAAATCAAAATAATTAACTTGAATTACTTTATAACTCTGGTGATACCAGATCAGGCTGCCCTGTGGCTCCTTGAGACGAAATTCACCTACATTGACGTTTTTTTTTTTTTTTTTTTTTTTGGTAAAACTTTATTATGTTTTACAAAACAAGAAACAAAAACAACAGCCCCTCTCCCTTTCTCCCTCCCCTTTTTTATTTTTATTTTTCCTACCCTACTCCCGGTCCTGGATATGACCTTAAACTACATCCGATGGTGAGATCCGGCTTACGGACTTTGGGGAATGTGGAGCCTCCTCTTAATTACCATTGCTCCCAGGTCCACCCTGACCCGGAGTGGTTGTACCTGTTAGGGTCCCAACTATGGGTTAAATAGAAACAGATATTAAAAGGGGAAAGAAACAAAAAAGAGAAGAAAACAAGACCAGATTCGGCATTAAATAACCCAAAAAGGGTTGATATGCCGTAAAACAAAACTACCAAACCAAAAACCCTGATTAAACATTTTAAGATATAAAGAACTTGAAGCATAAAAACTTTCACTATAATGACCAGATTCGGCATTAAATAACCCAAAAAGGGTTGATATGCCGTAAAACAAAACTACCAAACCAAACCAAAGGATTTTCTTACATGCAGTAAGGTTAATGATATAAGTCAATTCTGTTCAGAGCGCAAATTCGATAATTATGAACATTTATATTTCTAAGGTAAGAATTTATATATAATATTTTAAACAATGTATTAGCTTTTTTGCATTTGTATATATTTTCATATATTTTTATATATTAGCGGACATAATCATTTCAATTGTATATTAATATTAAGTCTTTTAATTTTATTAAGAAATATATGCTCCTTTCGATGTAAACTGGAAAAGACAACCCCTGTTTATAAATCAAATTTTAAATATTATTGTGGAGAAATCTTGATCTTTATAGTTTTTTTTTAAAGTAAAACATGTGTTATTCTCATATTAATTTTTATATGTTATGGTTTGATTTTGTTTCTGATAATGTATTGGATATTCAGTGTGTTTCCGCAAAACACGTTACCATGAAAAATAATAGTAGTAAAAAATAATGATAGTAAAAATAATGATTCTAAAAAATAATGATACTAACATATTGCGATAGTAAATTATAGTGATAACAAACAATAATGATAGTAACAATTATGATAGTAAAATAATTTTTCAAAATATCCAATCTGGGTTGCAATAAAGCATATACTACTAAAATGGCCACACATAAAATAGGAGAATATAAACTTACATTGTATTTACTTATATAATTAGTCAGTGGTTTGTTCGGTTTTTAGGAAGAAAGGAGAACGTATTTTTTGAGTGACTTTTTTCAAAGAACACGTTTCGGCTTATGTAACCTCTGACCTTCCAGAGTTTGAAACGACGCATCTGAAAAAGGTCGGAGTTTATATCGGTTGACATGTAGAGAGAATAACATCTAACGTAAACATACTAGTCTGAAAAATCAAAATAATTAACTTCAATTACTTTATAACTCAATATCAAATTTGGTAGGCCCAGCCATTGGATCAGATATGCATAATGGTTATCAACAGACCTACACACTTGGATGTATTACCACGTTCATATGTAACCCTTTCCCAATACTTATTTGCACATAACAGGACCTAATGGTATGCTTTAACATCATTATTGGGAATAGTTCATTTTCTCTATATAAGAAGATGTGTTTCGTGCAATAATTATCGACGGTATCGAGTGAATCAGCCGAGCCGAATACAAATCAAGCTTGATCTATTGAATTCGTTTACATTGTAATACAATTGGCAAAGGCACATCACTTCTTTCAAATTGTGCGAAAAATAGAAACTTCAAAATCAATCATTTACTATAGATATTGTGTTCATATATCTAGCATCATATAGATATTCCAATAAACTGATAAACACCAAAAACAAATTTGTAATATGTTGATTATTCGGACTAATGTTCTCATCTTGAATCGTTTTCTTTAAAAGTTTGAGTCAATATAACGTCAAACATTCTTCAAGGGCCCGTGGCACAACGAATACAATTGCTAAGTTATAATCAATTCTAAATTTGAGTATTCAAGATGTTAAGGGTTTAATCCTCAGTACTGGCGATGCAAATACTACAATTTCGAATTACTTGATATTTCTAACCGGTTATGACTGACGAAACGAGAGTAGGGTACCCGCGTGAATTAAATAAACGATTTCGTTCGAAATTCCGTAAAGATTCCAGAGTTCGACATAGATTTTTCTAGTCCTAGGAGTCGCACCTAAAGATGATA
>OY744536.1:11924017-11931517 GCA_963556195.1 Sepiola atlantica | reverse complement strand
GATAATTAAAATTATTCACATTAATTTTTTATTTAATCATAGTTTGTTTTTAAAAATGTTTCATAATAGTAAATAGATGAATTCAATAACTACATGATATAATAATTGACAACATCTTGTTGAAATATAAAGGTTCATGGAATTCTTTTTCGACCAGGAATATTCTTATATATTTTGAAAAGAGTAACTAAAACATACCTCATGGCTAAACAATTAGTGATTTTTATTTTGAAATAAAGAAAAGAAAAAAAGTAATACTTATCAGATAGTACAAAGAATCGTTAGTATTCGATACTCTTCAAAACTGTGAATTATTTGTGGACGGATCGCCTCCTGTCCAGAAATTTATTTTCTGTGATAGAAAGCAAATACTAGCGTTTGATAAAATATTTCAGAATCCCGTCAATACTCGGAATAATGATGGAAGACGTTTACAAGTAGGCATGTCCTTTGGCCTGACTTGTATTTCTAAAAATAAGCTGGCAATTTTAACGAGAAACTCATATGCCATCCGGTTCGCATGTCTGTGAAAATATGGCGTTTGTGTTAATCCACGACCGGCTCATGAATTAAACATGATTCTCTTGGAGAGAAAGCAAAATTTCGGCGTCGTGGGGATATTATTGTTTTCTTTATGCATTAATCAATGCCATTTGTCTTTCCACCGTTGGGATAATGGCATTGCAAGCTTCAAGCAAGCAACAGCGACGGCAAAGTGAAACCTGAGAGAAAACAATGCACGGTGAATCAATCATTTCATAAAAAAGTGAATACAGATGAAAAAAGAAAGACATGAATAAAACAAAGACAGTTTTTGATTATAATTTGGGTACACGGCATGCATAACGTTCAGACACTAATTAAAGGTTCGCGTGTTAATAATTAGTATAATGACTGTAAAAAAAAATGTCACTTTACAAATTTCAAGAATTGCACTCATTTTGATTATAAATTAAACATTACTAAATCGATCGACGCGAGAAATTTAAAAAGATTATTTTGTAAAAACAAATTATGATAGTTTTTCTTCTTGTTAAATCCAAGACTAATTTTAGATTTAAGCCTCGGTTAATTGCATTTTGTACCTGGTGATTACGAAACTGACAGAGCAGCGTCTATTTTGCTGTTCTTTTTAAAACTTTAAATGACACAACGTTTATGATACAACTCGGAACAGACAATATTGAAGACTTACACAAACTGGAATACATCACATATACGCGCATAGCAACTCTAGTTGAAGTCAGTGTGTCTAACGATGCTGGCTAAAATAGACTTGAAAAATAAAAGATAACAAAATACCAAGGTCTTATGTACGACATGAAAAGAAACTGGAATCGCAAAAAAGATCTCTATTATTCCGATAACTGCAGAAGCAATCGGACTCATGAAAAATAATTTTTAAAACCACATGTCAAATATACCAGGTGAACAAAGTGCAAGAGCGATACAAGTAATTTCACTTAAAGGGACGGTTAGATTCTTTAAAAGATCTCTCGGCTAGAGTGTCTGAAATAGTGGATAGATTTCTGTCATCCAGGAGGATGCACCACCCCTAGCAAAAACAAAAATATGAGAAAATATTTTTTTTAAATTCCGATGATATTTAAATAATCGTCTTCCAATTGATACTCTATCTTTACTAGCAAGCATAATCAAAACCGATTATCTATTTAGATCATTTTTCTTAAACAAGGAAAACAGAGCAATTGTCTTTAAGAGTGGAGAATAAAAATGACTCCCCCTTTTTACCGCAAGGTAAAAGTGTATTTTCTTTACTTGACTCTTTCATTTATCTGAATAAAAATAAATCGCATTCTAAACAAATAGTGTGTTTGAAAAAACTAAAACGTATGTAAACAAATTCGGCCGGTTTTTATTTGGGGAATTTTCGTCTTTTATAAATGTTGTTAGAAATTCTAAAGCACATCTAAGGCGGTATTTTCCGAAAAAAAGGTTTAGTAAGAGATATTACCCATGGGTACTTCAAATTAAAAAGGTTAACATGTTGATACATGTGAAGAAAGTAAAAAAATATATATTTAAATAAGTGATGCTAATTCAGTCGTCATTTAATGTGTTTGATGAAACGAAACAGTGGACAAATAGGGTGTCCAGAATAAGGTAGCTGATAAAAGAACAAACAGAACAATGTGAAAAATGAACGAGTAACTAAAACTAGTATAGAACAGTGAGCGTATACATATATTCCATTGCCAGCGGCGGTTACCTGTGATAAGTCGGGTATTGTGAACACCATTAATATATAAACTATGTTTCTCGCTTTATTACAGATCATAATATTGTTAATAACTTCAATAATATAAATCGCACAAGTTTGAAATTTTTAACACTGAAAGAGTGCTCCTAAGGGTTGTAGCTGGCCTTGCAGAAGGACTGACACTTCTGGGTTTAGCCAAGGAACTGGGAAGGGATGAGAGAACCTTGATTTCTTTTGTGGAGAAGCTGAACACTGCACAAAGGAAAGATAAGGGTAGAAGAAGGAGTATATATATATATATATATATATATATACATATATATATATATATACATTTATATATATATATAATTATTAATGACAATATATGTATAAGCATATACTATAAGTGATTTTTTTACTTTGTAGTCTCTTTAAAAGATTTAGCTCGATAATTGTAAATTAGTAACAACAGAGAATATATAAGATTCATTTTATAATCCAATATACATATTCTTATTTTCTTATTTTTATTTTTAGAGTTTCACATTTAAAAAAAATACCATTTCTGTGAAATAAATGTGGTACTGTCCGTTTCATTTGCCCTGAGCCAAACAACATTTTTATGTTAATACTGTCTCTTAAACACTACAAAATCATCAGAAATATTCACAAAGAGTAACAAGTTATTGGATTGTAGTGTCTTGAAAAAAAACTACACTATACAGTGGTTCAATTTTGGGTGAAATAAAATAAAAAACAAAGAAAAGAGTAAACTCACATGTGGGGGGAACCGACTAGTACGCGATTTGTAATTTTTCAGTACAGAGCAAGTACATTCGAAAAGTTGTGTGGACAGTTATAAAGTTTATTTCAGTAATATTTCTTAAAATAGTTAATAAGTTCTATAATTTATTTATAAATATTGAATTCACTTGAGGGTACTTTTGTACTTTTTTAAAGTTACATAAATTAGCCTTCAAAGGCATATTTAGGTAATTTGGATAAGCAGCTAACTTTGGAGCTGGTCTCATTTAAGTGCATAACTCCGGTGCTAGCTATATACATTAAGCAACCCGTTCAACCAACTATTAAGATTGTTATACTTTCGGTGTTTTTGTGGAAGTTGTTTAGCATTTATTTAAAATGTGTCTTATAATTAGTAAAGAGCCGTATTGATGGTTGTATTTTTGGTTATATCTATTAATTTACTAATTATAAGATACATCCTCCTGACGACGGTCTCGAGACCGAAAGCGCTCGAGAAATGGCCCAAGATACAACGTTAGGCGCCATAATCCACCAATTGATACCGGAAAACCGACGAATCCCTCGCCGTGTCGAGAAATTAACCAGAAAGATAGCAAAGAAAGAAAATCCGTGGTCTTCAATGACACATGTATAATAAATGACTTGCTGCCGAAATATACACACACACACACATATATATATATATATATATATATATATATATATATATATGAATAGTAATATATAGTAATATGTAGTATCACTACACATTTAACACAAGAATAAATATAAGGCTCAGCAACGTCATACTAAAATTGTTCGCATATATTGTTCTTATAGTTAGTTCTAAGTGACATTTTTCTGGAATGTGAAACCTAAGTTTGGGCTAAACCAAAAATACAATTACAAATTCCTTAAACCTTTTACCTGGTAATGGCTGACGAAACAATAGCAACCTACCCCCGTTCCGTTCGAAATTCCGTTCAGATTCCCGAGTTTGACATTAACACATCTGAAGAAGGTTGGAAGTAATATCGGCCGAAACGTTGTGATAATATCATCCAAGATCAGAACAGTAATAAGAATAATCTACATCCTAAAAAATAAACTTTGGCAACACTGTAAATGAAACATGGGAAGAAAATAGAGAGCGTGATAAAAATTGCGCGAACAAATTTCGAGTTAAAATATAAAGCAATACATTAGCTTATGAGTTCAGCCAGGGTTTTTTTTACCCCGCCTAATAAACCGGTATTGTCCGGGCCTTCGGTGTGGATTTACGCCGGTCTATCGGTTGTCCGTCCTGTGCAGTTCTAGGAGGTGTACCATCCCAGGCTTTGCCCCCCCCCTCTTTGGGGAGGAGTAAGTTTATTGCCTACTCCCGACGGGGATGCCCAGGAAATGTAAAAAAAATCAGAGCGCTCAAATTCTCGAGCGCTGGTTCTTTCCCACTTTCCCGACCTTGTGTCACATCTTACCTTGTGGGAGGAAGATAAATTGGATTAGCTTATAAGTATAAGATATTGTCATTGCTGGTTTAGTATTCTGGAACAAGGCTATTCTTTTGCAGAGATGGAACAATTTATAAGACTTTAGATTATTTCGACCGCCTGTATCTAAAATAATGTCTGATATTCATGAATAAATACTGACAGTATTTATATTGATGATAGTGAATGCTCATTGAAATGTGTTATGATCTCACGATTTTTTTTAGATACATATTTATAAGAACGTCCGTTTGTTTTGAATTTATTAATAATCGTGTCATTCATTTTTATTGAATTTGATCGTGAAGTTGAATTGATGCATCAGTACGACACGGGAGACTTCATCTATCGCGGTGTCTGTTTTGTTTTTTAGATACACATCAGAGAATAACCACACTACAAATATGTTACGAATGAATTAATAGTGCGGTTGCTCTTGCCTCCAATGTTTCACGATACGTAACTGTAAGCCGGTGTTACCTTTTAGAAAACACAGCTATATATATATATATATATATATATATATATATATATATATATATATATATATATAAGTCAGTTCATATTATATTCCAATAACCGTGGTTATATTTTATTATTTTTATTTTTTCACATTTCCAAAAAATATTAAATTTCTGTGAGATATATTTTTTACGGTCCGTTTCATTTGTCTTGTGCCTAACAACATTTCTATGTCAATATCGTCTCTGCAACACTACAAAATCATCAGAAAATAATTTACAAACAGTAAAAAGTTCTTAGCTTTGAACGAAAAAATCAAAATGGCGTATTAGTGGGTTCTCCCACGTGTGAGTTTTTGCTCTCTCTTTTTGTTTGTTTTTTGTTTGTTTTCACCCTAAAATGAACTACTGTATAGTGTAGGTTTTTTCACGAAACTTTAATCTAATAAATTTTTACTGTTTGTGATTTTTTTTCTGATGATTTTATAGTGTTGCAGAGACGATATTGACATAAAATGTTGTTTGGCACAAAACAAATGAAACGGACCGTAAAAATATATCTCACAGAAATTTTATATTTTTTGGAAATATGAAAAAATAAAAATAATAAAATAAAATATAAAATAGAGTTTACATAAGAAAAAAGGATGCATTTCGAGTTTTTCAAATGATATAAATCTGCGCTTATTACGAGAATCTATTAATTTTACACAAGATAATTATTTACATAGGTGTTCTGTATCTTTAAAGAACAAGGTTCGCTAAAGTAATATATGTTACTTTTATATATAGTTTACTGGTTAAAGCGCCTGGAGAAGAGAATTACGTTTCTAATCTCAAATCTTGTCCATGTATCCCAACACTATGTGATTCACATCTTTCAATATATTACGCTGTTAATATGCATGGACATAGATAGAACACAACAGAGCTAAAAGATTACACCTTCAAACAATCTCTCTATATTTACGGGTTGTTGAATTTCCTGTGGCGACCGTCGACAAACATTTGCTAAGAAAAGAAAGGTTATTGCAGCTCTGCATGAAAATTGGTTTCGTTGTTTTATTTTACGGCATATCAACACTTTTCGGGTTATTTAATGCTGAATACGATTATTTTATTAAAATAATTATGCTCAAAGTTCTATATATTTTTAAATATTTATTCATGGTGTTTTCTATAGTTGTGCCATTTTACAGCGTATCGACCCTTTTGGGGTTATTAAATTCTAAGTACGGTCATTTTGGTAAAAGTATTATACTTCAAGTTCGATATATCTTTAAATATTTATCCATGATATTTTTGTTTGGTTGTTTTACTTTACGACTTATCAACCATTTTCGAGTTATTTAATGCCGAGTCTGTTCATTTTAGTAAAAGTTATCATTCTTCAAGTTCAATATATTTTTAAATATTTAGTTATGGTTTGACTTGGTTGTTTTCTTGTATGTCATATCTACTCTTTTCAAATTATCTAATGCTGAGTACGACAATGTTGGTAAAATTACTTATGCTTCAAGTTCTATATATCTTCAAACATTTATTCCTGATGTTTTGGTTTGATTGTCTTAATTTACGACATATCAACCATTTTCGGGTTATTAAATACCGAGTACGTTCATTTTGCTAAAAGTACTTATGTTCTGAGTTCTATATATATTTAAATATTTATTTATGGTGTTTGATTTGGTTGTTTTATTTTACGGCATCTCAACTCTTTTCGGATTATTTAATGCCGAGTACGGCCATTTTGGTAAAAAGTGTTAATGCTTCCAGTTTTTGTATATCTTCAAATACTTATAGATGGTGTTTGGTTTGGTTGTTTTATTTTACGGTATATCAACCCTTTTTAATGCCGAGTACAGTCATTTTGGTAAATAATTTGATGTTTCAAGTTCTATATATATTCAAATACTTATTCATGGTGTTTCATTTACTTGTTCTATTTTACGGCATATCTACCCTTTTCGAGTTATTTAATACTGATCACTTTCAGATTTGTAAACATTTTTATACTTCAAGGGCTGTTTATCATAGGGAAAAGAAAAACACCAAATAACATCAATGTTTGGTGCATACTTGGTTAGGAAGCCAGTATATTCAGACCGCCTGATCTGGTAGCACTAGAGCGCATGAAGATGCACTATACGAGTGAAAGACTAACCGTAAAGTAAATATTGTACACGCTTTGTAATCCGTATACTTATCAAGCGCAAAGTTGGCTTTAGCATGCACTCTAGCATAAAATGCTAACCAACACATATAATGACAGCTGTTCGGTGCATGCCCATAGATAAATAGACGAACATAGCTTAGTTAGCTAATGCAAGCATTACTTAGATCTTAAAAAAATCACAAACCATATTCTAACGCAATTAGCCTGATTATCCACCACGGGAATGAAATATTACCGTTTCTATTTAGCTTACTTGCACTAACTAGATATTGATATTCTAGGCGCCCTATAGATCCAATAAGCTATTATAACAAATAATATTATAAAGTATACTTTATTTTTTCTAATCTGTGAATTATATATAAAACAGGCATTGTAGCGACTCATGAGCTGTGTAACGCACGTGTGCAGCGAGCGTGGAAT
>OY744536.1:11879017-11921517 GCA_963556195.1 Sepiola atlantica | reverse complement strand
AAGATGGCTTACAGTTTCTGGCATCTCCCACTAAAGACAATCGCATCTTGAAAGAAAACGTCTAAACCTGTTCTTTCAAGAGTTGCTAAACTTTCTTCAAATAGCGGTTTAATATTATTCTCAGTTTACTTTCGAATATTAAACAAAATTGAATAACAACAAAGATAATATATCACTTACAATCATATGGAACCTTTAGGATCGTTTATACCTTTACTCAAAGTTTGCAATGTTATATTTAAAATTTGCAATATTATATTTAAGTGCATGTGTAGACATCTGGAATATCGTATGAAACGAAATTACATGCGATGTGTCCTGGTAAATGAATATCTAGTTTAATGATTGGAGGTGTTATTTTAATCTTGAAAAATGTAATACACATTAAACTGAATATGGAGTTCTGTTTGTCTTCAAATAATGTTTAATTTCATCACAGTCATCACCCTCATCGTCGTCGTTATCATCATCATCATCATTGTTGGTATCGTCGTTGTCTTTGTTCTCGCCATCGTAATCCACATCATCATCGTAATCATCATCTTCATAAATAATTGTTGTCGCCGTCGCCGTCGCCGTCGCCGTCGTCGTCGTCGTCGTCGTCGTCGTCGTCGTCGTCGCCGTCATCATCAACATCATCATCACAATCGTTATCGTCGTTATCGTTATCGCTATCATCATAATCGCCGTCGCCATAATAATTGAAAAATAATGCAATTAAAATAAATATTATAATCCCTTCTTACCCCCAAATAATGCCGTTGCACCAAAATCGGTTGGATCGATAGAAAAAGTTCATAACAGGTCAAAGAAGATGGTAGAACAAATGAGGGAACCAGAACTCAGACCGCGACCGGACGGGCACAGACAGTACGTGAATTCTTAGGAGGCTTATCATAACTCAAATTACATCGCATACTACCGATAGTTCGCAGCGGGAACACAATGAAGAACCCAATGTTATTTGCAACGGTGATCGAAAAAAGTGGGGTATATTAGAAAGCTGATGGGACTTGTTGTCAGTGAATGGTACCAGTTTTTACAAGTGAGACCAGGAATAATAATAAGATTAATAATAATATTATTATTATTATTATTATTATTATTATTATTATTATTATTATTATTATTATTATTATTATTACGATTCTAGAATAAACCTGGTTCATCCATTTCTGTATATATTTAAGTATATATTTAAAGTACCTGCCAGAGCGCACTAATCCGAGTGCTGCATGCCAATTTTATTTCGATATTAATGTAAGCATTATGAGTAATAATATTCTTGCTTGTCATAGTAAGAGTTTTATTGTCCAACTTTGTATCTGAAGCAGCATTTCCTTTGAAAGGCGTTCGATGCTTTCATATTGAGGAAGAGGCTTCAGCAATTGAATCAGCTTCATATAGTAATTGTTGCAATTATTTTTAATCTCTATACAAATGATGAATTTATTAACCACAACATATGCAATATGTATCATTTTAACGAGAACACGGTCTTTATATGATGTCGTATATATAATAACTGAATCCTATCACGATTTCAAACTTTATTAATGCATTCAATACAGTGTGTGTGTTTAATTTAACTTCCTCGGACACTCAGATTTAATCATGCGCATGAGATAAGTATATTATTTTCTATTATATTATGCTAAATGTGATTGGTCAAAGTGTGTATCCCTAAACTTGTTTCTTAATTAGTTCAATAATAATAATAATAATAATAATAATAATAATAATAATAATAATAATAATAATAATAATAGTCGCAAGGAAAGGCTAAAAAAGAAACATGAAGTACTAAAACACAAGATAGCAGCAATAGAAGGAAGACTGATACGATATAGATAAACAATAGGAACATCAGAGACAGAACAGAGCATTTGAAAACAATGAAAACCAGTTTTACATAAAACGTAAACAAAGAACAAGCCGACCCGACAGAGGCAAACACTTCTGGGGCAAGATATAGGGAAAGCCTAAAAACACAAGAAAATGACAAATTGCTGAAAAACATGAAATATTAACTACGGGAAATTGAAGAAGGAACAGAAACAGACATTAAGTAAGAGACGATTATAACAACCCTGAAGAAAATGGCAAACTGGAAAGCACAAAGCCAGGATGGTATGCATGCATTCTGGTACAAAAACTTCACCACCATACATGAAAGGATTGCGCATAAACTGACAGGATGTCTCCACAAAACAGACGTAACAGAGTTGATAACCAAAGGAAAAACAACGGTAATACAACAAATGACCAAGAAGGAACGATCTCAAGCAACTACAGGAAAATAACCTAGTTACCAACAATGTAGATATTCCTAACGGTACATCTGAGAGAACAAATCAACCACTGCCTAAACAATAGTTAAATGCTCCCCGAGAGACAAACATAGATGTCGGAAAGGGAAAAGAGGGACGCATGATATGCTATACGTAGATCAAATGATCCTGTAAGAGGTAAACAGCAGAAAAAAACATATCTATGGCATGGATTGACTACAAATATACACGCGCTGTCGCGTCTCATCCCCGTAGGGAATCGCCAGGCTAAAACTTTAGCCTGCCGATTCCCTACGTGGATGAAACGCAGAAGCCTCTGTGTAGCTTTATTGTCAGCAGCAGTCTATGGAGGTTTTAGGAGAGGGGAGTGGTTTGCTGGTTGTAAATGAGTTGATTACTTCAGCCTTGAAAGAAAGGTTTTTTCTGGGTCATCGTGTCAAACGAACGGTGGAAGGGGGCGAAAATCTCAGCGAAAGACGTAACAATCAATTATACAGAAGTGAAAATTAATGCCACGTTTTTAATAAAATATGGAAAAAGGAAAAAAATGTTATGTAAATATTACCGTGTGGAAAGTTTTAAAACGGTCCGTAGAGTGTCAGGACTAATCCCATAATGTCTTAAATAACATTCTTACACGTGTGTAAACTTTTATATTGTCAGAATACTTTCTAATTGGTCGTTCTATAAAGAGACGGATACACTCGCATACGTACTCTTTTATTAGAAATATATAGATATAGATATATAGACAGATAGGGAGAGGGGGGCGAAGTACTGCACAGATAGATAGAGAGGACTCAAATACTAACCATACAAACATCTAAGATGTTTTTTTTGCTTTCATTCTATTATATTTCAAAACGAAAGCAAAATGAGTATTCTTTGTTTTAATTAATAAAAGCAATCCAATGTCAGGAGCGAAACAGCACAGTCGAGGTGGTAATTCTGAGTTTCTCTCAACTGAGTAATTTGAATGTTAGTTAAGTCGCCTTTTTAAATCACACTCATAATTATACTTCTATTTTCGTGCAAATTATTTCGGTATTATGTGTGTATTTTGTGTACTTTAAAGTAAACTCGATCGTCATTCTTTTTTTATCGTATGTCAGTCTGTCTTATTTCTGTTTAACCTCTCTCTACTCTTGTATCTTTCCTTGTCTATCTATATAACACTATCGCTTTGCCTAACTATTCAAGCACTACGCATAATTCTGGTGCAGTTCCTTATCAGATATATTTTGTTCATCACACTCCTAATAAGTTATCAGACTTTATTTGAAGACTCCATTTATTTTATTTGTTCATTGTCCATTGAAAAACGTCATAACGCAAATTCTAACGAGAGATTTTCTTTGAAAAATTCCGAACTAACTATGTTAAAATAATTCTTTAATTAGTTATTTTTCTGGCTACTGATCTTTCGTTAATTATTTACGCTAAATTACAAGCTTATCGTCTATTTTGTTACATTTGGGCGTAAAATAGAATTGAAGAGTGAAATGAGATCAAATTGTTACCAGAATTTGACTTACGTGACAGGTTATATATTTATTTTTAAAATAAGGGGCATTAGATATTTTGTTTTACTCTCAATTAATTATATTTATATATTTAATTAAGTAAATTCTATCAAGTGCCAATGTGATATCGTATGTCTCTGTTAAATAAGAGTATTGATTTACTCCTCTCCAGGAGTTAGGCACAAGGCCAGTTTTTATCTTATTCCCACAAGTAAGATGTGACCCATGGTCGGGTCGGGAAGGTGGGATTTAAAAATTGCCTGGGCAGCTCTGTCGGCATTCCCCGGTAGGGGTGCCTCAGGCAGTAAGAAATAAACTTACTCCTCCCCAAAGAGTGGAGGCGAAGCCTGGGAGGGTGGACCTCCTAGAACTGCACAGGACAGACCCATAGATCAGCGTGAATCAAGCCCCGAAGGCCAAGACAATACCAGTCTATGGGGGGCAGTATCCGTCGGAACAGATACTACACTTTGATCTTAGCCAAAAGGCCAAGAACCAATTGTTAAATAAGAGTATCCAGAACACATTTACCTCAAACCCTGAGAAGAATGAGAATATCGCATAGCATCAATTGGGTAATGTGAAAATAGGCGAATAAATATCATCAGCATCACAATCATCACGAGATCTAGGATCCACAAATTGAGATATTTCGAATAAGAAATTACTAGGTTACTTGTATGTCCATATCTGACGTTAAAAATTAAAGTATATTATTTGATTTTGCATCTGCACCAGTCTGGTACCATCGTTGCAGACATTACAAAACACGTTAATCTTCATTCATTAATTCATGAAGATGCGTCCATCTATTTTAAGTAAGAATATCGTCTGTTATGAGGTCTGTCGGTTAGTGACACTTCATTTAGAAACATCATTGTTGTCTGTTTGTAAGGCTTAGGTTGGAAATAACATTTTAGATGCGCCTATAAGAAATGTTGTTCGCCAGTCGCTTTTTAATGCTGATTTTTTTCAATACGATTTTTGCGTGTCTGTCACGCTTAAGTTTCAAATAATATTTTCATCTCCTTACAGGCTTTTGTTTAGCAGATGGGGACTACACTGCTCGCGACAGCAAACTATGTAGATACCTCCACCCGGAATTATTCGAAGAGATGCGACTTGACACATCACAATACATCTGGGAGAAGGAATCTTCACCCATAGTATCAAAATAGAAAACTGGCAATGAATATGATAATGACATGCACGGAGACCAATACATAAAATACAAGGTCATCATACCAGACATTGTCATATAAAGATTACATAAAAGTATTCTCTTATTGTAAATAGTAACGACCCCGAAACATTATGGCCTAAATAAAACAAAGCACGGAAAAAATACAAAATACTAATACCGCAGAACCGATTTGAAAAATTAATTTTAAATAAAATAATATCATAATCGTTTTGGTATTTGCAACTGGTTTAATCAAACACAATCTAAAATATCTAGACACAATCCTTGGACGATTAGGCTGTATCAGACCTTAGCTAATCTCTACCAAAGGAACAATGCTGATATTTAAAAGAGCGCTTGGCTATAATCAAGTGTTTGTTCCAGCAATGGGGGAGACTCTTGATCTCTAAAAATAAACTGAACTAAAACACTGAATAAAAACTGATAGATTGAACGCTTCTCTAAAAACACATGCCCGTGTTCGTTTTAATTTCAATACATATTTATAAATCCGACTTGTGGTTTCCAGTTATTGTGTCGTTCATTTTTGTCTACTTCGATAATTACGTGTATCCATATGCCGGTAAGATGGTGATACGCGACAGAGTCAACATCTGTCTCGGTATCGCCGTGTACCATCATCTCCTGAGCCAGAGACGCGTCCGTCCCCGGAATATCCACCAGCAAGATTTTCCGCAGCACTGATTATTAGTTATGAATTCATGAATACTAAGGCACGCCAAATGGGATAGGCTTTCAACTTTACCTTCATCAAAGTGGTAAGCCTCCTAGAGCATCAACCAAATCATCTCGTCTTTACTTGCAAGTACATGTGTGTGGGCGTCCGCCTGTATCTGACCCATACGTGTTAAGTAGTAGCTGTTGTCTGGGCCAAATGGAATATAGAGAGAATATTCCATTAATATTCCTGGAAACAATGCGCTCTGAATTGATTCATTGCAGGACATTCGTTGAAGTCATCTCTCTGATGCAATTCGTATCGATTTCCATTCAGACAGACATATCACATTACATTCTTCATCGTATATGTCTAAATATATAAAGTTCTAGTTTATATCTGCTTATTTATTTGTTCACAAACTCGGTATAGGTTTTTGTGACAAAGACACCTAGAGCCCTATATATTCTGATATTTCGTTTTAATAAAATGCAGTACAATAATATTCTATTGTAGGTCCCCCGATTTTATAAATCTATACTAAAAGTAATTCGACGAATTGGGTACATAAAATAGACGCTGGGTTTCTTATAACCACGAAGAATCTATGAACGTTTGTGGGTCCCCCGATTTATAAAATCGGGGGACTTATGTTTTGAGGCATGTCCGTCCGTCCGTCCGGATTTTTCTCCGCAAGCCATCCATTGAATTTCTCTGAAATCTTGCATGAAGTTGTAACTTTGGTCAGGTTAGAAAGTTACATTCTCCGATTTTTGAAAAAAAATTCTGGTTAGCCCCTCCAGGGGGGTCAAAAGGCCCCGGAATGTCAAAAAATGACATTTTTTGCCCCATAACTTTTCATCCATCCATTCAATTTCTCTGAAACTTGGCGAAGAGCAATTGTTCCTAATAGAAAATAAGTATCGCTGACCCTGGACAAAGATCTGGTTTGCGCCCCCAAGGGGTCAAAAGCCCCCAAAATGGCAAAACATTACCCTTTTCTCCCATAATGTTTGATCCATCCATTCAATTGTTCTGAAATGTAGAGGCAATTGTTCTGGATATAGAAGGGGGTCAAAGGGGGTTACAAAAATGCCCCAAATTGCCCAAATTTATTGGATTTTACACTCGCCACATCGTGTCACATACAGAGGGGGACCACGCACGCGCGGCTTGTTTAGATTTGCTTTAGACACTCATAAAATCAAATACAATTATTACTTTATATGAATAATGACTTGAAAAATACAGTATTAAAGTTAGAAGATAAATGGTAGTATGCGTCCAGGGTTTGGCGCAATAAAGACACATGGTCCCGGAATAATAAAGTGGAAACGACAGGTGTGTCTCGAAGAGTTAGGCACCACATAGGAAGCGGTCTTTCACAGTGTTAAACAAATAACGTAGAAAGGAAAATACATTAGCTTATATTAAACGGCTTATATCATTATTCTTAAAAGGGGCCGCCAGAAAGGTGTCAATGAATAATTAATTGTCAATAATTATTTAATTATTATCCACATTCGTATACGTTTCATCCTTGCATAATCTTCAGTGGTGAGATAACTGCTGAAGCCGGTCGCACGATTGAAACTCAAATTTTTTTAAGTAATTAGACTGGCTCGACAATGTGCGATCATTTTACTAGAGATACCCCATTACTCCAAATTCTTCTTTTTTTTTTTTTACTTTTTTGCCTAAAATGTTGAGGGTGTTTACTTGTAATCGCTTTAACATAATTGTGTCTGCTACTGCCAAAAGCATTCATCTCCCACAGTGCTTCAACGGCTTAAACATTTCACAGTTACGAAACTCATCGGATCTCATTCTTTTCATATCAGGTCGATACCAAATCATCAAGACAAGATCAAATCCATCCGCATATATTGCGTCCGTTAGAGATTAAACATTGGAGTTACAGTTAAGATGCTGTGATTGGTCGAACTATGCCATGTGATCAGAAAATGGATTTTGAAATTATTATTCAATCAAATTAAAACCCGCGCTAAGCAACACAACATCTATAAGTGTATTTTTAGTACACTATTCTTCATGTCTACCCTGTTGAAGGAATGATGATGACCGACTTAGAATGATATTGTTTGTCCTGTATATTTATAGAAAATCTTATTCCGAACACCTATTAGAAATACGTAATCTTATACGATTGATAGAGATACATGCTTTTTGTTTCATATCTGAGTGAAATAGCGGATTTATTACGATCGCATAAGTATTCGTGAGTTAGATTACGGGTATATCTTCTTGATTGTTTTATCAAGTAATAACCGGTCTTCGGCGTCGCAAGATATAAAGAAACGTATGACTAAACCTACCGGTCGGTGATTGTTAAAGAATTGAATTATTATCATATTGGGATGATTAATCAGAATCGTATGGAGAAATCGCAACTTTTTGAGGTATCGGAATCGGTATTGAAATCTGAAAATTGTTTAGCCTAATTTCTGATCAAAAAATGATTCTTTTATTTTTATTTTTATTTGTATACCCTTAATTTTCTATTGCTGTTACTAATAAAATGATAACTATTTATTTATTTAAAATGTCACTAAAACAACATCCGTAGCTCATAATAAAGGATTTAGGTAAAAATTGAAATCAACATTTTAAAAAATTGTTGTTAACATACTCCCCCCCCCCAATAAGGCAGGCCGCCACTGTAGACGTAAAGGGCTACTGGAAATTACGGTGGAAGTTTTGGTGGCCATACTAAGTTGGGAGCTATGCAGCGAAATGTCTGTTTACATTAGTTTTAAACTTCTGCATATCGGTACAGTCGGGGAAACAGGGAGCAAGGAGAGAGTTCTACAAGCCGGCCGTATGGGGAAAAAAGCTATTCGAGTAGAAGGCTCTCCGGCATCTGTGGACCTCCAATGTGAATGGATTGGACTTTGCTGATTTTCGGGTTAATCTAGTGTATTTACGTTGAAGGAGCACCAGAGCAGCAAGTTCATCGAAGCACAATCCATTGAAGTACTTGTAAAACATTCACAATCATGCAACATTGCGGCGATTGGACAGGGGTTGGAGCTTGGTGGATAGTGAAGGACCGATTAAGTTGGCGAATATTTTTTGGACCTTGTCTGAGAGGGAGAGCCAAGTGGATGATGCACCAGCCCAGATGTGGCAACAATACTCTATGCATATGCGGATGGTTGTATTGTAGAGATATAAGAGAATGTTAAGTGTGAGAAATGTACAAGCAGGTAGAGGATGCCCACGTTCTTTGCAGAAGTATTGGAAATGCCTTCAATGTATTTATTTTAATTCATGTGACCTGTGAATGTTAGGCCCAGGAGTTTGAATGTGTAACTCTCAGGTAGTGTGTTATTTGTCATCACCATCGGTAGCTGAAGAGGTTTGTTTGTAGTTATTTACGGAAAAAAGCTCTGTCTTTGCGGCATAAAAAGTTACCATCTATTTATGACCCCAGTTCACTACAGCCTTGAGGTTATTTCCTAAGGATTCAGTTATTGCCTCAGATATCTGCGCCTGTTTGGCCCACACTACGTGAGTAGAGCGGTGTGTCATCAGCAAATATACTTATCTCAGACTCAATGCCACAAGGGAGGGCGTTTATGAAAATCAAAAACAATAAAGGTCCAAGGATGGATCACTGGGTACATTCGCATTTATGTCATGTTGCTTAGATTTGGTTATCTCCGCATACATTCTATTTGCTTAATCTATGACTACTTTACTTTACAATTATTTCTTTACTCTATAAATTTCTGTCTATTCGCAGTTGACTTATGGCGGCAGAATTGTCGGAATGCTTGCTGCCTCTTAGCAATAGCAGCTGCGCATTCCGAGGTAAACTATTTAAGAGAGTGGGGAATGGCACAAGTGTATAAATAAAATCTTTGATACAATATTTAAAAAGAAAACATTAACGAAGTTTGTCAAATTAAATTGAAAAAATGATATCTACATTTATAATAGATGAGCATCCTCAGCTATACCATTTCGTCCCCACTCCAAAAAAAATAGATGTTTAATTTTTAGGCGATTGCTTGTGAACACCCCGAAAACTCTGGGGGACACAATTCTTTTAGAATTTAGAATATGGGATAAGTTTGCATATACATTTAACGTAAAATAATAACCCATTTCCGGACTACTGTCGAATCAAATAGCGTTTAAAGAGCATGAAACTAGAATTTTGTAGGTGGAGGTTAAAGAAGATAATTATTGTGAATTATGGGGAGGGAAGCGATTAATAAATCCGTTACCAATACAACTAGCAGTTAGGCCGGGTGACATACCCAAACAAACACTTTTTTGATCCTACCACTAACCACATTTAAAAAAACATCATTTAATCCTTCAACTAACCTTAAGTTCGAGTAGCAACAGAACAAAAACATGGTTACATTAAGATCTAACACAACAGAAAAATGTAATGTTTTGTATTCAATATTGGACGTTTGGGTTTAATCCTCTATTTTAATCTATAAGATATGAAATCTAGCTCACGCCCCTAAATATAGTGTTTACTTAAAAATAACGGAATACATTCGTATTTTAAAATATTTTTTGAAATATGGGGAGAGGCTTAGCCTCTCTGTACAACTATACAAACCTAGATACTTTGAGTAAAAACTTAAAGAAATCACCTTTATTTGCTTGAAATCCGCAGAATATATTTTAAAATAGTTATTCTTACTTTATTGGCGGATTAGTCCATATTTAAAACTACAGGTTAGAGACCCTAGCTCATTAAAAGTTAGAGAACTCGATTTTATTTGCTTAAAAGTAACAAAGTAAACCGTTTTATTATTTGGTATATTCGGACTACTTTTATTACCTTAGATGTTATTCCGACAACGTTTCGTCAGATGTAACCTCTGACCCTCTAAGTCGCACTTTGTTGAACTCGTAAATCCTTATGTCAAATTCGGGAATTAGTACGGAATTTCGAATGGCCCAATTTATTTAATCAAACTAACTCTCCAACGTAGCTACGACCGAGTAGAAATATTAAGTAATTATTACATTAATGACCATTTTCAGCGCCGGAGCTTAAGCTTGCAATCCATTGACCCGATTATTTGTAGATCAACAACACTCACATACAAAACTCCATCGTATGGTAAGAATTCCGCTCACATTGTGGAAAAAAACCAATAATTCTCTCATTCATACAACCAGATAGTGAGTATAGATGAAAGTACACACGGACACGATTCTGACGGTTATATGGGATGAGAGACTTCACTGGAGAGAGGCACCTGTATCTTAATACATACTCTTATAGAGATATTGACTTTCTGTATATAAACTACATACATTGTGATGGGATCTGACATATATTGGCAGGCAGAAGGTGTTGCTATGAGATTTCCAGTGTTCCCACTATTGGGCAATGTATACACTGAATAATTCGAGAAATTGGCATTAGCATCCACAACACTAAAGCCATGAATGTAGTTTCGATATGTGGATGACACGTTTATATCAAGCCTCATCAAAAGTGTGTTCAAGCATTGTTGGACTATGTGACCTCTTTCTATCCATCTATACAGTTCAGCATGGAACAGTAACATAATATTATATTTCCTAGTTGTGTTTATAAATCACACAGATCATACCAAAAGTCAACTTTCACTGGACAATATTTTAATCTCTACTCCTGATATCTATAGAATGTAAAGAAAGGACTCGCCAATTTCCTACGATACAGAGCCCATATTATATATAACAGCACTAACACCTATCAAGAGTAGAGGGTAGCGTAAAGGAAACCCTCTACCGAAAAAAACTACCCACAGAGAATGACATCAGCTCCGAGTAATCTGGGCACACATCAAAGGACACTACCCGCAAACGTACCCACGCTCTGTCTACCACATATGAAGTGCTTGTTTGAAAAATATCAGGAACTATGTTATCCATATGACATCAGGACAGTATTCACAGGTAACTCAACTCTCTAAAAATATCTCGCCTGAGTAAAGCCTACTACGAAACAAGTCATGAACAAGAACTGTATATACAACTCCACGTAAGGGTCTCACGAGATACAAAGGTGAGCCATTCCGACCAGTATAATTAAGGCTAAAAAACATCGGAAAGCGATAATACGTGGATATATTAATAGATCAGGTATGAAAAGAAATGTGAAATCATCCATCCTTGTAAGACACACTAACGGTGGACAATAAGAATCACATATGTTGGACGACAATGGGCTCATAAGTCGGTCTAGTAAGAAATTACTGTGTGAGACCCTATAATTATAAATCATAGTTGTTAGAAAAACATCGAAGATGTAAAAAGTCATCAGAATGATACAAATAATGCAAATTATCAATCTTATCTCAAACATTCCAAAACATATGGGTAAAGATATTAATTCATAATATATAGCGGGGGGGGGGGCTTCATTACTATTTAAAACTGAAGGGGATGAGCCTATCAGATCCAATCTCGAACGGTCCTTATTTTTCATTGATGAATTGTCGTTGCCTTGCATCATTTTAACATTATTTACTCGTGCCATTGTAACTATGCCGTTTTTGCGGTGCCATTTAAGCATGTAACATTTTACCGTTCACGGTTTTTATAATATAAAAACACGCTGTAAATTAATTTTACTCCTGTAAAAACAATGAATGTAGCATCAATTTGCTAGGTAACTTTACGAAAATGCCGTTGAATTTAAAAGGTTCTCAAAGAATGTTATAAAAAGAAATAATACATTTTCGTCTAGATAACAATACTAAAAAACATCAATGATAATAAAAACTGTTAAATGTAAAAAAAAATGTTTTTATTTTTTTAATAAATTTATTTCATGCTGTTAGTCTTTTATTCGTTTTATAATAACATGTTTGGCTTTTGTCCGGTGGGGTTTGTCAGGTTCCCCAGCAGAGGCAAACTTTACAAGAGGTTGGCATAACGTGCGAAATAATGTTTAAACTTTTTTAACGTATTTGTGTGGAGTTCAATTAGGTATAAATACATTAGTTAATTAAAATAGGTTTATGTTTATGTGTGAGATGTCTAAACTCTGGCGTTCGTTCTTTAATTTCGAGTTTCTGTATTCATGAGCTTCATGGTACAAAACAATTCAAAACATATTATATGTAGATCGGGATAAATATAGAATGCAATAAAATCAGAGAGTATTATTGAAACAGTTTTTTTTTTGTTTAAGTAGTTACATTTTTATTTCGCGAAAAAAATACAAAAACACCTGTTTAAGAATAACATGAAAGACAGTGAAAATTTGATATCAGCATTGCTTCAAAGATGTCATTGCGATCGGACGTTTCGTAGTACTATTTGGGAAAATCTAGCTATGACGAAGAATAGTAAGGCTGTCAATAATGAACGATAGCTTTTAAGAAGATTAAAAAACACTTTAAAAATTGCATTTAGAAAAAGAAAACAAAGAACACATTCCGATTTATACTGAAACTGAACATTATTAAATATTAATAATAAACAAAGATTAATTCTAAAAGAATAGTTATTGTGTCTTGTTGCTACAACACATTAAGTAAACAGCACATTGATTCATCGATTTTAAAAACGAAATCCGTTTATTATTTTGATTGTGAGCAATCTGAACACAATTTTCATTACATAAAATATGAAAATAAAAACATGCAAATCCAAACAATGACGATTACATATGTTTTTAAAGTTACAATGTAAAACTATTTGTTTGGTAGTAAAATATTCATTTTTACAATCTTTAACATTGCGTTTGTTCCTATTTACGTGCCTCCCCACAAGCGAGAGCAGAATTAGATACAACGTGTGTTTTTCATTTTGGGAAAATACGCTCTCTAAAAACAGGCGCTCTGGATAATGACAACAATTAAATTACCTCAGTCTAGAATGATTGCTCATTCATGAACAGAGAATAAATACGATAAAATGTATCCTGAGAACAGACACTAGACTTTGAATTAGTTATTACGAAATTACAACAATGTTAGTGAACTGAAGATCGTTGAGCATTCCTGCCCGTTTTACACTGTCTATCATACTCTTAGCTAAACCCATTGCAGTAATAACTGTACCACATTTATTATAGTGGCAATCCTACGTCAGATATCCCGAATGTGTAGGATATATATAGCTCTGTCGTGGGGTTTACCTCCTTCGTCTAGTGGCCTTCAGTTTGCTGGCGTGGAGCATCGGTCTCCTGAAACGGAAAATTCTCCCAACGGAAAAGAAAACACCCCGAGGACGTGTCTTGAAGGTCGTGAACGATTTATTGATCTGAATATTATTTTACTCGGGAGAGAGTGGCCATCTAATGTTGCTTCTACTTTTCTTTTTGTCTTATCTGCTAACTTCTAAATTCTGTAGATGGGGCGAGACGTCGATCTTCTGTCTCATTTTTTGAGAAGTAGTCTTAACTTATTTGTCTACATCGATTTCGTCCGCTTTCTCTCACGACGATCTTGTCGCTTCGAGCTCCCATGACGGACTCATCTCATTTCCCGTTTTCGACAACAACAAGTGATGTCACCGTCCTTTGTCCTGTCATACAAATCATAACCAGAGCTGGCCTGACCTTTATTGAACTTCAACTTTTGAAGTCGGCCAGGTTTCACCAGTTGTTATGACTTCTTGGGATTACTCATTCTGAGAAAATATCTATTTGTCCCAAAATGGATGTCATTTCGACCTGCACTTAACTCGAACAAAGTTCACCCCTCTCACAACCAAAATAGTGGACCTACACGCTTTTAGGCATATAGGGCCCCTCATAATATAACACGTACGCATTACATGTTTATTTTATATACTGTAAAGTAAATTAGAATGTTATATTAAGATAACCAAAACGTTATATGTTATAAAGACTTGTTTATATGTAAACCCAATATTTTTCATTTTAAGGTAACAAAGAAGTATTTGTTTTTTATTGAAGATTTTCCTACTCAGATTAATTAGGGATTCCACCTTGAATGTTAGTCTGAATAAAATGTGTTTATAGTTTCAGTATCAGACTTTCACTTCAGAAAAGAACATGAATAACACCACCATAATCCTTTCTAAATATCAAACCATTACTAGTTCAAATATGAAATACGTCAGCCGGATATGACTGTAAATTGTCTATATGTAGCGTGTAACCCTTTCCTTTCAATGCGTTTTTTTATCTGCTTATCACCAACTACTGTGACCTCAATAGAACCACAAGACTGAATGGAATAGGCTTCTCTTTACGAAGACCACAGTTCGATCATTTATAATGGATTTATCTGGAAAAGGCGCATTTTCTGAGAGAACGATGTTCACACACTTTTCTGTTGCGGATACTTTACACACTTTACAGCTTCTAAGCGAATGACTTTGTGTAGTTTTATTATTTGTTTACACGTATGTTACTTCTTTATTTAAATAAAATTGCTATAACATCGTAATTGTTTTTACAGTTTCACTGTGAATCATTTGCATGATTAAATAGTGATCTCTCAAGTTATAATTATTAAATTATACTACCTTGTCAAAATTACAAAATTTTCCGGACACCAAAAATGTTAAAATGATTAAGAAAATGTAGAAAGTGTAGACACTACAAGTTGTTTGTTTTAATGCACATCAAAACTGTGTTCTTTGTAAATTTCGAAGAGAAATAAAAACGACAGTTTTCTGTCCTTTTTGTATTCTTTCTTTTTTATTTGAAGTATTTTCGTTTTAAAAATAAGTTACTTGCTATTCTATTTGTTGTGACCCTGTTAAAGGCCGAAATAAAGACACGGAAACACGGGGTTACAGGAACAAAGATATATTATTAAAGAAACACAATATATATATACAAGAAGTTGTATTCTGGACTGCCAGTAAAGAACTGGGTTGCAAGAAGTCAGTGAGTTGGAATGCTTCTCGCATTTTATTATGGATGGACGAGTCCATTTGTTCTTCGTACAGGTACGGCACCATTGCACTATTTTTATTGTGTTACTAATACTGCGTTCACTTATTTATGGATACATTCACATAACATTTTTCAACTAATGACATACTACTGAAAATGGCTTTGTTTTAAAAGAGAAATAACTCTTTAGTTGACTCATTATTTTCGATGACTTACGGGAAAATCATTTGGGAAAATTAACTTGCAAAATCTAGTCGTGTAATGAACACACATCTAAATGTATTTTACTTTTGCTAGAATATATGCACACAATTAACGTGCATTCATGGTAATCAGAATATCGAAATAAACAACAACAACAACAACTCTATAACTAAATGTGTATACATTTAAAAAGTATCGGAATCGAAATCGGTAAGTAAATCGGAATGGAGAAAATATTAGAATCGTTCCATTACTATTTTAAATATTCTACATCTCAAGAAAATGTCAGTTTTGAAAAGAAAAATATGGTAATGTAGTGTTGCTGGAGATAAACCACTTCTCTGTCTTGTTTTATAATGTTGTATACCCCGGGAACAATAATACCATGTTTTCACTATCCTGGATAGAGCAGATAGTAAGCTAAAATGCTCATAACAATGCTAGATATCCTAAATAGAGTTACTCGAGATAAAGAACTTCTCTGTATTTTTATATAATGTTGTATTCCCCGACAGCCGTAACTAAAAGTGAACACTATCCTGGACAGAGTACGTAAGATATCTACAGAAAGCTATTCGTAACATAAAGCAATAAGTATCCATTACGTTTATTATGAAGCAACTATTGATTGGACATATAATTCTCCATGTGTAAATATAATAGCTATTTCTTTGCAATAAATCGCTTAAATTCCGTTTTGCGTTTCGATATAAATATTTCATCTAACAAATGATTATATTTTGTGACTTTGCTTGCATTTTTCAAAGAAAACTCACATGCCTACGGGAGAAAATAATTATAACTCCCAGCCAATCTACGACGACTAAACTTCATTAGAACTTGAGGCGACATAGTATCTGACTATCACCACATGCCCTAGAGACGTTAACATATCAGTATATGAAAACATTCTCAATAATAAACACATACATAATAATGCGAATTAGATAAATCCCTTATATTAAACAAGTATAACCGTTTTCTGTCTATATCGCCATCTTACTGTCTTCTATTTTTGGTGAAGAGACTTAGAAAAATATATTTATGTATAAATGGCAACCCTACAATTGCAGATAATTCTACAACACCTTTACTACTGAATCTAATAGCAGTTAATTCATAGATACACTTAATTTAAAGTTAATACATTGTTTAATTCGGAGCATATTTTTTTCATTTTCAAGGCTTCTAGCAGAGTTTTAAGAAAAAATACCACCGGTATTAGCTCATCAGTTTGATTCTTGCGTATTAGGAATGAGCTCTAGAACCTTTAAATAAAAGGCTTATTAAGCATTGGACACCATAATCAATGTGTTTACTTTTAGTTTTGATATATGTAATAAAGATCCCTGATAATCTTGCTTGTTTGCCGGGATGTTTGCACATTTAATGTGAAAATACCCCAGCAAGCAAGTGGTGTTTGCACATTTAATGTGAAAATAACCCAGCAAGCAAGTAGTGTTTGCACATTTTATGTTAAAATACCCCAGCAAGGAAGGGATGTTTGCACATTTAATGTGCAAATAATTAAGAAAGCAAAGGGTGTTTGCACATTTAATGTGCAAACAACCCAGCAAGCAAGAGGTGCTTGCACATTGATTGTGAAAATACCCCAGCAAACAAAAGGTGTTTGTACATTCAATGTGCAAATAACCCAGCAGGCTAAGGGTGTTTGCACATTAAATGTGCAAACAACCCAGCAAACAACTGGTGTTTGCACATTTAATGTGCAAATAACCCAGCGAGCAAGGGGTGTTTGTGCATTGATTGTGAAAATACCCCAGCAAACAAAAGGTGTTTGTACATTCAATGTGCAAATAACCCAGCAGGCTAAGGGTGTTTGCACATTAAATGTGCAAACAACCCAGCAAACAACTGGTGTTTGCACATTTAATGTGCAAACAACCCAGCAAGCAAGGGGTGCTTGCACATTGATTGTGAAAATACCCCAGCAAACAAAAGGTGTTTGTACATTCAATGTGCAAATAACCCAGCAGGCTAAGGGTGTTTGCACATTAAATGTGCAAACAACCCAGTAAACAACTGGTGTTTGCACATTTAATGTGCAAATAACCCAGCGAGCAAGGGGTGTTTGCGCATTGATTGTGAAAATACCCCAGCAAACAAAAGGTGTTTGTACATTCAATGTGCAAATAACCCAGCAGGCTAAGGGTGTTTGCACATTAAATGTGCAAACAACCCAGCAAACAACTGGTGTTTGCACATTTAATGTGCAAATAACCCAGCGAGCAAGGGGTGTTTGCGCATTGATTGTGAAAATACCCCAGCAAACAAAAGGTGTTTGTACATTCAATGTGCAAATAACCCAGCAGGCTAAGGGTGTTTGCACATTAAATGTGCAAACAACCCAGCAAACAACTGGTGTTTGCACATTTAATGTGCAAATAACCCAGCGAGCACAGGTGTTTGCACATTGATTGTGAAAATACCCCAGCAAACAAAAGGGGTTTGCACAATCAATGTGCAAATAACCCAGCAAGCAAAGAGGGTTCGGACATTTAATGTGGGAACAACCCAGCAAGCAAGCGGTGTTTGCACATTTAATATTAAAATACCCTAGCAAGCAAGGGGTGTTTGCACATTTAATGTGCAAATAACCCAGCAAGCAAAGGGTGTTCGAACATTTAATGTGGGAACAACCCAGCAAGCAAGGGGTGATTGTACATTTAATATTAAAATACCCTAGCAAGCAAGGGTTGTTTGCACATTTAATGTGAAAATACCCCAGAAAGCAAGGGAGGGGGTTGCACATTAAATGGGAAAATACCCCAGCAATCAAGGGTAACAAGTTGTCTACTTAGATTTTCATTATCAATAACAGACGCAGTGTATCATTTGCTTTAAAAGGCGAATGAGACAAGAAGTGGTAATAATAGAGGAATAGTTGAAGCAGTAGATGTATCTCCAGCATAATAGAGGGGGATTACCTTGATCACGTAAATAAATAAATTATTTATACGAAAATAAAATAAAAGAGAAAATAAATTAGTACGAGGATTATAAGAGTGAAAATAGAGAAAAAGAAAACTACAATATTGATCGCATGGGTCAAAGAAAATCTTGTTTGATTTTAAATATGAATAAGCCCCGCGTGCGTGGTGCCCCTCTGTATGTGACTAGATGTGGCGAGTGTAAAATGCAATAAATTTGGGCAATTTGGGGCATTCTGGTTCGTGCCCCCAGAGGGTTAAAGGCCCTTCCCCTTTGACCCCCCCGGGGGCGCGAACAAGAATTTTTCTGAGGTCAAGGATGCTCAATTTATATCCAGAACAATTGCCTTTACATTTTGGCCAAGTTTCAGAAAAATTGAATGGATGGATCAAACGTTATGGGAGAAAAGGGTCATTATTTGCCATTTTTGGGGGCTTTTGATCCCCTGAGGGCGCGAACCATATTTTTTCCAAGGTCAGCGATACTTATTTTCTATTAGGAACAATTGCCTCCACATTTTGACCAAGTTTCAGAGGAATTGAATGGATGGATGAAAAGTTATGGGGCAAACCATGCCATGTTTTGCCATTTCGGGGCCTTTTGACCCCCTGGGGGGCTAACCAGATTTTTTTTTCAAAAATTGGAGAATGTCACTTTCTAACCTGACCAAAGTTGCAACTTCATGCAAAATTTCAGAGAAATTCAATGGATTGTTGCGGAGAAAAATCCGGACGGACGGACGGACGGACGGACATGCCTCAAAACATAAGTCCCCCGATTTTAAAAATCGGGGACCAATAACAAGCATACAAATTTATCTGAAAAGGCGAGATAATTTCGCTTACTCAAAGATAATTGAATTTGAGTATAACTCCTTCTTCTGTTTCTCTGTCAATGTACATTCGCACGAATGTGTCAGTGTTTAAGCAGGCACTGTGTTCGTTGTCTTTATTGGTGGTCTCGTGAGCGCAGCGGCCACGGTATATATTAAAATATAGATCTCACATATTTTTATTTCACTTCTTGCTGAGGAAATAAAATGTATTTACTCTTTTATTCTCTTCATGTTTTCTTTTGCGTTTGCGTATTTATCATCGAGAATAATTCCGTTTCGTACGAAATCTACTACCTGTCCGGTTGGTTCTCGCCTGCATTCGCTATTTATAATGAAAAGCTAATTCATACAAAGTAAAACTTATAATTTCCTAACTTCAATTGTATAATATTTACCTCGCACAGTTGTTACCAATATATTTTTAGCTGCATTTGACTAGTTGATACTTAGGTTAATTAAGAAAAGAAAGTCCTTAAGACGTAGTATTATAATAAACTCGTCATGGGGTATGTAGTAAACACTAGTACTCGAAAGTACATTATTACAATGCATTAAGGCTGATCTTACATATTAGCTCGGCAAAGATAAGAGTAGGTGATCCAAGTGACCGCCCCGAAACTTTGTACTTCGTATTCTGATACGGGGTTTACATCAACATTTGATAGACACAAAAAATAGTCTTTAAATATAAGAAGACAAACTAACCTAAACCAATGTTTTACTCTATAGCATCTCCATTATATATTAATAAAATTAACTTAATTGATACCCTTTTTATATTAACCTTAAACTATTGAATTATTTCGCCAAGGTTTTGGTTGGTTAAGTAGCGATCGTGCATCAAGATATACAGGCACACTTTTTATTTTGATTTTAAACGTTTTTCTTCACGACTATGCTCATTTATCCAATATGCACTTGTGTGCAGAAAAAAGATCGTTAGTAAAGTTTTCTATTCCTCACACAATCGCGAATTATGCAAGGACTTTCGAGAATGATTGTTTCGCAAAGTGCCTTCAAAGCACTTCTATATGGTCATACCTTATGCTCCTTGCATTCCGACGACATTATTCAACAAACGGAATGTTTTACTGTTTTCTATTATTTGTTTATTTCACTTTATTTAGCTTCTACTGTTCAGTACTGTCTACTATTGATATCGGTAACGTTAGTTTAAGATTTTACGATGGACATTAAAACTCCAGCACACTGTAACTGAGAACTGATTGGTACTTATCACATTTGCGTTGTGCAATACTATATAAGAATGTAATACCAATTACTTAAGACATGTACTCAACCATTGCTTATGGAATGAGACCAATCTACCT
Organism: Sepiola atlantica; assembly: GCA_963556195.1. Classification (NCBI taxonomy): domain Eukaryota; kingdom Metazoa; phylum Mollusca; class Cephalopoda; order Sepiida; family Sepiolidae; genus Sepiola; species Sepiola atlantica. The sequence goes on along the minus strand of OY744536.1, from coordinate 11,900,654 downwards.
TCGGTTCGGTTAGAAATTCAATACAGATTCCTGAGTTGAACATAAATATATCATAATCTGATGAAACGCGCCGTGTGGTAAATTATATTCGTTAAACTTTCTTTCTTTCGTTAAGTCCAAAACTATTTAAATTCTGCATCACAGTATTATTTGTTATAGCAATTTTTTAGGGGGGGGGATTAAAACCTTTGCCGAAGGAATTATTTTTTAAATTATTATTCTCCTTCTTACTACACACCGGAAGGAAGGCCGGAAGTTAAATCAACCAAAACGTTGTGAGGAAAACATCGAAGATAATAAAAATAATAGCAATTAAAATTGTCCTCATTTAAAAAGTCATAAACACGAAACTATCTCGACTATGTTTCTTATTCAGTAATTTTTACTAAAATTCAAACAATTTTAAATAAGAAAAATATAAAACAAACGCTTTCAAATCGTATTGAAAAGTAAAACTTTAAAACTATTTATAATTGAAATCGTTTACTCTAAGCCTTTCCCTCAGTAATATGTTTCCAACTAGACAACATTAACATAATGGGGAAACATAACGTGAATTATACATAACATTTTAACATAGTGATCATTCGATAGCAGACAGTATATTTTAGAGAAATTGTATCTCGAAGCGAAGTTAACTATTTAATTTGGTACCCAATAGGAATAGGTAAATCAATTTGGTTGAAATCACATTTGGTCAATTTTCTAAGAACAGTATCTGATCAACCTCAGGAGTTCCAAACGTAGTCAGCTTAAATTGAATAGTAGAAAAACTTGATTATAGTGCCGCGTGACTTGTTGTATAGCTTACATAAACTAAAAGTGTTTTGTCATTGTGTATTGATTTACTCCGCTCCAGGAGTTAGGTACAAGCCAGTTTTTATCTTACTCCCACACGTAAGATGTTACCCAAGGTCGGGTCGGGAAAGTGGGGTTAAAAAAGCCAGCGCTCGAGAGGTGAGCACTCTGGCCATTAAAAATTGCCTCGGCAGCTCCGTCGGCATTCCCCGGTAGGAGCGCCTCAGGCAGTAAGCAATAAACTTACTCCTCCCCAAAGAGGGAAGGCGAAGCCTGGGATGGTGGACCTTCTAGAACTGCACAGGACAGACACTAGACCGGCGTAAATCAAGACCCGAAGACCAAGACAATACCAGTCTATGGGGTGCAGTATCCATCGGAACATATACTACACTTTGATCTTAGCCAAAAGGCCAATAAAGGTGTCATTGTGTTATTTATCTACCTCCCACAAGGTAAGATGTGACACAAGGTCGGGAAAGTGGGATTAGAAAAACCAGCACTCGAGAAGTTGAGCACTCTGGCCATTAAAAATTGCCTGGGCAGCCCCGTCGGCATTCCCCGGTAAGGGCGCCTCAGGCAGTAAGCAATAAACTTACTCCTCCCCAAAGAGGGGAGGCAAAGCCTGGGAGAGTGGACCTCCTAGAACTGCACAGGACAATCCCATAGACCGGCGTAAATCAAGCCTCGATGGCCAAGACAATACCAGTATTGGGTGCAGCATCCATCGGAACAGATACTACACTTTGATCTTAGCCAAAAAGTTGTTCTTGGCCTTTTAGCTAAGATCAAAGTGTAGTATCTGTTCCGATGGATACTGCACGCGCCTGTCCTGTGCAGTTCTAGGAGGTCCACCCTCCAAGACTTTGCCTCCCCTCTTTGGGGAGGAGTAAGTTTATTGCTTACTGTCTGAGACGCCCCTACCGGGGAATGCCGACTGGGCTGCCCAGGCAATTTTTAAATGGCCAGAGAGCTCACCTCTCGAGCGCTGGATTTCCAAACCCCACTTTCTCGACCCGATCTTGGGTCACATCTTACTTGTGGGAGTAAGATAAAACTGGCCTTGTGCCTAACTCCTGGGGAGGAGTAAATAAAGACCAAGTCATTGTGTAGCCTGACTCACATTCCTAAGTAAAAAGAAAGTGATGTTGGTGAATTGAAAAAGGTAAAAACGGAATTAACGAAACACAACAAAGTGTCAATGCATGAAAGTTGTTAGTATTAAAGAATTGTTAATTCGTGTTTTTACATTTGAAAAGTCAATGTGTTTTTGTTTTAGCGCGCTTTCTTTTGATCGGCTACTCTGTGACTGGTCTTAACTGCTTTGAACTTCGTGTTTGTAAGTTTGAAAAGCCAGTTTGTGTTTCTTTTCTTTGTAGAATAGAGTAAACTCCGTTTAAGAAGTGCGTGTATGTATTTTTCCATTCCTTTTTCTGTGTTTGAGTATGTGTCGAGTATGTGTGGGATCTATATCAGGAAGTTTATAGATCTTTTCATTCCTACATGAACTCGGTAAAAAGCTTGTAGCGCGCTATCTTTTGACCGATCGTTCTGTGATTTGTCCTAACTGACTTGAAAATCTTGACTTTATTTGATTCGTTTATCTCTAAATACGGTATTTAGAGATAAACGAATCGAACACAGTCAAGACGTTCAAGTCCACGGAACGAGTTTTCTTTAGGAAGGTAAACGTGTTTTACTCTGCTAGTGTAACTTGTTCTTTTTTAACTTTGTCCTTTTTGCTTTTATTAACGCTTCTTTCACAAACGTGTGATAGATTTCTAAGTGTAATTTCGATACGAATATTATTTTTTTTGCTCACGTAATAATTATAATAACTATAGCTTTTAAGAATATGTTAATCATTTGTTGTGGAGCTGATACGAACGATTATTTCCTCACTTCCCCGTAATAACAGTCGAAATCTTTCGTCAGTCTTTCGTTGGAAATGGGAATGTCGCTTTCTCAACCAAGCTGCTGTAGACAGACACTCATGACAGTCAAGTGAGTCGCGTCACATTACTGTTTTTGCTAACTAATTAATGGAACTTTTACTAGATATAACCGGGCATATTTCGCCTTTTCAGTAAGATAGTACTGCGACTAGCCTGCCATTAATTCTAGCATGTTTCTGTTTAAGTTGCATGATTGTTGCGATACTATGTTTTTAAGGCGGCGTTCTCTGAAGGCACTGTTTGTTATAGACAGTGTTCGTTTAAGTGTGGTAGCCTTGGATCCGTCTGGCAGAGGGAAATGCTGATTGACGTTTGTCTTTCTGTTGCCATCATTCGCTGTCCTGTTGGAATCATGGTATCCGCAGTAATAGGGTCTAGTTTTATTTACTTGATTATACAATAATACATACTTATTTTCTTTATTCATGTATTACTTGTAACTCTATCACTTTCTAACCGTGTAAACGATTCTCCCCCATGATCATCGGCCCTAGAACTAAACTGAGTCGTGTATTATTCATAGATACATATTTTATCATTAATATATGCATTATACGGCATAATCACGTTGACACACCAGTTCCCGTCAGATCACCGGAGTTAAGCAACATTGAGCCTGGTTAGTACTAGATGGGTGACCATTTGGGAATACCAGGTGCTGTATTTGGACACCTAGCTATGGGCAAATAGCGTCGTCAACCCGCGTAGCGACTATGACAAAACCTACTGAATAACAGTCACCAGGAGTGATCAAAATCCTGATGTTGAGTGTGATGGTGATATGCATTATAGATGGTAAATTATGCTGGAGATATACAACACGGTGTACTGTCTAAAACTTTCGGCATTCATATTAAGACAAACGTAAGTAAATCGATTTATATAAGTGGCTATGTATAATACCCTTCTACACTAACCAGAAGGATACGGACATCATATTTATAAGTTTAGGAAAAAGATTTAGGAATAACACCGGACGTGGATTATGGAGTTTATTTAATAAATAAACTGTTAAAACATCATATGTCGTCATCAATAACTAAAATCCGAAAGTCCGAGACGAAGAATAAAATCACTTTTGTTCATTGGTTTTTGAGTTATGATTGATCAAAGAAATGAGCATAGGCCATTCTTGAGTCTATTAAGGGATAGAGCGCTCTCGCGCCTCCCTTGATTAACTGTTAAAACATCATGTGTCGTCATCAATAACTAAAAGCCAAAAATCCGAGACGAAGAATAAAATCAAAGACTACCACCCAGTCAATGGGTAGAAAGTCCAATGTAACCATATTTAACGCACCACTGTAAAACATATTTTCTTTTACGCCATATGAACATTTTCCGGTTTATTTAATGCCGAATCCGGCCATTTTCGTAAAAGTGTTTCTACTTTAAGTTCTTTATATCTTGAAATATGTATTCATGTTGTTTGGTTTGGTTGTTTTTTTTTACGGCATATCGAATATTTCTGTTTTTTTTAATATCGAATCCGCTCATTTTCGTAAAAGTTCTTATGCTTCATATTATTTATATAATCAAATATTTATTGATGGTGTTTAGTTGGTTGTTTTTTAGAGGGAGATTTTTTTGGCTTTGCGGAATATGATTAAGTTTTGCAAAGGGAAAGAAAAAACAACAGCATCAATGTTTGGTGCATGTTTTGTTTAGGAAGCCAGTATCTTCAGACAGCCTTATCTGATAACACCAGAGAAAATGTTTACACTTGCGCTATGTACATCAATAAAGGTTCACCTACGTTCTTTTAATACAGTAAACTCTTGTACATAGATTCGGATATTTACTGGGATGCGTGATCAAATAGCTTCTTGTCGTTGAAATAAAAAATAATGCGTCTATGAGTATGCCCGTTTTACATCCTAAATAATTCAATTAGATTCCACCGAAATCTGGGTCATAATAATACTTTGTTATTCAATACACAACTTCCACAGTGTAACGCACATCCCATGGCACCGTATACTTCACCTTGTCCTTGAATGCCTATAATGACATTCAATATATTACATTAATGTTATCGCAAACACATTAAAATTCTGTTAGCAAGATTTTACAACGTTTACAAAGTATGAAAAAATCATTTAAAACACGGCGTCAGTTGAGCACCACAAAAGTCCATTTACCTTTTAAAAAATCTATTTTCTTTCCGTCTTTCCTTTGTTTACAGAGAAATATTTTTCAACTAATGACTTGCCAAATACATGACAATCAAAGTCACGCGGAAGAAAGTAAATATTTGAATTAAGGGGGGAAAGTCAATGGCATTAGAGTGAATGACTCGATTCGTGAATCTTCAAACACGTAATGATAAAAGCAAACATCAAAAACAAGGGAGATAATCCTTAAAAGTTTACATGACTTAACAAAGGAAAGTCTTATTTAATGCACTGTCGTTAAAACGTTTTATGCACTTCACCGAAATCAAACAACGAGTAAAGGCGTCGTGTTTTATTTTATTATTGTGAAAAGGGAGGAAATGGAAAAACGCTATAAAAGGATAACGTTTCGTGATATTTTTGGGTTTATTGTTCATCTTGTACCGTTCTTTTAACTATACATAGTTATTGTGTTTTTTTGTTTATTTTATCTTATACCGTTCCTTTAAGTATACTTAGTTATTGTGTCTTTTTGATTATTTAAATATATATATATATACCGTTCTTTTAACTGTACCTTGTTATTGTGTGTTTTTTGTTAATGTATTTATCTTATACCGTACTTTTAATAATACCTAGTTATTGTATTTTTGGGGGTATTTTTAAAAAATCTCATACCATACTTTTAACTGTATCTTGTTATTGTGTGTTTTTTGTTTATTTTTTCATCTTATACCGTACTTTTACCTATACTTAGTTATTGTGTCTTTTTGGTTATTAAAAAAAATTATATACCGTTCTTTTAACTGTACCTTGTTATTGTGTGTGTATTTCTCTTTTTTATCTTATACCGTACTTATTACTATACCTAGTTATTGTGTCTTTTTGGTTATTCTGAAAATAAATCTCATACCGTTCTTTTAACTGTACCTTGTTATTCTGTGTTTGCTTTTGTTTATATTTTCATATTATACCGGATTTTAAACTATCCCGAGTTATTTTGTTTTTTTGTTTATTTTGTCATTTTATACCGTTCTTTTTAACTATTGTTTTAGTTATTGTGTTATTTTGGTTTATTTTTTATCTTATACCGTTTACTTAACTATACCTACTTATTGTGTGTTCTTTCGTTCATTTTTTCATCTAATAACGGGCTTTTTAACTATACATAGGTATTTAAAAAAAACATCATGGAAATCGCCCAAGACAAGGCGTGACACCAATTCATGTAACGAGTTAAAAAAGTGTTATATAAATAGATTCCGACCCAGTAAACAGCAATTATTCCCCCTTTGTCAGGAACATCGCTCATGGAATGTGAAGATAAAACTAAAGAAGCGATAGTTACGAGGCATTCGAACGTATAGCGAAGGCCCACTTTCTAATCTCTTTAATGTTTTATGGTTTCAATCCTTTTTATTTAACAATAGTGTCTTCATCAGCAGAGATTAAACAGCAATTGTGTAATAAGTGTCTGTTTTTTCTTTTATTTCGTAAGGGGGGAGATAAAACAAAAAATGAAGAACAGAGAAAACGTCATGCTTTGCGCTTTTTTAGATAAGGACTTATGATTTACATTATTATGAGTATTCATCTTTCATGTTATTCTCTAAACATCTCGGGCCGATATCACCTCTGACCTTATTGAGATGCGTATTGTTGAACTCGGGAATCTGTAAGACAATATTTACAACATGTATGGAATTTCGAATTGTAGTCTTCATCTAATCAACAAGAATAACCTCCAAATTGAGAATACTCTTTTTGCTCTGTATTATTGGGACAATAATAAAAAGCAAAATAATTATTCAACATGTCGAACTATTTTCGTACTTTTTCCTAAGAAAATGAAAGAAAACGGCAGTACTAATACTATTTATTTTTATACTATTTCAGCTTAGTTAATTAATAATTTTAACTTTTTCTACAAGTTTTATATATGATCGTACTGGTATACTATTTATAAGAACATACTCTTTTATTCCTGTATAATTATTCAGAAGAATATTAAAATAAGTACTAGTTAGAATATAATACATTTTCTTCTGTATTCTTCTGTTATTAATTGTTAATGTACATCCAGTATACAAAGAATGCACAACCGAGCGATGCCAGTAACGATAAAGAAAACGCAGATCCTTTAAAATAAACGTCGATTATCAAATCAGCGGTTCGATTAAGGTAAGCAGATATAGATTTCCTTAAAATACACAAGCCTCGATAGTAGGCAATAGTGACTAGTAAGTAATATGTAGGGGGCATTTATCCAGCAACTTTCTAACATGTTGGGAACGTTGCTTGCAGATAATCGACGTAATATCTCGCAATCGTCAGCAGAAAAGGCTAACACTCTGTTGGATCAATGAATTTGAACATTTGTTACAGATATTAAATTACATGCGCTAAATCAATCTGCCAACCTAGAGTATTCAATTGAAATTTCTCACGTAGATAACCACTTTTGAAATCGTCTGGATCATTTTTTGGTGCGATGATACTCTTAAGATGAAGTGGTTAATGCCTCTCGAAGTATTTTTAGTCTTCAACGTGAAGAGTGTATGTAACTGAATACATGAATTGGTTGTGATTGTACTCATTTAAATTGATAAAGCTGAACTAATAATGTATTTTTATAAATATGTAAAGTTATAAGTAACATTTTAACAGTGTTCTCATGAACCCAATCGGCTCTACCGCGCTCGAATATTTGCTTATTTACTTGCGACCATATACTAATTATAAATGTATGCAAAACTATTAAACCATAGAGATAACCGTCTAACTTTTATTCAATTAATCATGTGCAGTGACTTATTTTTACAGACATTATACTACACCATTACATAATATAACAATGCTTGATAGTCCGTAAGAAAGACAAAACAAACCAAACTGAACACTAACTCAAATATAAGTAGATCAAAACACTAAATTTGGGTCGCTTATAAATTAAATGCGTTTGAACTAAATTCAGGAAAAAACAAATGTTTCAATAGTGCCCGGATTTCGGGGATTGTTCAAAATACAGTACTTGTTCTGTACTTTGTGTAAAGAGGAAGACATTCTTTTAACTTAGTCAATTTTATTTCTCTCTCGTCTAAATCATCCCCGACATAAACACACGATAATGAGTATAACTTTCCCCTTGTGAGGAGGGCAATACAATAAAGAAATACGCTACGCTCATAAGTGGATGTCTGTCTTTATCTACATATTTTACAACGTATCCCCGCATTTTGCATCATCTAATTCAGAATTAAAATATCCACTGGAAAAGCTTCAATAAACGCAATTCACCTGTTTAGCCACAGTCGCCCGGAATATCTATGCAATTAGTGTTGGTATTACAATATTAATGAAAGCAGTAAAACCGACAGAATTGAAACTACATTCCATCGTCTGTGTCGTTATTTATTTAAGTGCTCGGTTTGTGAATAATTAAGTATTGCTAAAAATTGTGTCTAATGGTATTCTGTTTCTAACTTTTGGTAGGCTGAATATAGTCTTGCGAGGCGGTTCCAGAAGTAGTCACAATTATGAAGTGCTGGTAAACCAATATTGCAATATGTATCCTGCAAAGTGAGGGTCACAAGAAGCCATAAAGTCTTCGACTATATTACGCTACGTTTATACCCCGTCTAACGAGGACGTCCAAATTTAAACTGACAGTTTCATTCACATGATTCTCCAAATCGCGGCGTATTATCAACCGTCCGCCTTTGCTACTAAAACTAGCAGATGTGTACCATTACAAATTAACGCCTAAGTATAAGAAGTACCCTTCATCGTTTAACGTGTAATGAAAACTAAAATCCTGTACTCAAAATAATTTTTTTTTTACTTATAAGTTGTCATTAACTTATTCTACAATTAAGATATGATCAAAAATATGTTCTCTGTTGTATACTTATAATTACTGAAAATATGATTTTATCTTCTCTGATTTTCATGAGTAAATATTAAAAACACGTAGAAGATTTTCATTAAATAATGTCTGCATCGTTAATCCTGCATATTCCTTTCCGGGGTCGTCTTATTAACTCAATCCGGATTCTGTGTTAACTGTATTGCTTAGAGCATCATGTTGCTTTTCTTTTTATTTACCCAACTCTCTATTTAAGATCAATAGTTCAACCAGGGCAACGTAGATTACTTAAATTATTTATATATTTATTTTGAAACTATAGTTGGCGGGAATGTAGGTTGCTTCCTAAATCCACATATTCAGTGTAATTTCCTAACCAAGTTGCTCAGCGGGTACCACTAGGCACCTGTCTGTTTCGGAACTATCATAACCTCTCTTTACTGAATGATTATTTATAATAATTCGTCTCTAATTTAATATATGAACATATTCGATCTATCGGAAAATTGGATATGTTAGTTCCGATTTAATATCGAGCAATCCTTTTTATCAATACTAAGTGTTAAGGTGTTTGAGCTGATACGGCCAATCTGCTATTCAAAGTGTCATTTCGGTCTTTTGAATATTGTGTCAATCATATAGCGGGTTAAGTTCGAAATAAATACAATTGGAAAATTACAAACAACAATGTCGCTGTCTACCGTTTAACAATTTCTATAGTAAGACGTGTACTGAATTCACAAGCATTACGGTTTTAGCACATTTGATGTTTGAGGATGGGCGAGTTATTTGTGAAAATGTTATACATGTAAACATTACCTCATGCCTTAATGATGTCCGTGTCAAACGCCAGTGCACGGGATCTTTTTTGTTATGAATAACAGAAACACACGTAATGTCAAACCATAATCCTCGTGTAAATGCATTTTCTGTGACATCTTTGCATTTGGAGCATTAGTCACCATTTGATTTTGTTGATAGGTAACATTAACTCGGCAACGTTCCCAAATGGGAACATTAACTCATCTAAAGAACGGTTTACAATATAAGCATATCATGTGCAGCATTTATGCTATAGTACTAGTTAAATATAAACTTTTAACAACAATTACATTCTATAATAAATTGTAAAAGGTTAACTCGGCAACATTTCTACATCGAAGACTAAACTTCTCAAAATTGCATTATTGCAAAAGTTTAGGTCTTCAACCGGCCTTTTGGCCAAGATCAAAGTGTAGTATCTGTTCCGATGGATACTGCATCCCATAGACTGGTATTGTCTTGCTCTTCGGGGCTTAAGTTACGCCGGTCTGTGGGTTTGTCCTGCGCAGTTCTAGGTGGTCCACCCTCCCAGGCTTTGCCTCCCCTCTTTGGGGGGAGGGGGGAGAGTAAGTTTATTGTTTACTGCCTGAGGCGCCCCTGCCGGGGAATGCCGACGGGACTACCCAGGCTATTTTTGCTAGGCCAGAGTGCTCACCTTCTCGGGCGCTGGCTTTTCAAATCCCACTTTCCCGACCTTGTGTCACATCTTACCTTCTGGGGGGGGGGAGATAAATATAATATATTTTAAGTCTTCACGTCTTGTGCATGGTCCGTCTTAGCTGTTTGGTTTATAATTCAAATGGCTGCCAACTATCTGCACACGTTGGGTTCTTTGAACACTGACGGTTCAACCGGTGCATTCATGAAGACTGCCACCTGACACGAACAAGATCTCAAAAATAATTATTGTCAACACGTGTTTACGTAACAATCAATCACTTTCTATATTGGACTTCAATACGATTATATATAGGAAAAAGCTCCCACGCTGCTGTGACAGTTTGCCACTAGAAATATCATTTTTTTTAAATAAGAGAATCCTTTCTTTGTGCGGCGATTTGAGCCTAAGTTCTACGTTCATTTGGGAAATGTGTTTTGCAAAAAATATTGTGTGACAGTAGATGCTTCTCTTCTGAAATCTGGAGATTTAAAGCTTACATAGCAATCACCTCGAAACTGACATGTTACCGGACAGATATCGAGTTGTGTTAATTGTGTAGTTGTTTACTAGTCTCAAAACATACACCACGTTAATTACGAACAGCAAATTATGGAATTTCTCATCAGTCAACTATTTTATCTTATTAACAAAATAGGAGAGTAGAAAGTGAACCTTGGGTTTACTTTCGGCAGCCTCATTCCTCTCGCTTCCCTTATTTTGTCCTTTAGTCCTCACATTCTATGAGCGATGTTTCTGACAAAAGGGGGAATAATTGCTGTTTTCTGGGTCAGAATCTATCCATAACACTTATCGTTGGCTAGTTGTTACCTTGAAGTAGTATTTTCTGATCTCCTTACATCAAGTGTCTTCATACTTGGCCATGATTTGGATCAAATAAATATTCCGATTTAATAGATTTTATCCAAACCCTTCGTATAGGACATAGTCTAGCTCCATTAAACCGATCTCAATATTCCTCTCCTTCTGTCCATCAAATTAATTTTCTTTTGTTTTAGGATCAACCATAAACAATTAATATTTTCAAATCAGTTTTTGTTATTTTCATATTTCAGTTGGCTGATGAAATCAATCTGAATCTGCTTCCTTTTCTACTACTGAACACATATTCTCGTGTACAACTTAATAATTTTATTCGCCATCATTATTACTGATTTTGTTTCATACTTGTTATTCGTGCCTCTGGCGAAACATATATAAACTCCATACATAACATATTTTATAAACGCACAGTCTTACTTTCATAGTTTTGCAGTTAAGGACATGTGTTTTTGTTATGGTGACTTACCTATGAACATCATGGACTCTTCCTCTTTGCTCAATAAATGCCAACGGCAATTAACTCTCGCCGGAATCCAGTAAGATAGTCGAACTCTACTTACCAGGCACATATTTCTCCCCTCTGTACTCTATTTTCTTAATATACTTGTTTCTACTTTATACCGTGTTTGTGTCTTCATTTCGGTCCCTTTAACAGGGACACAACAGTTTTTCATCAGTATATTAGAAAAATAAAACCACATGTTAATTTATGCTCAAGTGTTCAATACAAATAGGAGGCGAGGGGACAGGACCCGTTATTATTAATATCTGTAAGATATTAAAAAGAAAGTTTGCTGGTCATTTTTTATAGTTTAATCCTTATCGAATCTCTCGCATTTCCAAATTTATCTTTAAAACATTATTTTCCTTATTAGTTTTGTGTTCTATAAATCACGTACTGCCACAATTCACTTTACTCCCTAAGATGTCAGAGTATAATACAAGGTCGGTTTTTAATAGAGAACACTATCTCTGCCAGAAAGGGAACTCCCGATCTCGACTGAGCTTCAATCTATGATCCCCTCTCTAAAACATTCACAATAAAAACTCGTCTAACTAAAACAACTATCAATAATTTATGTGTCTCCTTCTGTATACCTAAACCTAAACTAACCCTCGATGAGCACATTTTCTTTCCGAGAATTGCCCGTCTGTGGGACACGTTATCAGAGGGCTGCCTCCTGGTTGACTACAACAATACTGTGTTTAAGTCGAATGTAAGCAGATTCTTTTTGATCCGTCCTTTTAAGCAATCCATCGTTGTAATTCTCCTCGATAATTCACTGTAAACTTAACAAACTCGAACACTTATCATCAAATAGCGTTGGAACTTTGATTAGGTGTAAGTCGATAGTTAAAACAAAAGGACAAACATGAAAATTGACTCCGTTTGAATGCTTTTTCTATCACTGACCGGCGTCACCTACTACACTTTGAACACAGTCTGAAATCCAGTGAGTTCTAAACCATAAACTCATAGGTATGATGAGCGAATAAAGTGTCAGTTTATTGTAAACTGTATTGCGCTGCATAAATCAATCGGTAAAACCTTCCGTGCAAAGTTATTACCGAGATAAATAATTCAAAGATAAATTGATTTTCCTGATGTTTGCTTGTGATCTTTTGAAGCAGTTAAGAAAACGTCATAAATAAATTGCATGCATCAATGAATAAAACATATATGTATTGGGTCACGTAAGATGTTATTTTGCTGTTGCTTGAGACATAACGAAAAGTATATACGTGGACATGTCAAATAATGTTTCCTCTAGAAAAGAAAGAAATATTAATGAAATATTGATTGATTTTTATGCCTTAACAAATACAAACGGACGATAAATGCTGGCGTACGAATCGCCTCATGAATATCGGTGTAAATTATGGATGTCCGTGTGCCAAGTTCAAGTCGAGTCATTAATACCGTAATAACATTCATTTATATTATGAGTAAACAAATAAAGTTATTGGCAAAATAACACATTCTTCAACTTTTTTTTTCAATTTATTATCTTTTTGCTTTTGCTCGGGATGAAACATCCTACCAGATGCCAGATATTCACCCGCTATTTCAGAAACTCTAACCAGGAGATCCTTTTAAGATTCCAACCGTCACTTTAAGCGTAATTATTTGTATCTCTCTTGCACATAGTTCGACGACTATATTCGCAAGTGAGTTTTTGACATTATTTTTCATAAGCCCGCTTGCTTTTATAATTACTGGAATGTGGTGATTTTTATAATGGCGTACATAGGACCTTGGTATTTAGTTACATTCTCCCTCTCAGTTCTGGTTAAGCCAGCATAATTAAGGAACAATGACTTTAAACGTGGTTGCTACTTTTCCCTTCTTGTCATATATATCTGTGTCAGGTTGAGCAGTTATGTTGTCTTTATATGTACCTTTAAGAATTGCATAGTCATATTGGATGGTATATTACTTATGTCCGTCTGTAGAAAGTAGTAGCTGTCCTCCAGCAATACCTTACAACGTGATGTCAGATGGGGCACTCTCTCTATTTCTGTGTTTCCCTCTCTCTCTCCCTCTATATATATATATTATATATATAGGTATATATATATATATATATATATTAACACACATATATATATATATATGTTAATATATATGTTATGGTGCTGTACCTACCTACAGAGAACTAATGGACTCGTCCACCTTATAAATACGGGAAGCACGTGACACTTGTTCTCTTCTTCTCAGGCAAACCGGCAATGGCGGTTGAGAGCACATCTCCTTGTAATATCTTTCTTTCTATTATATAATATATACCTTTGTTCATTTAAACCATGTGTTCCTGTGTCATTCATTCAGCCTTACCCAGGTCCACAACAAATGGCGACGAGGCAATTCGAACTCTTGGGTCAAAAAACTGAAAATACCACGTGAAAATGCACTCACACAGTTAATGCAGGAAACCGCACGCAAAAAAAAAACAAAAAAGAAAAAAAACAAAAAACAAAGGTTTTTGCCGTACGGTCGAGAGAAGAAAAGAGAACTCAACTGAAAAAAAACAAAAAACACGTTGAATTCTTAAGTGCGAGAAAATTGATTTCTTTTAAGAAAAAGAAAACTGAAATGGACCTGTTGTGCTCTAAGTTTTAAAACTGCTTATCGGAAAAAAACAGCTTGAAATTGGGTGCGCGTTCCTCTAGTTTGGGAAAACTAGTTAAAAAACAAAAAAAAACAACTGAAATTGAATGCGCGTTTTTTTCTCTAGGTTGGAAAACTAAAAAAACAAAACAACGGAAATACCGAACACGAAGGAAGCGAGTATTGTTTTTTTTTAGACGAACGTCACAGCGAGTTTTTTTTGACGAACACACACAAAAAAAAATGAAACCGACACCACGTGCTTCATTTTAAGAACAGATAAGAAACAAAAACATGAAATGAACACACGTGCGTTACTCCATAAATAAAAAAAAGACGCACGATAAAAAAAAAGGTCAGTTTTATTTTCTCTCTCTTTTTTTCCGACTTGTACTGAAATATTTTAAAATGCAGAGAGAATTAATTGTGAAACAGATTTTTTTTCTCTTCGTTAAAATTAAAAACGTGTATAAGAAAAGAACATTACATAATCTTTTCATAACTAAAAGGGCGTCTTGCCAACGCTTATTTAAAGAAAATAACTTCTTATAAATTCATTAAATAACGAGAAAATATTAATTTTCAAAATAAAAAATAAAAAAATAAGTGAATATACGCGTATATAGAGAAAAGGAAAAGTTTCATAATCTTTTCATAATTAAAACGGCGCCTAGCAAACGCTAATTTAAAGAAAAGAACTCTTATAAAATCATAAGATAATGAGAAAATATTAATTTTCTAAATAAAATCAGAAACTAAATGGTTGAATATGGAAGATATTAAGTCTATAATCGCCGAACTAACGAAATTCCAAATCTCCAGGCAACAACAAACTGAGGAAAGATTTCAAAAGCTTTTATTACAACAGAACCAACATATTTTATTACACAAAAAGGAGTATGATGAAAGATTGGAATTTCTGATACAAACAATATCGCGCAGTGACCAAAAAAATGAAAAAGACGACACGTTTTCGCAGGACGCAATTTGGAACAGTATTGATAATTACTCATACACGGAAAATAATACATTTGAAGAATATTTCCGAAGATATGAAGACCTATATAAAATTGACTGCGGTGGTTGGAGTGATGCGAAGAAGCTACGCCACCTTCTTAGAAAACTAAATACCACAGAACATACGAAATTCGTGGATTTCATTTTGCCTCGGAAAACCAGCGAGCTAACTTTCGTAGAAGCGGTTGGTTTATTGACAGAACTGTTTAGTCCAAGAACTACACTATTCCACAAAAGATGGAAGTGCATGAACCTGGTAAAGAAAGACGACGAAGACTACGCTACTTTTGCATCGATAGTGAACAAGCATTGTGACGATTTTAGACTAGCTGAATTAAGTGCAGATAATTTCAAGTGTCTAATTTTTGTACAAGGTTTAATCTCAGGAAATGACACGGAGATAAGGCGTAGAGTTCTAAATAAATTAGAGAATGAACCAAGCCTTACGCTGCAAAAGTTGGCTGAGGACTGTCAAAGATTTGTAAATGTAAAACAGGACTCAAAAGACATTGAATTGTCCGGCATTGCGCACATAAAAAAGGTACATCAAAAAACAAAAGCTCAACCTTATAGAAAAATAAGAAATAATAATTTTGATGTAACAAAGTCAAACCAAACCAGTAAAAAAATAAATAAATTGCCACCAAGCCCTTGTTCACGCTGTGGTAATCCACATTGGTACAATGATTGCCCATTCCGTTTTAAAACCTGTATGAAATGCAAAAAAGTTGGACATAAAAGTTCGCACTGCAGAACGGGCAGAGAAAATAAACAACGGATTCAAGCCACTAGGACAAAGAAGGAAACTGGCATGAACATAAGAAAATATGTACAGGTGAAAATCCTGGATAAAAATATAAAATTGCAATTGGATTCTGGTTCAGACGTTTCCATTATAAATTTACATACATGGAGGAGATTAAATAAACCTACTTTATCAAGAACAAACAGGCTGGCAAGCACAGTTACTGGTTAAAGAATTACATTTGAAGGAGAATTAATCACAAATGTGTCCCTAATGGGAAATACTAAAAAACTCAAACTACTGGTACTGAAGGATTCGAATAATCTTTTTGGTTCAGATTTTATGCAGGCATTTGATTTATGGAAGTTGCCGATGAATACATTTTGTAAAAAAATAAAAAGTCGCGCAACAGAATCGGAAAAACTACAATGAGAATTAAAAAACTCGTTTCCAGAGGTTTTTTCTGGCGGTCTTGGATGCTGCACTAAAATGACTGCAAAATTCCGTCTAAAAGAAAATGTACTGCCGGTATTTAGGAAAGAAAGGAAAGTGCCCTTCGCCTCGATTGAACAAATAAACGCTGAATTAGAGCGACTGGTAAAGATAGGTATTTTATCAAAAGTACAACACAGCCAGTGGGCAGCACCCACGGTTTATGTAACGAAAAAATCTAATGAGATTCGTGTATGTGCAGATTTTTCAACAGGACTGAATACTGCCCTCGCCGACTATCACTACCCACTCCATACCCCGGAAGAAGTGTTTACAAGCTTAAATAGAGGAAGACTTTTTTCAAAAATAGACCTAAGTGAGGCATACCTACAAATACCGGTGGATAAAGATTGTTCTAAGCTGTTATGTATAAACACACATCGTGGTTTATATACATTCGAAAGATTAGCGTTCGGAGTTAAGGTCGCGCCAGCCATTTTCCGACAAGTAATGGACACAATGCTGGGCGGACTCGATTTCGCAATAGCGTATCTCGATGACATCTTGATTAACAGCAAAGATATCGAACAACACCCAAAACATGTAAATCAAGTGTTTGCGAGAATCCAAGATTATGGGTTCAAAGTAAAAGAAGAAAAATGTGATTTTTTCCTGGAGGAAATAAAATATCTGGGTCATGTGATCGACAAGGACGGCAGAAGACCAAACCCAGAAAGGGCTACCGCAATAAAAAAACATGCCGGCGCCAGAAAACGTCATGACATTACAGAGTTTTCTGGGCCTAGCAAATTACTACCAGGCTTTTATCCCAGAAATGCATAATTTGCGTGCTCCATTAAATGAGCTATTAAAAAAAGGTAAAGCCTGGGTATGGACACCTGAATGTCAGGATGCATTTAATAAAATCATAGAAAGACTTACGTCAGAGTTATTTCTAACACATTACAACCCAGAATTGGACATAATCGTAGCTAGCGACGCTAGTTCATATGGTTTAGGAGCATGTATCCTACACAAAATGCCTGATGGAACCCATAAACCCATTGCACATGCATCAAGGACCTTGCTCCCAGCGGAAAAACAGTATTCTCAAATCGAGAAAGAAGCCCTAGCAATAATATTTGCAGTAACAAAGTTTCACCGATACATACATGGTAGACAATTAACCTTACAGACAGACCATAAGCCGCTAATTACAATTTATGGATCTAAAAAAGGCCTACCTGTATATACAGCTAATAGACTACAAAGATGGGGAACTATCTTATTAAACTACTACTTTAAAATGCAACATTTGCATTCAAATAACATCTATCATGCAGATGGATTGTCGAGATTAGTGCCAAAACAGAGAGAGACTCTAGAAGACACAGTGATTGCGTCTCTTCAAACAGAAGGAGATTTTAAAGAGATTTTGTGCAACGCAGTGAGAGAGCTTCCGGTGACACTATACGAGATAAAAAAGAAGCTCAAGAGGATGAATTTATCACCAGAACAAAAATGAAATTGTTAGATAAGGATTTACATGCGGCAAAGAGTTTCTTACTCTGCGATGACGTACTCATGCATAACGAAAGGGTGGTCATCCCAGAAAAACTACGAAAGCAAATTCTGAAAGAATTCATGTTGGCCATCCAGGGATAACCAGGATGAAGGGGTTAATGAGGAGTTTTGTGTACTGGCCAGGTATGGACAATGACATTGAAAAAGCAGTAAAGCTTTGTAAAGGCTGTGCCTTAGCGGCAAAAGCACCGCATATAAAGCATAGCCCATGGCCAAACACCGACCGTCCGTGGGAAAAAATTCACGTGGATTTCGCGGGGCCATTTGAAGGATTTTACTACTTAATCGTAGTCGACAGTTTTTCAAAGTGGCCCGAGGTACTACGTTGCAAGAGTCCCACGTCAGAGGTTACGATAAGATTCCTACATGAACTATTTGCCCGTTTTGGGGTAGTGGATTGTTTGGTGAGTGATAATGGGACGCAGTTCACGTCATCAGATTTTGAAGAGTTCTGCGCGACGTTTCAAATCAGACATATAACGACGCCCCCGTATCATCCTAGGTCAAACGGCCAGGCGGAACGCTTCGTAGACACATAAAAAAAGAGCATTAAAAAAGGCCGGTGATACTCCGAAGGAGAAGGCTTTACAACAATTCTTACAAGTATATAGAATTACAAAAAACATGAACATAGCATCATCATTATTCCCCGCAAAGATGATGTTTGCGCGGAATGTGAAGTCCGTGTTTGATAAATTATTACCTAAACATAATAATTATGACCGAATCTCTACGGTACCGAAGAAAAAATACAACCCAGGAGATAGGGTATATTTTAAGATGTTCAAAAACAATGCATCGTTCTGGGAACCCGGTACAATTGAAAAAGAGGATCGGATCGATGGTCTATATCATAAAAGGACCACGGTTCTCGCATAAGAGACATCTAAATCAGATCAGAAAAAGACTGTCAGATGACACTGACAGCGCCCCACAAGGGGAAGACGTGATGGACGTGATATATGACACCTTCAACTTACCAGCACCCCAGGTAGTCACACGTAAACGACAACCAAAAAGAAAACGAATGGCTCCGGACTACCTAGAGATAGATCCGAAAAGGAAACGTTATTAAGACTCCTGAGAAGGTAAGGCTTGGAAGGGGGGTGTTATGGTGCTGTACCTACCTACAGAGAACTAATGGACTCGTCCACCTTATAAATACGGGAAGCGCGTGACACTTGTTCTCTTCTTCCCAGGCAAACCGGCAATGGCGGTTGAGAGCACATCTTGTAATATCTTTCTTTCTATTATATAATATACACCTTTGTTCATTTAAACCATGTGTTCCTGTGTTATTCATTCAGCCTTACCCAGGTCCACAACAATATATATATATATATATATATATATGTTAATATATATATGTTAATATATATATATATATTTATATATATATGTGTGTGTGTGTTAATATATATAAATATATATGTATATATATATATATATATATATACATAAGTCACTGTGTGTTTTATTATATGTTACGGAAATCGATATGTAAATATTTAGACACCCCTTAAATCCTTCCTCTATTCCAACTCAGGTCACAAGGCGCACTTATCGGTTAAGTCTATAAAATAACTAGAAACATATTGGAAAGAAAAAACATCGATTTTCTGTTTTTTCACTTTTCAACTAACAAAAATGTGTCGTGCCCATAAAACTACAGAAAACAAATAAATAAATTATCGAACGACTAAACAAAAGTAAAATACAAAGTGTGAAAACAGACAAAAACGTGCACAGCAGTTGAAAACCATCAACTTATGAGGGCTTTATTTAGGTTATGTACTACTGGGTCACATCTTGTTAGTGAAACACGTACTATTCATTTGTAGAATGACATGTATCCACATACTATTAATTGACGAACAGCATAGACAAACACACAAGCCAACCTCCCAAAACAGTTTCGGAAGAATGAATTAAAATTTCACAAAAAACAGATGCTCTCGAGAAAATATTTACTAAAAGCTGTGTAAAATGTCTGCACATTTGAAATGCATTTTGGCAGCCAAATTAAAATCACTCTGTCAAACTGATCGCAAAGCATGCAAGACTCAGAATTGCTACGTTCCACATACAGAGCAAGGCTTAGCTAAGAAAAGCCAACACGGGATAGTGCGCTCATCTAGCCTCCCTGTACTTTGGGACTAAGTGAGAGCAAATGACTATTCTCAACTTAATTACACATTTTGTCATACACATACACACACCCACAAAAGCTGCACACACATAATACCTTACAGAGTCACTCACCCACTGTCACACGCAAACATACACTAACAAACACTGGAAAACTCAGCTGTAAAACCTTACACTGACGTATAGAACAAAAAAGAGGGAGTGACAACTTCGAAGTGAGTGTCCCTAATGATGAGGGCCTAAACAGAACTAAACGGTCTAATGTATGATATGCACAGAAACTGGAACCTCAAAGAAATCTCCATCTATCCAGTTATCATTAGTGACACTGAACTCATGAAAAAAGGAAAGTGTATGCACCTTCTCTAAATAATGTTACCTCAAGTAACATTCATTAGCTGGATAATCTACCAGAGTAGATAAAATATTGTCCTGGAATCAGGTAAAGCCAAGAGACCACCAGAAAGATATATTACAACCTAGTTTACTGGCCAATCGGGAAGTGAAACACTTATGTCTTTAACTTCTTTACTAACTCAATGTTTGACAGATAAAGAATAACTTAAATGGAATATTTAAATATCTCATATAAATATATATATATATATATATATATATATATATATATATATATATATATATATATATATATATATATGTGTGTATATATATATAATATATATTAATATATATCTTATTAAAAATAAACGACAACTCGTGTCTGGATATTTTTTTATGGATCCCTTCCATTTTCCGGATTAAAGTCCTAATCTCGGATGAGAATTAGCTGATGAATCCGCAGTAATTTTCTTTTAGGTCCAAAGTACTTTCTGACCCATCTGGGTCCATCTTCAGTGGGAATAATGTAAATCAGGTAAAGACCTGGAGTGAGTTTATAGTTAATTTTGGTGGGAAAATTTAAATACGAAACTATATTTATTTAGTATCATAAACATCTAAGTATATTAGTACTAGTGTTAAAATTAATCCTGTTAATAACATTTTTTTTTGTTTTAATGTGTAAAGCTTCTAGTATATGGAGTTTTTGTATATTAGTATTGTGTTCTAGGATTTTAGTGTTGTCTACAAGAAGTTTTCGGATTTGTGAGCGGGGACAGGAATGTTCGTTAATGAGGTGTATGGCTATGGCACTATTATCCGATAGATGCATGGTCAACCTTCTGGAAAAAGTCGTGGTAGTCGAGCCAATTTATACGTTTTTTCTTGGTTGTCAGAGACACAGTCTCTCAATGGACATTTAAACTCGTATACAAGGCCCGTTCTATCCAAACTCTATCGGTTATTTTTAATAATACGTGCCTTAGAGAAAAAATGCTGTCTCGATACACGTAATATATATATATATATATATATATATATATATATATATATATATATATATATATATATATATATACTAATTAATATATATTGTTATATATATTTATGAATATCTATGATGTATTTTTATGTAAATCTTGTTATTGGTGATTGCAGCGTTTGTTGCTTTTGCTTACTACTAATATTTCGATTGTTTCACTCCTGGA